>WHPX01001304.1:0-385235 GCA_011057435.1 Actinia equina
TTACAAATTTTAGATTTATGTTGTTTTTATATTACTTCTTATGTTTTGCATTATTGTAAGATTTGCAAATATTTTATTGTTGAGCATATCTAGCTGTAAATAGTTTTGGAACACTCAGTGGTTTACGTTTACGCGCCCTATGAGTGTCGTTGGTCTTGCATCCAGATGTTTAATAAACTGCCATAATAATTAAATAGAATAGGCACTTATAGAGCGCATTTCTAACCCCAATGCGCCTAACAACGCATACTATATATGACAACTAAAATAATGTTTCTGAAATAAAAATGTCTTAAGTTAGCTTTAAAAGTTTCTATTGTTCTTCTGCTCTCTTAATGGTTGCAGGGAATTTGAATTCCACAATTCGCACTGATGTTGAGAAAGCGCGTCCGTCATAGGAATTGGATTTGATGTCTTTGATGGATGGGATGCATAACAGGTGAGCGAGTTGATGATCGCAAAGTTCTTGGTGGATGATATTTAATAGATATACTGAGGCACGCAGCATTCGTAGGTATAACTATAGGTAGGTTATACTACGAATGCTGCGTGTCGAAGTGATTATCTAGTATAATTATTGATCTTATCAAAATCCAATTGTTTTCTTTCTAGCTTGTTTATCATAGACCGCCCCCCATTTTTTAAGCACACTAAATATGTCTGATTTTCCTCTATGCATTCGTTGGGATAATGCAGACTGAAAACAATGGATTTTGATAAGCTCAGTAATTATTCTTGTATAATGGGTTCTAGATAACTATAGTAGATTGCCCATTCAAGATCTTCGTATAAGCCAATGAGCAAAATCCTTTTCACAATTAATTCTTGCTTCCACTGGCAGCCAATGCAGATTCTTTAATATAAGTGTTACATGTTCAGTGCTTCGTGTTATCATCTTACAACAATTATATACACAAGCTACCAGTCAGAATATTATTCGATTCTGAAGAATACTTTACTCACAAAAAGCTTGACTGTACTTAGAAATGTGGGTGAGGGCTAGTGGATCTCCATCCCTTTTTTACACGCCCTGATCATATATCCTAACTATGGATCTCTCTGTTCAATTCAACACTCTACATCTCCGCGAGTCCCGAACGTCTCAGATTCTCTTGGATTAGAGTTGAATCTTGTTGTTATTGATTATTGTTGATTGTGTATTAAGTTTTCGTTGCCTTTCGCAGACAAAAAAAAATCGATCTACTGAACTAGTTAAAACATGTTGGCAGATAGGGTTGTAAACAGGAATTCCGTAGAAGCTATTTTAAGTTTTTTTTTGGTTTTTAATACTGAAATCTGTAAGTAAACGCTGCCAGAGGCCGTTTGCGCGAACATGTATTTTCGCGTAGCTAGCCAGATATAGAAACTACTAATTCTCATAACAAAGTTCCAAATTCTCAATGATACAAAACGTCTTTCTTGGGTAGATTATATTCCACTTGTATCGGACAACTGTCGAGGAAAGAGCTTCAAACCAAACTCAAGTCGTAAGTATCATCATATTACTACCAACAGTTTTTCTATCAATCATTGCAACCGTAGGTGTTAGTTATATTTGAATGAGCAACCAACCGTTACTGAGTCGTTTTTCGTTAATGTATAGTATACAAAGAAAAAATGATTTATGTTCGTTTGCGGAGTGATTTTTTTCACATACAAATCCATACACCAATCGCGGTATAGCCACACTGAAAGATGCCGAGCGTTTTTTCGAAAGGGAATTTGGAGAGATACCCGCGAATCTATCGTGAACTGCCTATCCTACTGCCTATCGTGAAATATCTATCAAACAAGCTACTTATCTTATCAAAAGCGATTTCTACACTTCTATACAGGCTCTGAAACGACAAAGGACTCAACTAATGAATATCAACAAAGTACTTACCGACAAGGAAACGAAGATTGTAAGTACTTTCACTTTAAGCGATTGTAAGTACTTTCACTTTAAGCGAAGAACATAAAGGACTGCCGATCATTGTTTACAGCAAGCCATGTGACTCTCAAAGTGGAGCCACCTTTCCAAAGCTGATCACTTCTTTCTCAATATTAATGCTTATAAGTATATTGCTTCTTTTATTATTTTTAAGCAAAAGGAACATGCATGTATCTCAAACCAATAAATACACCCTCAAGTTGTAGACTTATTCCGAGCTCTAGATATACTGTAGTTCAGTCTTAAGTGTGCCACTTAAATTTATTTCGTATGCTGATCCGCACACTTGAAACCAAAGAAACGACATTGATATAAAATTTAATATATTGATTCACCACTACATCATTGTCTGATCAAAGATGATTTAGATTTTTATCAATGAGAACCCCGAGTTCACGCAGCTATGCGTCTAGTTTTAGTTTTTGGCTTTTTTCTCCTCATCCTCAGGTACGGGTTTTTCTGAAAGTTTTTTAGAATCTTATCATCTAAGTACTAATGCAGCCTGGGTATAAATTCGGATAGGAAGTCTATGGCAGAAAAAAAGTTATGACGCCGCTTGAAAATTCGATCCAAAATTTAAAGCATAAAAACATTGCGCTGCTTTTGTTTGTTTGTTGTTTTTTTTTCGTCATTTATTGGTCTTTATTTAATGAGAAAACTAGTTTTAAAAGACAACGTTTCACTGTCATATCGACAACATCATAGATCAGGTCTAATGAAAACTGTAAACTCTACTATATCTTGATGTAAATATAACTAAAGGAAGTGTGAAAGTTGAATGAATAACAATGAAATAGATTAAATCAAGCGGGAAAATGACAGTAAAAGCGCAAAACAAAACAAAAATTAAATGAAACTTTCGCTCAAACAGATTAATGTAATTGGTCTATTACCTTTGAATAAACCACAAATACATCAATTACTAGTAAGATTCTTCTGGTTTCTTGAGGTTTTGCCTAAAGTATAGTCATTTTTTCCTGACTTTTATTATGCTTTTATTGGGACGATGAATTCAACTCGCTCGGTAAATACCAGTTCAAAAACTATAACCAACTAGACGCCTTTTAGGCGTGAACTCGGGCTACTGTTTGCTACGAGTACGTGCAGAAATAGGCACTTGTTGCAAGGGACTGCACACTAATGTCCGACTGGCGTTTAATTAAAATTGATGGCTTTGAGTTTGGAATCTGTAGTAAATGACTAGCATCTAAAAATTGTCTGCGATTGTGTTTGTTGATATTTATAATTAGTGCACTTACATGATTTTGTATTTTTTGGAATGTCTAAATTTTCAACGGGCACATGAACTGTTACAGTTTTTCTTGTACGCTGTTGTGTGAGAATAGATAGTGAACCACGGGTAGCCAAAGGAGTACATATCGGTTGTATGCTGGATAACGAACTGTCTGCTGTTGATTTTGATTTTGTATGTAGTTGTTTAATGAAACCTGCTATCCTCTACTTAAAACGACTCTTTAACGAATACAGATAATTGTACAGTTTTTTTCAAATACATCACAATCTTTTTCATCACCAGCCAGTGAACAAACGTCAGCCATTATCATGAGGCTGTTTGCTAGCATCATCATTATTCTTCTTTTCTTGGGATCTCTTTTGTCATCGGAAGCGGGTTGGTGGAGACGACGTAGACGACGATGCCATCACCCAGCACATCAACCGGTCAAGTGGTCGAACACCTGGGACCAGAAGTTCACTTTTTACATGCCCTCAGGTATTAAAGCTTAATAAAACTAACCCTCTGAGTTCTCTCAAGCAATGATTTTTGATTAAATTATTATTCATTACATTTGTGTTTGTGTTTTCGGTTTTCAAAGCCGGCAATTCTCGCTACTTGTGGGACTTTATTTATTTATATATTTATTTGTTTGTTTGTTTGTTTGTTTGTTTGTTTGTTTGTTTGTTTGTTTGTTTGTTTGTTGGTTGGTTGGTTTGGTTGGTGTTGGTTGGTTGGTTGGTTGGTTGGTGTTGGTTGGTTGGTTGTTGGTTGGTTGGTTGGTTGGTTGGTTGGTTGGTTGTGGTTGGTGGGTTGGTTTGGTTGGTTGGTTGGTTGGTTGGTTGGTTGGTTGGTTGGTTGGTTGGTTGGTTGGTTGGTTGGTTGGTTGGTTGGTTGGTTGGTTGGTTGTTGGTTGGTTGGTTGGTTGGTTGGTTGGTTGGTTGGTTGGTTGGTGGTTGGTGGGTTGGTGGTTGGTTGTTGGTTGGTTGGTTGGTTGGTTGGTTGGTTGGTTGGTTGGTTGGTTGGTGGTTGGTTGGTTGGTTGGTTGGTTGGTTGGTTGGTTGGTTGGTTGGTTGGTTGGTTGGTTGGTTGGTTGGTTGGTTGGTTGGTTGGTTGGTTGGTTGGTTGGTTGGTTGGTTGTTGGTTGGTTGGTTGGTTGGTTGGTTGGTTGGTTGGTTGGTTGGTTGGTTGGTTGGTTGGTTGGTTGGTTGTTGGTTGGTTGGTTGGTTGGTTGGTTGTTGGTTGGTGGTTGGTTGGTTGGTTGGTTGGTTGGTTGGTTGGTTGGTTGGTTGGTTGGTTGGTTGGTTGGTTGGTTGGTTGGTTGGTGGTTGGTTGGTGGTTGGTTGGTGGTTGGTTGGTTGGTTGGTGGTTGTTGGTGGTTGGTTGGTTGGTTGGTGGTGGTGGTTGGTTGGTTGGTTGGTGGTTGGTTGGTTGGTTGGTGGTTGGTTGGTTGGTTGGTTGGTTGGTTGGTTGGTTGGTGGTGGTGGTTGGTTGGTTGGTTGGTTGGTTGGTTGGTGGTTGGTTGGTTGGTGTTGCTTGTTTATTTGTTACATTGTTACCTTGATGTCCTTTTGGATTTTGCAAATAAATATGTAGATGGATAAGAAGTCTATAAATTCAATTAAAAGCCATCAAAATATTCATATTAAAGTCCAAAACCCAGTATCTCGGAATTTCTTGACTCTTTTAATATCCTTGTTGAATCTAAATTTGTAAAGCGGTGGACATTTTCTAATTGAATGGAGAAATTCTCATTAAGAGTGAGCTATAATGGAAGATACCTCTAACGGTCCAAAATGCCTGAATCGAATTTTGCCCACAACCTCACCACCCTACCCCCCAAGGGGCTAGCTATGATCTTGGAAGATTCTTTGATAAAGTTTTCCATGGCCAACATTTCTTAAACTTCGAATTCCTGGTTAATTTTACCTTGGATGCCTTTCACTGAAATCGAAATTTTGGAGATTCCCGCGAATTTTTTTAGGACAAATCAGGACTATAAAACAGACTTGAAAACTGGTTAAGGTGAGCAAAAAATAAGCTTACTTACGTCTTTTACATAACGATGTTTGGTTTTCCATAAGAATTTTTATGTTTTTATATGAAATTTTTTTTTTTTTTTACCCAATGAAAACAAAATAAATAAATGCTTTGGTATATCATCATAGAGAACTTGGCTGGAGATCATTAACAAACTAAACTTGAGAAACATAGTTTATGGAGCGGAATGGCTAGGAAAACTATTGTTCTATGTTTTTGTTCGCGTCTTTGTTATATGACGTTGACAGTGCACAGTGAAGGAAAAGTTTCTCCATTTGTTCACAGTATTCTTCGATTGCACGCTGCGTCATCGCGGCCATGTTGGTGCCATTTAACAAAAGATTTCTCATTAGCATCCATCGTTAACGGCTCCACAATTGCCGCCATGTTGTTTTTGTCTTTTAACTCTCTTGGGAATGCTTGCAACCCTTCAATTAGGGAATATAAAAGTTTTTTATCCTTAAAAATCCGATTCTATGAAATATATATTATTTGTTAATCCTATATGATTAATATCAATTGTTTATTGAAAATGAAATTGCCCCTTTTAATGCTTTTTTATTTATCATCTAGCAATTTAACTGTATCGGTTTCTAAATTTTTCGAAACATATGGTCATTTCGGTCATAAACGTAATCTGTGACGTCATTTTCCCGCCAAAAATTTCAGAATGGCAAAAAAGTAAAAACACGATTGTGAAGTCAATGACCTCTGTTTTATGGCCAAGTTTCAAGGACTTTGGAATGAAATAGTTATGCATTCCGTACTCCGGACAGCGCTGTGGAACTTGTGTACACTTGTGTTCAGTACTGTCGAGAAACTAGAATACAATATCTTACATTTCTTGAACTTATTTTCAAGTATGATATTTTATGTTCTAATTAGGTCAAGCAATGACTGAATTCCGCTCGCTGTATAGCAACTGCCATTGGGATCGTGTGTTCCGATTTACTTGCAAAAACAACATAGTTGCCAAAGGACGTTGCCACTGGTCTCACTATGTAAACAATTTTGACGACCCGATAGCTTTCAAGTGTCCACTCAGTGGCTTCATTACAGGAATAAGCAGCTATCATGACAACCATCACGAAGACAGGTAGAGTTATTATCATTATCATCATCATCATCATCATCATCATTATCATTATCATTATCATCATCGTTATCATCATCATTATCATCATCATCGTTATTATCGTTATCATCATCATCGTTATTAGTAGATATGAAATGACAGTTCTACGCCACTCGAGTGAGGTACCATTGAGGTACCACATTCCAGAGATGACGTTATAGCTATTCTGAGTGAGGTACCATTGAGGTACCACATTCCAGAGATGACGTTATAGCTATTCTGAGTGAGGTACGTTCCAGTGAGGTAGGGGGAGGGGTGGTCAGTTATATTTATTCTTAGTTGACTGGATTGCACCACATCCTAGAGTTTACGTCAAAGTTTAATTCTAATAAAAGTTTTTGTAATTATTCATAAAAACTACTTTTTCTATCTCAAAGTCTTAAAGGATTAGTTTAGGCTTTTGTTTCATTCTAATTGAGTTCTACGAAGTTGACTCATCAAAAAACAAACAATTAGATGACTTGCCCAAGGAACAACAACAAACATGTTTTCTAAAAAATATATATAGTTTATTCATAAAACGCTCCATGCATGTGAATACAAGAAAAGTTGAGTTCTTTTTATTATTTAACCAAGTATGATGATTGCCAGTATATATTTGTTCAATAGAAACACCCGTCACAATAGAGGACTGTGTTCTGCATAATTGCCGAGTTAATCACATGAATCAACTACTAGATATCAAGACCACGTTTGTAAACAATAGAAGACTCAACAAACACAGTATTTTGATTGATTTTCATAGTTCAGTCACTACAGCTAAACTCCGAACTAAACATTTTGCCAGTCGGGTATCGACTTGGCTATCGCTCTCAATCGTTCTGATCGTCGCGGCGATTTTAAGATTTTACCAAGATATTTATTTGAATCTTGATAGCTAATCCATTTCACAGATTTTTCTTTGCTTGACGGAGGAGTTGGTAGGAAATCAGGTGGAGGTGGCAGGGATTGTGTTTTGGGGGTGCTGAATGAGGCAATGGAAGAGGGTTGATCAAGTCTAGTCGTGGTTCTTAATGGAGTGGAAGGTACCTCCGGTAAAGCTGAAGCTCTCGTTCGACTGAGTTCCAGAGCAGGAGTTCTAATTTTTGAAGTTAGCCGCTCTAGGAATGAAGGCGTTTTAGTTTTGGGTGTGATGTAGCCGCTATCAGTGAGACTTGTTGAAGTAACATTTTCTGGGGATGTTAGACTAGTGGGGAGACTGGGACTTGTCAATGGTGGTACCTGTGGTGATTGCACCATTTCTAAATTTGATCTGTGGGGCGAACCACTTTGAATTTGCTGTTGTAGATTAAGGTATCGATCGTATAGCTGCGAATATTTTTTGATTTTTAGTTCCGCAGGGGTATTGGAATCCCTGAGAATGCTAGTCATTTGCTCCTCTAAGTTCTGCATCGTTTTTAATATAGGCAATTGTAAATAGCTTTGACGTTCGAAATAGTTAGCAATAGATTGCGTGACATCTGACTGTCTACCACCAAGTTGCGATATTGCTGTTTTTGACAGCTTCGTATGCAAAGCAGGCAGATCATTGGGAAGAACATTCGTCCGAAGCCTGCATTCTTCTGGTGTGTTTGGTTTGAGATCCACGAAAAGATACCCATAAGGTCTTTGAACAGCAGCTTCGTACTTTTGCACAAACTGTTCTGTTTTTCCTGGGTACATTTGTTTTCCCAATGTCATCATTTGTAGTTTATCTCTTGGGTTTTAAAAAGAACAAGGTAAGCCGCATTCAGACTCAAAGTGCGCATGATTTTTCCTTGAAAGTATAGATTCTGCATCAGGAAAATAACACTGAGGTTGCGATGATGAGATCCTTTGGTAAATAAATTCATGATTCGTTTGTCGTTGGATGTCTCTGTCATTTGATCGTCAATCACAATCACATTATTGATTTTGGGGTCGAAATAGCTATCCTCGTCAATATCGTGGGGTATGCCTTTGACGAACTCGATCCCGGGAATGGTTTTCATTATGTGGTCGTAAGCTGGTTGCCATTGTGCGTAACTCCATACGACACGCTGTGGTGATGGACTTATGACTATTGTTGCATGTTCAAGCAAATTCTGAACCCAAACTGTTTTTCCAGATCCAGTCATTCCAGCTACCAGAGCAGTGAACGGATGGAGTAACTGAAATATGGCGCAATGATCTGTTTCGTCATTCCACATAAGTGGGATGGTGACTGGTAACTCTTGGCTGACATTTTCCTGACAATTTTTTCCATGTAGTAGTAGAGTTCGCTGCTGACCCATGATTTTGTGAACACGACTTAAATGAGACCATATGTGCTGCACTGACTTGCCGCAAATAGGACACAACCGCCCCATTTCGTGTCTAAATGAGAATGAGCAAGGATTTTTGAAGCTGGAGCTATTTATGATTCCGTACAAAGCTGTTAAAAATACTATTATAGGCTCGTACAGGCTCGGCTCGGCTCGTATAAGCTTGTAGGCTCGGCTTGTAGGCTCGGCTCGGCTCGGCTCGGCTCGGCTCGGCTCGGCTCGGCTCGGCTCGGCTCGGCTCGGCTCGGCTCGGCTCGGCTCGGCTCGGCTCGGCTCGGCTCGGCTCGGCTCGGCTCGGCTCGGCTCGTATAAGCTTGTAGGCTCGGCTTGTAGGCTCGGCTCGGCTCGGCTCGGCTCGGCTCGGCTCGGCTCGGCTCGGCTCGGCTCGGCTCGGCTCGCTCGGCTCGGCTCGGCTCGGCTCGGCTCGGCTCGTAGGCTCGGCTCGTAGGCTCGGCTCGTAGGCTCGGCTCGTAGGCTCGGCTCGTAGGCTCGGCTCGGCTCGTAGGCTCGGCTCGTAGGCTCGGCTCGTAGGCTCGGCTCGTATAGGTTCGTAGGCTCGGCTCTTCAAATGGTCATTTGTGATAAATAGGCAAAATCCCATATGCACAACTTTCATTCCTATGCACCTTTAGTCGAGTAAACATGAGTCGATTGCTCCTTGATAATTTTGGTTATTTGCATCTTTTAGCCCATTGCTCCGAACGACAGAGGAAGGCTTTGCTTGCAACTTCCAGCCCCGAACAAATTCATGTAATTTGTGAAGTATGTCATAATTTGTTACAAGGAATAATTCCCATATCAGAAGGGCAAAAGGAAAGATTGAGACCGCACAAGGATGATATAAGAGAGTTAGCTCATGGATCAATACCATTTAAAGCGAAGAAAAAAATTCTGATTCAAAAAGGCGAGGGCTTGATGGGGGAGGTCTTGCCTCCTCTAATGAGCGCTCTGAGTCTTTTACTGCTATAAAAACCCAGCCAAATCCCAAGAACTTCATTTTACTAGTAGAGGTCATCATGAAGAGAAGAAGAGTTTCAGAGGAAGAATCTACAGAATCCGAGCTGAGCGAAAATTCCTCTAGCGAGGAGGAGCAATTTTCGAAATCGGATGAGAATGAAATCAATCGAATGACACGACAGCTCCCTAAAAGCATACCGCGACAAAAGGCACGCGATTTACTTCATAGCATGGTAGCATCCAAAGATATTTTGTATTGGAATTCCCATGGAGAAATGACTCATCATCAACGTAGAATTCCACTAGCCAACATGAAAGAATTAATCGAGTATGCTTTGCTACCTTACAACCCAGAAGTGAACGTCCCAAGAGGGCTCAAGACTTTTACCAGTGGATTAGCAGAGCTTGATTTGGACAAGAATCTTATTCGCAACAAAATATTATTGGCAGATCTGATTGCCAGGCAACCAGAAGATAACTATGATACGGATGTTAGCAATAGTGAAACTGAAAGTGACAATGATGCTGAAGAATCCCAAGAGGAACATGACAGAGAAAATTCAGAATTGGAGAGTGAGGACGAAGAAGAAGAAGATGATGAAGAAGAAGAAGAAGAAGAAGAAGAAGAAGAAGAAGAAGAAGAAGAAGAAGAAGAAGAAAGAGAGTGTCACGCTTGTCAAGAATCCAAATCGTTTTTCAAGATATCAGTGGCACAATGCCCGAATTGTTATTGGCACGAAGCGTATCACAGTTCTCAAAACGAATTAGTCGTGTGTGACGTTTGCACACACCCTTTTGCTATCAGTGCCAAAAATACAAAACAAATGTTTTATCGTTGCGAAGACTGTAATTTAATGCATACACTTTCTTTAAAATCAAATACGCTAAAACCTCTTGTTATGACTCAAATCCTGCAGTGCATAACGAATGATTCAGTTATTCTCTGACGCAGACTCTGATAGCCTCCTATGATTGTAAAACTTTTTTATAAAGTAGAAAAAAAAAGATTGAGAGCGATAGCCAAGTCGATACCCGACTGGCAAAATGTTTAGTTCGGAGTTTAGCTGTAGTGACTGAACTATGAAAATCAATCAAAATACTGTGTTTGTTGAGTCTTCTATTGTTTACAAACGTGGTCTTGATATCTAGTAGTTGATTCATGTGATTAACTCGGCAATTATGCAGAACACAGTCCTCTATTGTGACGGGTGTTTCTATTGAACAAATATATACTGGCAATCATCATACTTGGTTAAATAATAAAAAGAACTCAACTTTTCTTGTATTCACATGCATGGAGCGTTTTATGAATAAACTATATATATTTTTTAGAAAACATGTTTGTTGTTGTTCCTTGGGCAAGTCATCTAATTGTTTGTTTTTTGATGAGTCAACTTCGTAGAACTCAATTAGAATAAAACAAAAGCCTAAACTAATCCTTTAAGACTTCGAGGTAGAAAAAGTAGTTTTTATGAATAATTACAAAAACTTTTATTAGAATTAAACTTTGACGTAAACTCTAGGATGTGGTGCAATCCAGTCAACTAAGAATAAATATAACTGACCACCCCTCCCCCTACCTCACTGGAACGTACCTCACTCAGAATAGCTATAACGTCATCTCTGGAATGTGGTACCTCAATGGTACCTCACTCGAGTGGCGTAGAACAATGGTACCTCAATGGTACCTCACTCGAGTGGCGTAGAACTGTCATTTCATATCTACTGTTATTATCATTATCATCATCATTATATCCTCATCATCATCATTATTATTTATTACTTATTATATATTTAGTATAATAATAATGATAATAATGATAATAATAATGATAAGCCAGCCTTGCCTTTGATCTTGCAATAATAGCCAGATGATCTGAACGAAATCGATTAGCCAATCAGATTGCGAATTGCGTTTGCTGAAAAAGAATCAATCCCAATAGACCTTTGCGCGCCTCGAGAAGCAGAAAAAAACAAGATATGAGTGGATCAGTAATAATCAAGTACGTAACACATAAGAATAGCACGTAAATACAACAAAAAATGGTTTATTGTTATAAAAAGATTAATATACGTACATACACGTTATTACTAAATAGCAATTTGAGTATATTATCAAGTTTTTAATCATTTTCGAAACAAAAAAATTTGTCAGTAGAATACATGTTTAAGTCCAACTCAAAACACAATGGCGTCCTTCACGGCAATGTTTCGTCCAGGACTCTAGGCGCGCGGTCAGAGAACTGTGAAGGGGGCAATTGTTTGTTAGTTAGAAGTGCATTTGATTGACGTCCACCGAGTTCACCTCTAGAGTGAGATCGATTTTTTGTCGTTGTTGTTTTTGTTGTTGTTTAAAGAATGCCAAGCACTTGTCTATCACTTAGCAATCTTCGTTTTGCTCTATTAAATTCAAAAGTTTGCGTTTTTTTTTTGTTATAGGAGGTTCAGGTTCCGTTGTTGTAAAGACCATCGCTACCATCGCCACCACTGCACCTCCAACAGCGATTATGTAAATGACTGGAAGAAACCTTTCAACTTCAAGGCACCCAGGAATCATTTCTTGGTTGGAGCATTCAGTTACCACCAAAATAACCAAGAGTAAGTTATCAATGATTTTTCTCTGAGAAGTAAAGTCTTTAGATCTTCAACAAAGGATGATCACAAAACAAAAACACAATAACCTTTGTATTCAAATTGCCCACTTCAAGTCACATGATATTGCCCTGAGAACTTTCCCTTTAATGACAAACGTGTTAAAATATTTAAATATGAAAGAATCAACTCCCAAGAGTGGCATCACATGGTCTGAAATGGGACACAAACAACGAAGAGGTATATCTAAGAGACTGGCCTCTTACTAAGAAGACCTTCTGGATATATATACATTCAATTAATTATAAATTCTGCAATCACTATTTCTTTTATTACATTATTTGCATGTATTTCTATTGTTCACACAATATTAGGCACTATAACTTATCTATATTTCTATATCTTCACAATTTTAGATACTTACAAATAGATTGAATAAACTGATTGATTGATTGATAAAATTAGAATTGACATTAGAATTTTTCTTCCAATAGTTCCGTCATCTAGAAATATAATACAACAACGTATTATATTTCTCAATGTGTTTCATAATTCGTCGCTGGTTTAGAGGTCTTTATCTTGCATTCTGAGCTCGTTCTCATTTTGAGGTCGCTCTTCTCTTCTAGAAATGCAAGCACAGTTTGAGGATGTGAACAAATTCTCTACCAAGAGAAAATGAACTAAGAGAAGGAATCCCTGTCCCTCATCATGTGCACACTTTAATGCTATTTTTAGAATCATTGATGCTATTTTTAGCTTGTTACCATGCCAGCGCGATAATCATGATTCCTTTAATGCCTCGCTTTAGGACACGAACAGCGACCAAAACATAGGCTTTAGTTTACTGCAAGACTAGAATTTGCCTACCCTCAAAAATCAACCAATCAAGTTCTTCGCTCAAAATATCTCCAAGCTAAAAATAGCATCAAACTGTGCATATGATGGTTACAAGGCTATATAGGTAGGATTCCTTCTCTTAGTTCATATTCTCTTGGCTCTACTTATAAGAGAGGAGGTGCGCTGAGATTGAAAACCGGAAGTAACTTTATATAACTTTATATAACCAACAAGCCGGAAATATTTATCAGTCACTTTTATTTTAAAAAACAAAAGGTATTCCAAATGCTCATGAGAAATTGTATTCTCGACTTTCACATCCCCATAATCCTTTGCGTCTTTGGGGGGTAATCAGAGGGTAAAAACCCACTTATTTTGCTGAAGGCCGATCAGACAATGTTGAAATTACCTTGTTTGGTATCCAAAGATAAAATGAAGATGTAAAAAACAAAAAAAAGATAGAAGCTAGAAGACGTTTGAGGTAAATTTTAAATTTTTTTTTCCTAAGTCAATACATTTTCTGTAAGACCAAATCTCTTGATGATCTGTACACGAAAAAATAACTTGGAATAAACTGATAATCAGTATTGTACAAATAAAAGCAGGTATAGTATAAATTCAATTAAGAAACCTTTCAATTCGGAACAGTTTTTTGATTGGTTACCCCAAAAACGCAAGGCATTATGGGGATGTGAAAGTCGAGAAATCTTTCAACCGGTGGAGTAGGTAATGACGAACTAAGAGAATTATGACAATTGGATAACCTCGAAATACGACTGGTCACATTTTTCTGTAGCGGAGCTGTGAATCAGGAATGTGGTAAATAAGCAGTGCATTAAGGACTGCACGATCTAAAGAAGCCATTTTTCCACAAGAGGCCCAATTGGATGATCGTGTTATTAAGGCGCTTGATCGATTTCATTTTAATGCATTTCTCATTATCTTTCCGACAGGGATCGTCGTTGGAAGTTTGAAACTTGTAAAGTGGTACGCAATAGCCACGGATGGTGGTCTCGGCATAGAAAAGCCAAAATGGTTAAGGCAATCATGTAAAGAGTGGTCTAGACCATGATGATCCCAAACGGACTGCATTCACTAAGTAAAAATATATAAAAGATAGAGATAGCAAATCAATGATATTAAGATAACGAGGGTAAATACTTGGAACAATATTTATATAACTGTAATCATGAAAGATAAATAAAAATAAAATCACGAGCAAGTAATTGTCGCTCGTAGTTTATTGTAGATAATGAATTCAGGAATATATCCATGAGACGGTTGCACGGTAAACAATATGGAGAGCACAAATGATCATGACCTGGGGGCGAGGGTGGGGGGAAGAAAGAGAGAGAGAAAGGGAGAGATATAGAGAAAGGAACGGAAGGGAATAAAAAGCATGCGAAATTATTTGTATACAGTTTCCAAGTAATACTTATGTTTTGTTCTTTTGTTCCTTGAGCCATGTTTTGCGACCTTCGATCTCAAATGCCTCATATTTCTAAAAAGATGGCGTCCATTCCGTTCCATAAACCAGCCTCACATGTACTGCGACGCCACCTCGACTTAGTTTTTAATTTTCCCCTTATGGGGAGGGCGTAGTTTTTTTATTTCGGTAAATGTAAATGTAAATTCCACTGCTTCTTTTCGCATACAATGTTGTTTGCATAAACAAATGCTTACTTTATATTTTTGAGAATTATTTGGTCACCAACTGATCTTGAAAGAGCACAGCTGATGAGTTATTAATAAATGCAGTGTATATTTGCATAGTAATGAGGTAATATATTTGTATAAATTACAAACAATTGAAATGTGCCAAAAATGAGGAAGTTCTGTTTTTAATGCTGGCTATATATATTACACCTGATCAGAAATTTATCGATTACCCTTAAAACTCCAGTGTATGCGGGCAAAGCCTCACTTCTGAGGTCGGCAAACAAAAGCCGAAATTAGAATAACAAAGCAAGCAAACCCTGGATTCGAGGCTAAGCCCGCATACTGACGTTTTAAACCGTCGTCAATAGTATTTAGACGCTTTCCTTTCCTATGTACCCTGCGAGCAGAGTTTTTTTTTCTGAAAAAAAAATTTTTTCTCCCCGACAGCCAGCCCCACGGAGGGTCAGAAAAAAAACCTCAAACGATAAAACGATATCAACGATAAAAACAGCATACAAATTGAATCTAGCCGAGTGTCAGTGGCATAGCAAGAGTACCAACTCGCTTCGAAGAGCGAGCACAAAAATTCCCGCCAAATCCACAGGTAGCCCAACAAAATAGGGAAATGTACGATTTTTAGTCAAAACAGCTCGGGGGCAATCGCCTCCCCCTGCTCAAAGTTGAGCGAAGACGAAAATAAACATAATCAGCATAATTTACTAAGTTTATTAGAAGGTGATTTATTTCACAGTTTGGAGTGATATTAGTAACCCAGTGTAGAACAAAAACTTATTGCTTGTAAAAAAGGAAATACATGAAATATCTATTAACCTCCTCTTATTTTATTTAGCCCATGAAATAAAGTTGTAAGTTACTAGAGTGAAGTCACCTAACCAGTCAAATTGATATTAGACTAATACCACTATCGCACACTCTAATTCCAGTCTTCTTATGTGTCTATTTGACTATTACATCATGATTACATGTTGACTAGTGGTTTTCATAAACCCGTGAATTACACACCAGTCTATTGCGTCCTTTTGCTGTCATTTCACAGTTACACACTAGCTAATCGTATTTGCTTCACGGGTTTATGAAAATCACTATATCATTCTGGGAGTAAATGTCTTCACTCTAATAATCAAAACAAATACGATGGAATTAGTTAAGAGAGCATAAATAAGAGAGGGAAACAATAAACAAACGGAAAAAGCGCCGCGCGCGTGCAAGTTGATGACGCACAGGAGTAGTGTAAGGAGAAATTTAACTGCATCCGGTTATTAAAAATAGCCCAACCGGAAATGTACATTGTACGCGCCTTATTAATTATGCTCTTTTGAATAAGTAGACTATGTACTACGTACTATTTAGGCTACCATATATTAGAGTGAACTAGGCATTTAACCCGTGAAATTAAAAATGTTAGTCAACGTCTAATAGCCAAACAGACACAGACACAAAGGAAAACTATGGATGTAGGGTCTGCTAACTAGTTTTTCACGGACAAAGTAAGATCAAAAGAATACACGGGTCTAAAGTACATATTACCCCTGATTCATATATCACTATTCCATGCTAAGCTCGTCGTCCTAAGGTCTCCTGATCATATACCACCTAACTTATACACACCTGGCCATAACAATATATAATAGTATCTTACAGATGCAACTGAGCTGTATTTTTATTATTAATATTATTAATTATTATTGTTACAATTGGAAGAGGAAATAAGGATTGAAGCCGCCAGCAGAGAAGATTCAATATCCTTTAAATACATCAATATAGTTAAAAATAATGGTTATAGAACCCTTAAACAAATGATTTAATCATCAATGGGGCCATAACGGTGGTCTTGACCAACTAAAATTATGGCACACATTTTTCTTTTACATTCTGCTTTCTATTTGATCATTGACTACTGAACAATCCAAGTTCTAGATTTCCCAATATGGGCCATTTCCCCCCGTGTTGACTATGCATTTGCCCATAATAACCTTCTTACGTCAAGATATACTGGACCATAGCCACCAATATTTGGTCCTGTATTAACCGAACCCCTTTTTAAATCGTGGATACGCGAAGCGCAGAAACGAGTTATTACCATCAGAGCCACCTCCCCCTCCCCTTGCATTTTTTCCCCCAAATAAAACAACAAAAACTCAGACCAATTTGTTCAAATGATGGTGCCTATGGTGTTTTTGGTATTCTTATTTCTGAACATTACATTCTCTTGAATATTGTTACATTTTATATTTTAGACCACGCATCATCTTATATGAATTTATTGGTTTGAATCTAAAGCTCTACTGTCAAAACAAAAACAAAAAAATAATTTCATTTTTTGGGGGGATGCATGTCCTCAAAATATAAAGTATAACTTTTAAAGTACATATGACATGAAAACCTTTTAATGTTAAAAATGTGTAGTTTATTGGCATAAATAAAAATTCGTTTAAAAAACGTATTTCTAGAGAAATTTAAGAAAATTTAGCATAAGTTGTGACGTCATTTTGTTCACAAGTCTCCAGATTTAGTTGCAAATACACGAAATTTGTTTTGAATTTAGAATCTTAATTTTAGGTAGTACAATTTTCAGTTTCCCAACATTTGGAGAGTCATACGTAAGCTATCAAATGAAGCCCAATAGAATATGCCTTCTGTTGTTATTTTATACGAATTACAATTTATATTATATTTACTACCAAATCTAGAGTACGTGTCAACAAGATGACATGTCAAATATCTCAAGAAATAGGCTTTTGAAACAAATTTCATTACGATACATTTATTATTACTAACAAACTGTACATTTTAAACGGTGAAATTTTTTCGTGCCATACACACTTTAAAGTAAGGTCAATTAGATAAATGCCGAATTGTTCGAGAAGATTGTGTGATTTATTGTTTATAATCAACAAAGCTACAGAGTACAATTTGGGATTCAATTGTACTCCTCTTGTCCAATCAAGTGTATTGTAATGCTGGATATACAACAGCTTCCATGTAATCCGATTGGCTTAACTCTGTCTTTTCAATCGTAATGGGATCAATACAAGTACAGCCGAGTTATCATCAAAAGCTTAGAGGCTTTGATCACCGAGAAAGATAGTAAAATACGAAAACATGCAGAAACTGCTTCCTAGCTAGCTTCATTCCTTATCACGCTTTTATTCTATGATAATACTGGATAAACACAAACAAATTAATACTAAATTTTATATTTAAAAATCTAAAAAATTTAAAAAGAATCCTTTGCGCATCTTGACTACACAAATAAAAAGTATGCATGCCATAAAACTATAAAATACTTCTCTTATTAGGAATGAAAAGCTTTTTCGATTACTATTATCACTTGTTAAAATAAAGTATGGCAACTTGAAGGGGGGAAATATCTAAAATAAAATATGATCAAATTGATTGGATAGAATTGCACTAGTATTATAATACAACATCTAATTGGCTTAGCCTGACCAATAAAATTCCTTCATCTATTGAAGTTATGTAGCATTCATCTAGCTGGTTTTTCTTCTTTATATTAAAGCCCTAGAAGCCGACTAAATTGTTACAAGAATAGCAGCTAAAATATACAAGGAAAAAAAATTAATACAGGGCTTGAAATAACAGCCAGTCATCTGGGTAAAAAGTCAGGCCAGAAATAAAACTTGTCCGGTCAAATCTTTGTATTGCTGGTCATTTTGACCAGTAACAATGTGCCAGGTATATGAATGAGCCATGAATAAGTTAGCTAGTCATCATGACCATCGATAGACTGACTATTATTTTAAGCCATGTAAATATTAGAGCATATTGTAATATACCTCACGCCATAACCACTGATATCCTGGCCTACTGCATTCAGCACACTTACAGCTGTACCAAGGATTTTGAACTATCGTGATTGATTTTCGACTTGCTAATTTAAACTAATGTAAAAATGTGCCTTTTTGAAATTCTAAGGAAGACAGGTGCATGAAATTGAGGGATTGAATTTGATCATGCAAGACGACAGAGCTAATTTTCACTTCATCTCACAAATGTTTTTGCATGACAAAGTCATGTTGTAGTCCTCCATTGCACTTTGAAAAGTCAAATAGACTTCATTGACCATAAAACGAGATTCCAATGCGATCTTGCAATATTAAACACATATTTTCTTTTCTTAGGGACCCTTGCTTTGGGGATGAGAGTCTAATAGTGAAAGCTGTACAGAGTTGATAGAATAAAAAATGATCTTAAATATCAATGATTTCTAATCTTTTATACCATTGTATCCTGCAAGATGTGATATATTATCCAAAAATCTTTGACCTGATACCAAGACGATTGTGTGTGACTTTACGTCTTAGCCTTCATCTCCCTTTGGGAGCTGATGGGATTTTTCGTAACGGAGCTGGGAGTAGTGAACATCGTTTACCAAACAAGGACTTAGGCTTTAAAGAAAAATGGACAATAAATCACTTGATCTTGTTGTGGGAGATTGGCGCTCTTCATAATGGGTAATTGCACGGGACATAAGATAAGACCATTACAATATTATACGATTATAAAGGCATCCTATACCTATAATTATTAGTATTATTTACTTGGTATTACTGCATTTACACCCAATACACCTGTGTTCCTTGACTGAAGGGATTCGTTGGTGCTGGACTTGACAATGGTGACCCAGTATGCCTCGTTGCTAACGATGCAAACTCATCTTCTTCAGGTACAGTTGGAATACTAGTTTTGCCCCAGACATTCGCATTTGGTTGCTGTGCGGCAGGTAATGATGCATTCATGTCCTGAGTCCATGCATCTGATATTCCATTATTTTGGCTTGGCACCGCAGAAAACGGATTAACGGTCGTCAAAAGACCTTGATTTGAGCCATTAACTTTGTTTATTTTTTCAGCAGATTCTAACCATCGTTCAGCATCAGATGGAGTGCGTTGTAATTGAGATGAAGGTGTCCACGGGCTGCCTGATTGTCCACCAAATGGCTGGGCTGGACTTGCGACATTCTGGACCGGTGTACCATAAGAAGTGTTCATTGTTGTGCTGGTTGAGCCAAGCCCATTATAAACTGGGGTATTCTGAGCAAGGCCAGGACTCATATTAGATACCTGTGGTGCAAATCCTCCAGGGTAATTCAAAGGTTGTTGTGGTGTGGCGGTTCCACCAACCAAAGCATCCACTGTTTGAGGTAGTTTTGGAGCTTGTGATTCCTCATGTAGTGCTTCATAACCTTTGACGTTATCTCTCAAGGGTCCAAGAGACATAGGTGTTGACTTATACCTAAGAGACATGTGACGCGTGAATGGTGACGGTGCAAAAGGCTGAGGCCTGGCTCTTGCGACAGCCGGTGGTGGCTTTAATACAGGTTGAACAGGTGATGTTTGCTTTGTGGTGATGACTTGTTGCGGCTGTGGTTGTGGTTGTGCAGTGGCCACAGGAATAGGACCATTCATTGAAGTACTTGAACCAGTTATGATAGGAGAAGTAGACGTGGGTTCTGTAGCTGTTGCTGCAAGTTGTTTTAGTGTTGCATGTTGATGTGGAGGTGTAACAGTAGCCCCTGAAGATGTAGTGGGTGTAGTTGTTGTATCTGTAGTTGTAGTTGTAGGTGTTGCTGTTGCTGTCTGTCCTTCTTCTGGAACGCCCTAATTTTATGAAAAATTTTTTAAAAGCTGTAAATTACTGCCATGAGTATAATAGTACAATGTAGCACTAAAGTACGCTGTAACTGAGTTATGACCCTTCAGGAAGGTAGAAGCTTATCATTGAGTAACAGATCAAAGTGAAACAACAAAGAATTTGACAAACACAAGTTAATAATAATAATGATAATAATGATAATGATAATGGAGTGAAGTCATTAAACCCGTGAAATAGATATTAGACTAATACATGATAGATGAGGTAATGCGCCATGTGGGATGGGCTCGCGCGACTTGAAGTTGTGAAAGGCTTGTATGGCACTCTTCTTCAGTCGTTTCATCTAAGTATATTACGTATGTTCTTATTAGACTAATACACTTTAGTAGACCCTATTCCATTGTTTTCGTTTGTGTCTATTTGACTATTACATGTTGACTAATAATTCTTTTTATTTCACGGGGTAAATGCCTTCACTCTAATAAAAATGATAATAAACACAATTTTTGTTGAAGATCAACTCATAGCTGTACATGGATTGGGATGGATTCTTAACCAGGTTAACTAGAAATGACCTTACAGATGTACATGGATTGGGATGGATCCTTAACCAGGTTAACCAGCAATTACCTTACAACTGTACATGGATTGGGATGGATTCTTAACCAGGTTAACCATGAATGGCCTTACAGATGTACATGGATTGGGATGGATCCTTAACCAGGTTAACCATGAATGGCCTTACAGCTGTACATGGATTGGGATGGATTCTTAACCAGGTTAACCATGAATGGCCTTACAGATGTACATGGATTGGGATGGATTCTTAACCAGGTTAACCATGAATGGCCTTACAGATGTACATGGATTGGGATGGATTCTTAACCAGGTTAACCATGAATGGCCTTACAGATGTACATGGATTGGGATGGATTCTTAACAAGATTAACCATGAATGGCCTTACAGATGTACATGGATTGAAATGGAATCTTAACAAGATTAACCAGAAATGGCCTTACAGATGTACATGGATTGGGATGGATTCTTAACCAGGTTAACTATGAATGACCTTACATCTGTACAAGTATTGGGATATTGGACGTTTAACCTGGTTATTAGACTCACCTCTTTATTCTTTGCTTGTGCTTGTAATGCCTGTGCTTTCTGCTTTCTTTGGAGACATGCTGTAAATGCACATCCAACTGCATGGCTGAGCCGTTCACCCTAAAGACAAATACATTAAGCCAATCTGAATTCAATAACTAATGCAGGTTCCTCTTTGTTATACAGCCGTATGGTCAGTGCCTAAAAGAGTGATGTCTGTAGAATGCCTGCACCAGGTTGAATGGCAGTGACAATTTAAAACAGTTTACCATCATTATCTTTGAAGTACAGCCAGTGAAGTTTAATGTTGTTTGCAGACTTAAACAAGTTGAAAGTTATAACTGCACTTTTTCTGTTTTTTTTTTTTACTAAAATGTCCAATTAGGTGCATATTTAACATACTTTCAAAAAAAGAGAGCCCTTTTGGCAAAACTAAAAGTTCTAAGATATTTACTGCAATCCCAGCAAAATAGCTTGCAGGCGATTCTGCATAAATCTAAGATTATTTGCTGAAGGAGTCACAGGAATCAATAAGAATGATTAATTTTGACATTTCATTTATTTCAGTTGATAGCCAGATACGATTTCACACTTATCGTACATAAATACATGTTTATATAAAAACTGCTCAGCACAACTTTTTTAAAGAAGGAACTTTTGCACTAAAGTCCTAAAGAAGGTGTACCTATTCAAAATACAAATTAAGGATATTACTAATGGCATTTCAATGAGTGTCAATCAAGGAACTGCAATAAATAACTTGAAGGAGATTTGATTTTGGAACGAAGTAGATTTTAGAAGATCAGAGGATTAAGAAAATTAAATCAGTGTAAAATATCCCTAAAGATATAATTATTGTTGCTTTCTTTTGTTGCAGTTCTTTGATTGACAGTCATTGCAATGCTTAGAAATGATTTAAAAATTATCTCCCAGGAGGAAAATGGTTTTTCCACATACATTTTAAGTGAACTTGAGGTATTGCCATCTCTGGTCACTGATGCTAACATCAGAATCAAGCTTATGCACACTAATAAGTACTATTAAGTAGGTATAACTAGCTAAAACTAGTGTGAGCTGCGTCGGTGTTTCTAATGAAACAGTAATGATGAAAAGGTAAATTATACACCGTGAAAAGATGAAAAAACTTACTGACGTTTCGGACGCTAGTCCTTCGTCGGAGTAAAAGAGAAAGAAGTGGTAGAAAGGAGTGTATATATGATAGAATAAGACAAAAGAAACCAATGAGAGCAAGGTAGGCAAGGAAACAAAAACAAACAATCAAAAGACAAAAGGAAAGGTTAGTTGAAAATAAAGCGTTCATTAATCCCGTTGGGACTAAGAGTGCCCAATAGGTGAATAAGCCGCATTTCTTTGGTCTTGCGACAATCATTGTTGCCGTTAAGCAAAGAAAGACCGAAAACAATGAAGTCAGAAAGAGAATGGTTAGTTAGATTAAAATGGCGGGAAACTGGTTTGGTAGGATCGTTATTGCGAATATCATAAAGATGATTGCAAATGCGATCACCAAGACGGCGGCCAGTCTCACCCACATATAAAAGAGATTACAGCGGGTACATTTAATACAATATACAACATTAGAAGTGGTACAAACAAAATGGTCAGTGATTTTAACAGTAGATTTAGGACCGACAACAGAAGTGTGAGAGGCTATGTGAGGACAAGTATAACAACGTTTACGAGAACAGCGAAAAGTACCAGGTTCTTCGTTAGAGGGAAGAACTCCCTTGACCAAGAAAGAACGGAGATTACGATCACGTTTATAGGAAAAGAGAGGGCGGTTGTTGAAAATAGCAGAAGTGCGGGTATCAGAGTCAAGCAGAGAAAAGTTGCGGTTAACAATGGGCTTAATGGAAATGTTAATAGGATGATACGTAAGAGTGAAAGGAATGCGGTCATTAGAGGGACGAGTGTGAGATGTGAGAGCGGTGGTACGATCAATAGTAGAAACTTTACGAATAGCGCGATCAATAACATGAGCAGGATAATTACGCTTAAGGAAGAAGGAACGCATCTCAGAACATTTAACAGAAAAATCAAGATTATCACTACACAGACGACGAAGACGAAGAAATTGCGAGAACGGAATAGCGTTAAGAGTGTGCTTAGGATGAGAAGACGAGTAGAGTAAATAAGAATGAGAGTCAGTAGGTTTGTAATGGACACTAGTGCTAAGACGGTATTGGTGCTACTTCTTGTTCGCGTAATGACTTAGATTCTTTCATCTCTTTTGTTAACTCTTTTCACCCTGCCTTAGACTTTACGTGGGAGGTTAGTGAAACATCAGTCACTTTCCTTGACATCTTGCTTAGTGTTAATGACGACCGTCTTAGCACTAGTGTCCATTACAAACCTACTGACTCTCATTCTTATTTACTCTACTCGTCTTCTCATCCTAAGCACACTCTTAACGCTATTCCGTTCTCGCAATTTCTTCGTCTTCGTCGTCTGTGTAGTGATAATCTTGATTTTTCTGTTAAATGTTCTGAGATGCGTTCCTTCTTCCTTAAGCGTAATTATCCTGCTCATGTTATTGATCGCGCTATTCGTAAAGTTTCTACTATTGATCGTACCACCGCTCTCACATCTCACACTCGTCCCTCTAATGACCGCATTCCTTTCACTCTTACGTATCATCCTATTAACATTTCCATTAAGCCCATTGTTAACCGCAACTTTTCTCTGCTTGACTCTGATACCCGCACTTCTGCTATTTTCAACAACCGCCCTCTCTTTTCCTATAAACGTGATCGTAATCTCCGTTCTTTCTTGGTCAAGGGAGTTCTTCCCTCTAACGAAGAACCTGGTACTTTTCGCTGTTCTCGTAAACGTTGTTATACTTGTCCTCACATAGCCTCTCACACTTCTGTTGTCGGTCCTAAATCTATTGTTAAAATCACTGACCATTTTGTTTGTACCACTTCTAATGTTGTATATTGTATTAAATGTACCCGCGGTAATCTCTTTTATATGTGGGTGAGACTGGCCGCCGTCTTGGTGATCGCATTTGCAATCATCTTTATGATATTCGCAATAACGATCCTACCAAACCAGTTTCCCGCCATTTTAATCTAACTAACCATTCTCTTTCTGACTTCATTGTTTTCGGTCTTTCTTTGCTTAACGGCAACAATGATTGTCGCAAGACCAAAGAAATGCGGCTTATTCACCTATTGGGCACTCTTAGTCCCAACGGGATTAATGAACGCTTTATTTTCAACTAACCTTTCCTTTTGTCTTTTGATTGTTTGTTTTTGTTTCCTTGCCTACCTTGCTCTCATTGGTTTCTTTTGTCTTATTCTATCATATATACACTCCTTTCTACCACTTCTTTCTCTTTTACTCCGACGAAGGACTAGCGTCCGAAACGTCAGTAAGTTTTTTCATCTTTTCACGGTGTATAATTTACCTTTTCATCAGTACTATTAAGTGCTAAGTAAAGGAAATTACCCCCTCTTGACTAATTCAAAATTTATAGCTACAAGCAATGCTTTGAAACTTTTCAATATTAGACAGACAAGTCTTTAGGTAAGTCTAATTTGAGAACTTGGAAAACATCACGAGTCTATATATTCCAAATTCTAAGAGAAGATTGGGCTATTTTTTGGTTATAATACACTCAAACAAATTGAGCAACTTAAAGTGCAAAAGAACCTTTCGACAATACTTGCAGTACTGATTCTACACGAAGTAAAGTTATGAAGGCTTATACTTCCAATATGCTTAGAAGTATGAGTTTGATGTCTTTTAAGGCTTAATTAAATATATAGTCAAACTGGTTCATAGATACAGTATTCAAAAAGCATCATTTTACTCATGGTTTACATGAAAATTTGTTATTTCAAAATGGCCAGCATTAAGTATTGCTAGTTACAACAAAAACACTCAAATACCTTACCTGACGTCACCATTATTTACATATTGGAAGTATAAAACTTAGAGATGCATCACTCAAATCAAGAAATATTTTACCAATCGACTATTTGCTTTATGCTGAACCAGTACTGAAAGTATTATCAAAGGGTTCATGTGCACTTTAATAGGGACTTTACAGAATACAGTTTGGGATTTAATTGTAAGTACTCTACATGTCCAATCAGAATCGAGTAATTTTATTGAGTGTATCATAATAAGTACTAATAATATTATGTCAACATATTAGCTTTAAAAAGAGGGGTTAAATACTTACAGTGTCTCTTGTTGCAACAAAACAATGACACATCCATCTGCGTGTAGTCCCTTCTCGGCATATGTATGAGAACACCCTGTCATCTGATGGATCAGGAGTACAGAATGATACCTTCTCAATTGTCTGGTCGATAACAAGTGACTGTAAAGAAAATATGCATGTGGAACATTAAAACCATCAGTAATATAAATTTACTTCCCTAGGCTATTTACTACTGTTTCATTGCTTTTGTGCTGATCGAGACAAGTCTTGTTAAAGCAGGACCCAAGTTTTGCTAAAAACACAAAAACTAGAACACTTATATCTAGGCATTTTGATGATCATCTCGTTTGAATGTGTTTCGTAGAACTACGCATAATATTATTAATGATGTTATTCCAATAAGTAAAAACTAATAACTCAAATTTTTTTTTTTTTTGAGATATCACTTGTTCCCAATGGCCCTCCCCCCGCCCCCCCCCCCCCCCCCCCTTCCCACCTGCCCCCTTTTCTACTATTACACTTGAGTGCGGCCCACTCTACCAAGTTTTTACATGTACATTTGCATACTCTAACAAGGTTTTTGCTTGGCAGTAGACTAATTGCCCCTTAACTTGTCTTACAGTAAGTGTTTTTCGTGATCAACATTCAGCATGTAGCAATAAAAACAAGGGTAATTAACTAAAGGAAGATGATCGTCACACCTATAGGGTGCCTTGGCAGGGGAAGAACATTTCTCTTCTGTTTTACTGCACATGCTGTGATCACAGCACTGTTTCATTTCCTGCAAATCCCATGTAAATTAAATAAGCTGTTCTCTCCTTTAATTGTTTCTAACTAAGGTTTTTTCTCTAACTTTAATACTTTAGTTTAAAATTCTCTCATCAATGAATCATGTCAGTTTTAATAATCATTGCATGTTATAAATATCGGAAAAACTTAGCTGGCATCTAAAGTAATGAAAAAAAGGTAAAAAATACACTGCGAAAAAACGTCAGGTAAGTTTTTTCATCTTTTCATGGTGTATAATTTACCTTTTTATCATTACTGTTTCATTAGAAACACCGACACAGCTCACACCAGTTTTTAGCTAGTTATATCTTCTGACATGTAGCATCTAAAGTAGAATATTTCAAAATATATAAAACTAACAATAACAAAATTGATAGAAAACATTTCAACATTATTATATAACTATCAACTAAGCAAGAGTTTCCATTAGTATTAGAGTAGAATTAGAAAAACATTTATCGACAACCTCCACTATCATAAAGTATAAAGAAATTTTAAAAAATTTTTTTCACATAAAATCTAGTGGCGGATAAAACTTTTTAATTTTAACTCAGTATCTAAATTGTGAGTAAATGATGTCATTGACTCATCAACCCTTTTGTTCTTCTTGTCTTAAACCAAAAATGTTCAACTGCAAGTGGCTCCCAGGCTAAAATATCATAATAGAGTCATATTATCCTCAAATACTTAAATTATTTGGACTTTCAAAAATTGGGGCCTTTTCATCCTTAATGCTCCTTTAAAGATTATGTGGAGGGTAAATTCTGGTTTACAATTTTTGAAATATTTTTTGCAGTTTTAATGAGCAATGATTTGGAATTATCCAGAAGAATATCACACCTTCCAACAGCCTCTCAAAGGCAGCTGGCAGGTGTAGCTCAGTTGGTTAGTACATAGCCATTGGAGAGTTAGAGGTCAACAGTTCAATGTTTTAAGGATTTCCACGTTTTTTTCCGAGCATTCCACGTGATAGCATCAGCTTATTATTATACTCTAAAAACAGGGCACATATGATGAGAGGGGGGTAAAGTGCACACCCTCTGCTCTGTGGAAGACCAGCAACTAGCTAAAGTAACTACTGACATTAAATAAGGCTTTTCCCTATTACCTTAATTTAAAATATTCAGCAATGTATTAATAAAACCAATCATGAAAACCTAATACTAAAACAATAAAACAATTCATATACAAAAGTAGTTTAAGGTACAACTTGTAATCTTATCCACCCATGGAGTAAACTATACACTTTTGCATTACATAACAAATATCTTTCTAACTGATGGTAGAGTTTCATAGCTAAAGTGCTACATGTAGTTGTCTAATAATTAGATTATATTAACATGTTGATTATATTATTTTTAGACTTTCAGGTTACTTTGAACACACACAAAATAGAGATTATCAGATTTGGAAAGAGCCTTTCACAATTAATGCACATTTAATTATTATGTGAACATGGAACGAGAGCAGCACACTGATATCTTATTTTTTTAATTGGGTCAATGAAAGATAATCAGATGGTACATGTACCTTAATTTCATATTTTTGACCAGCATCAGTTAAAAATCAAATTCTGACAGACAAAATCCCAACTATTGATCTGTGAGTTAGCTGTGCCCTGATTTAGAAGAGCCCAGAGGTTATTTCAGGGTTTGATCTGTGAGTTAGCCCTATGCTGGTTGTTTCAGGACATGCATGTTCAAGCATATCATTATTACAGTATGAAATTATATGTACAGTATACATAAATATTAAAGTTATAAAGTTATAAGGTTCTATCTGTGAGTTAGCCAAGCCCTGACTTAGACAAGCACAGGTGTTTTTCTGGGGTATTGATAAAATTTGAAGAAAGACAAACAGGTGAAAATTGTAAACGGCCTGATTAACTAGATGTATTATTGAATCATCTATGTCTTAAAAGTTGAAAGCTTTAAAACAAGTTTGTAAAAGTGATACACATAAACTAATACGCACAGCTTTCTAGAAAGAAAGTAATCATACATACATTTGCAAAAATTATGGCCATTTCAAATATATATACAAATATATCAAAAGTATATCAGACACGGGGGGATATCTTTCTTGATATATTTTTCAAAAAGCCCTAGTGATAGACAACTCGGAAAAAATATCAGGGATGATATCCCATAATTTTTGATATGTTTTTTATATACTTGTATATATATTGGAAGCGGCCATAATTTTTGCAAAAGGCTGTATGTATATATTTACATGTATAAATTTAATGAATGAAATATAAAATATATGAAATAATTACCCAGAACAAACAGGAACTAGACATTTCTAAAGAAAAAGCAAATTCTTTAGTTTTTAATAAATATTTAATGCTAAATTTGGAATCTATTTTCAATTTTTGTCCAAACTGAATTGAGATTTAAATGTATGTTTCTGTGATAATCAAGATTTTAGTTGCTAAAAATACAATCAGAAATTCAGATTAACTATATTTTGTGCGAAATGTAGAATTTGTTATCAGATAACGACCTTCTAAATCAGTCTTAGCTAGGATAAAGAACATAATATAGGATAGAATGTATTTACTACCAAATATTAGGATCCCTTTTATTCCTGTCAAGACCATTTAATTTACTGGTCTACATACATACTTAAATGCTTTGACTATGAACTGTGAAAAAGATCAACATGTATTATTAATGGTTGACCAAATCTCTAAATTGTCAAGAGAGATTGAATTTTATCAACTCTCTGGGTGGAAATGTAATTAAACTGTGATAGAAGGATGCTGGTTGATGTATATTGGTAAATCATGCAGGCAAATATGGATTACTGAAATATGTAGAAGATCTATATTTTTTATTATTTGGGATCATCTGAATATTTCTGCCTGTTCAACATTAAAACAACTTAGCACAAACATTAGATCTTAAATCAAGTATTTGCAAATCAGGAAAAAGGACGAATTCTTGGAAATCATGTGAAAATTTGAACTGTGAAAACGCAGCTGGAACAAAATTAACGAATGTTTTACAGATTGTAAGCCAAGCTAGGATTGGAGAGTTGGTGCAATTCAATAAAACATATTATCATAGACTTGTTTTGAAATGAAAAAACATTTGCAAAACTGAATCACTTTGACCAAAACGTTTTTGTCTAAATAATGCATGATGATCAATAAAAATATAATAATAATGAAAACTTTATCAAGTTTTCTCCCTGAAATACAATCATAAATCTTGCTACGTATAGGTAATTTACAATTGGCTACTTGAATGGAACACAAAATGTGACAAACGGTAGAAAGAAAAAGAAAAAAAAGATAATATTTGTAACACTATGAAAAAAAAGACTATTAATACTGCATTAACTTAGGACTCTTCCATTTTTTGTTCCTGCAGCAGAAAATATAATATGATAATCTAATTGCAATATTTATTAACTTTCTGATGACGTAAAGGCAATTATTGTTATTGAATTCAAGTTCTTCTAACATGTTGATAAAATTAGCAGAATCATTAACGAACACACCAAGTACACTGTTGGTGTATAACTTATAAATCTATGATAACTTGTTTCATTATAAAACACTGACGCAGTCCACGCTAGTGTTCACTAGCCATCATCTACACTGTTGGATAGGTTAACGATGACTTACATTTTTACACTGATCATATTTCTTATATTTTGCATTATAATATAATAATAATAATAATAATAATAATAATAATAATGGAAACTTTATTCTTTTTATTGTAAATCTCTCTACGTATAGGCAATTGACAATAATAATAATAATACTTGATAATAATAATCATAATGATTTATTTTTCCAAAAAGTCTAACTAAGTACGACATCTAGAAGTATTTAAAATTTTTAGACATTTTTTCTTCATCCAACTTAATCAAAATGCAAATATAATTAATTTACTTGGTCCGAAAATGGCTTCTAAAAAATTCAATAATATGATAATGTTTTACAGTGTGGGAAAAAGTATAGGACAAATATGTAGCAGTCGTAATCCTTTTATTAAAAAGCACACACGAAAATTAGAATTCGAAAATTCGAGATTTAAAGATTATGAAATCCGTAATACAACATAACATTTCTAGCAATTATCATGTGAATATAAAGTACAATTTAGATTCACTATTTCTATTTTCATTCATAAAAAAATCCCCTTGCTTATGGTGCGCATTTACTTACATTAAAAATCAGTTAGTCTACTCAAATATTTTTATAGGCATCTGCTGGTAGAACGAGAGAATTCTAGATATATACGTAATTATTGGGCCAGTTCTTATCTACTCGACTATTTTTCAGTCATGCGGACTCGTAACAGTCGAAATAACTAAGATTGTACGTTAATATATTTTTTGTTTAAAACTTATTCTGATTGCGATTTTTCACTTTTCGTTCTCTTCTAATCAAGCAAAGAGTTCGATTTGTACCAGAATTAAATTTATTCATGTAGTAACTCAAGCGATAAACAAAAAAAACGTGTTTGGAGAACAGCTTTACTCTACGATAAAACTTACTTTGGTTTCTTCATCCACGACTCGGATGCAGTCCGAAGTCACCAATAAAGTCATTCGTTTTTTCTTGTGTATTCCAGCCTACACAACAAAGAATATAAAGCTTTTTAGAACATAAATAAAAAAGGGACGCTCGAAGCAATTCGAACTTTTGAACTTGGAGAAGTTGAAGTCGTTCAACTGCTCGACTCGAAACTCCAGAATATTAAGGGTTTCTATATTTGGCATATCCTGTATCGCTGGATCAACAACATGTACAGAACTAAACCCCAATCACCTTGCTTCAGCAGTATTAACAAAAAGAATTGTGGATAAACAATGAACTTACGTCCTTCATCCGGCGAAAAGCTTCGGCACAAACTTGAGTCCCTCGTGACTCGGTAACTTCGATAGAACCGGCATACTGCAGCAGAAAACACAAAAAAACACTCAGTTTTTTAAAAGAATGGAGTTTCTGTGCCTCTGTTATAACTACCATGACTCTCCTTTACCCTTTTAGATGGCAAATATAAAGGAATTACGAAGAAAAGCTGTCAAAAAGGCTTTGAATTCACAGACCTTAACGGGGAAGCTAACGCCTCCATTGCGAACTTTATAACTATCGTTCTCCCAAACTTGTGGTCGACTGCTTTCTGGAATATGTCTTCTGGAACTTCTTAAGCTTAGACTACGCTTCAAGCGCTTCATTTCCGAGTTAAAATGTTAAAAAATATCAAGTAAAAAGGTTTAAATGAAGGACGAGATTTCCTTTCTATTCAAGGAATGTGTATTTATCATTGGATATTTGCAATTTCGTGTTTTTGAATTTCCACCACGGCGCTTGCGCAGTTCTAGTTAATTATGCTAATGTATGCAAATAGGATTTCAGGGCAATATATAAGCCTGAAGCGAGATGACGTTTTACCCCCGTCTCTAGACCATAATCCTTTTCACACTGCTTTTGTTCTTTAATTATGAGTATTGGTCTTGTATTCTCTAAGGAATCAAAAATTTTAATATGAAAGAATTAAAAAACTATTATGGTCTAGAGACGGGGGTGAAACGTCATCTCGCTTCAGGCTTATTCATCGCTAAATTTATCGATTACTATATATATACATATCCCAAGTTGATTGATTTCCAAGTAAACGTACTTCTAGTGTTTCAGGCTAATTGTTTATGTAATTCTTCTAACAGTTTTTCTTTACAGCGTTCGCTTAGATCGCTCATTCACTGTGATGATCAACACATCTATCAGTTTTTCTTACGCTGAAAAACAGGAACACAGTGAGTGTTCGCCGCATCCTTAGTTTATTTTTGATCACTTTCGATAGTTCAGGTATAGCTTCAATTTGATGTTATTTATTAGTTATAATTTTCTTGTTTTACTTTGCTCATATGAATTTTCTAAGTTCTAACTTATTTATTTCCATTTAGTATGAAGTAGCGTCATCACATTTCATCTTTGAGTATCACCACCATCCGATCATATTATATCATCATAAACAATTATCTTTCCTTGCCAATTGTCAATGACATGCAGCAAGTCAGAACAATTGCTGAAAATAAAAAAACACTTGTTGCATGTTTACCATTCATGGCGGTCTATGCTAAGGGACTTAAAGCAAGTTAGACGAGTTGCCACACCTGAGTAAGAAAAGAGTTAATATTGCTGCATTTATTAGATTTGCTGCAAATAAGAGACAAGTTGCTACACTATTGAATACGAAACGAATTGCTGCATTTTTGTCGAGTTGCTGCATGTCTAACGTAACGCATTTGCAGATTGAAACTGTGCTCTAGAGAAGCTTGACGTGTTTTTCTTTCGTGGGCTGCGAATTCGTATACGTGGCACCTTGATGTAATATTTCAAATACGAGTTGCTGTATTCCATTGGGGTTTCAAAATCCGAGTGCAAAATCAAATGCCGAAGCGTAAGACGAGTATTTGACACTGCATCTTATTCTCTTTTTATTATGATTGTTTTATTTCAAAGTGTTAGCATATGAACTTTGAAATGGGTCATGCAGTCGTATTTGATGGAAAACCCTAGTTGGTCGATGATCCATGAATTATTAAAGAGTATATAAGATATATTTATCACGAGTTATCACGTTTATTGACTGCCGGGCACGGATAAAGTACCCGCCCAGCAGTTTTTACTGTAAATGTCGACGATTTCTCAACTAAAAAAATGGTTGTAATCTATTTAACAGTTACGAAAAAGCATCTTTTTGGTACACATAAGTCTCAGGTCACCCATCCAGGTATTAACCTCGCTCAACCAGACCTTGACGACTAGTATCATGATATGGCCGGAAACCCAAGCTTTTTTCCACTGGAACAATTGCCGTGAGAAAAATGCAATATTAACAAATAGATAATATATATTAATAGTTTATCATTTGTATTGCGCAATTTAACATGTTAATATGATCAACTGCGCATTACATATAGGTACACTAAGATACTAGGCATAAAATATCTAAAAAACTACAAAAAGAATATATAAAAGATTAGTCCAGTTTAGACGTCGAATCCCGCACGCGCCGAATCCAATGACGGGCCACGTTACCAGAACAGGATCGGACCTTTCTATGAATTTTTTTTCGATAAGAATTCATAAGATCGATTAGCTTATTCTCCTCTTTAAATATAGAACTGGCTTCTCAAATTTGTGGCCCGTCAAGTTGGATGCACACGCAGCCTTGAGAAAACGGTCTATATTTTTTCTCTATATATTACTACAGTTTCGGCTGTTTTATGGTGCGTTCCTCTGCGACTACAGCAAAGAAGGGGCCAGAATTTCCCAGTCCTCGCGCGGCAAATAAATACCCAAACTCCACTCGTTTTTGTTCAGAGCTTCCAAAATTTTTTAAAAACTGAGGAGCATTTAATCAATCTGGCCCGCCAGTCTGATAATGAGCAATTATCCTACAGTACCATTATAGAGTCGTGCGAGTCATTTTGTGCCGAGGAAATGAAGGCAAACTCGCCAAAAATTGAAATTCTACTAACTTTTTTCTAAATATCGTTCAAAACTAACTACACACACATCTTAACCAATTTTCTTTTCGCAGAAATAACAATAAAAGTAATTACAATTTTAATCTATAGTTATTTTTCGCAATGCAATGCGAATAAATTGTTTTTTCTGTTATTTTTCTAGTTGTTTTTGTTTTTTTCCCCAAATTTATGCGTTTCTTCTGTAATAGTAAATTCTGCGCATGCGTTCCTACATCATCTCAATTAAACGCATCTAGATTGGTAGACGAGTGTGCTCTCTTAAAGAACACATCATTAGAAATAATCTGTTATTTTGCGCAATTGCCACCACTCTTCGAAAGTGAAAGCGGAAATCTTTTAACTTTCATATTCGGCAGACAATTAAGTGTTCTATTTAGTTATAAAGGAAGGAACGAAAATTAAAACACTTGTTAGCCGAGGGGATACACTTGAGAACGATTCCAGTTTCTCCGGCTTACTTGATTCATTCGTTTCGATGTGATAAAAGTGAAAAACATCTCGATTAAACGTTTGAAATGTTGAGAGCCTCTAGAGGAGTCATTTGGACTCGTACCCAGTCGCTTTTCTTACTCGCACTGTGGTTGATGGGAAGGATTCAGTTCCCCTTCCCGTATTCCATTGCGAGTACAAGGATCGAATAATGAAATTAAACTTGTCGAAGTACGAAGAGTCTGAGCTAATTCTGATTCATGAGAAATTCGCACAATCAACACCCCACCCACCCCTCCTCCCCCAATCATATTGTTTCATACCCCAGGTTTTATTTGGTATCATTTGATGAAGTGGAGAAATGAGTTATTTATGTAAATGGGAAGCCATTTCAATCGTTACAGCATGTCTCACTTCATTTAGTCAGTAGCAAGAGTTAATTTTATGTTTCCACACCTTTTTTTTTTTTCGTTTTTCCATTTTTATTAAAAACTTAATTAATGAGAATTGAATTCTTTAAACATCAATTAACAGCGTTTCCTAGTTTTATCTTGTGTTCACGACAGTTTGCCTCTGTGAGGTCGACGTTTAGGGCTTCTAACGATGTTCTTAAGGTGGGAAAGGTTTCTTGTACAGATGGATAGGATGAGATTGGTTTGGATGGCCTGTGACAGAATGAAAGAAGAAAACAATGAAAATTATGACTTATTCAGTTGGTTACTAGATGGCCACTAGATTGCTTCGAATATCATTCAGTGTTTTGTTTAAAACTCTTAAAAGATGAAGACTGCTCGTGGGCAATACAATACAACACATCCAAATCACGAAAGAAAACTACAGAACGCTACGCCACACCTTACCATGTAACACAACACAACATCATAACATACCACCACACCAAGGCAAACCATATCATCAGCAAGTAACGCAAAACAACAACACAACATCACAACATACCACCACACCAAGGCAAACCATATCATCAGCATGTAACGCAACACAACAACACAAAATACCATCTCGCCCTTCGCCCCCCCCCCCCCCCCCCCCCCCCTCCCTCCCTCCTCCCGCCCTGACACCACACACCACACCACACCACTTCACCCCAACATAAAAACACAGATATTTCCTTGTAAGACTTACTTCTTCAAGGCTAGCCATCCTCTGACTTGTTTTGTAAACACTTCAGCGGTTCCTCCTATTATCGCTTCAAGATCCACTTCCTAGCAAACGAGTAGGAAAATTCTGTTATGATTCAGACAATCCGGAGACAAAATATCAGGAAAATGTCAGAATTCAAACAATACAAAAATGATTGCGGAAACTAAGGATGAGATGAAAAATCCTTGAGGCAACTCCAAAATAACGGGAAATTTTAACCAACAAAGTTTTGGAAAATTCATAATCAACTTTTTGAAAATCTTCTTCGTAAATACTTGGTGATCCTTGCAAAAAAAAGTACTCGTAATTACTTGGTGATGCTTGCAAAAAAAAAGCACATGAAAATTGTCTCTAAATTTAAATTTTTAAACAGCACTCGTCATATACGTGTACTGTAATAAATGCAGCGTGCAGACGCTAACTTGAATTTAAACCCAACTGAGGAAAACTTAGGGAACAAACAAGCAAATAAATAAATATACAACAACAAATAAACAAAGGGACACGTGATAGATAACTCTCTGGATTAATTGTGTCCCCCTCCTTAAATAAAGTTTATTGTATAGACAGACAGACAGACAGACAGACAGACAGACAGACAGACAGACAGACAGACAGACAGACAGACAGACAGACAGACAGACGGACGGACGGACGGACGGACGGACGGACGGACGGACGGACAGACGGACAGACAGACAGACAGACAGACAGAGAATATGGATGGTTTCCTGTAAGGTAGACTGTATAAAGCCTGGTTTTCACTAGCGACGGGAGCAGAAGCAGAAGCACAAACGCAAATAAACGGGAAGGCTCATGTTATGCCAGAATTTCGAATTTTGATTGGCTAATATAAATAACTGGACCATGCTTCTACATGTGGGCGACAGAGGCATAAAAAGTAAAACTTTATTTGTTGCTGCTTCTGGTTCCGTTGATTTTTAAGCTTCTGCTTTCGTCTTCGTTTTTGATTTTCTTAAGTCAAAATTAATTGGATTTACCACTTCATGTGGACGGAAAGTCTAACAGGTTTTGCAACCTACTTGATAAGATTACTGATTTTTGGACAACTAGTCTGATTCATCTCAAGGTTAACACGAGCGGCGTGTTGGGAGATTTGAAGGCATATTTTCCAAGAAACCAGCATTGCACTTACCTTTCCCTTAGGTATCTTTCCAGTGGCTTCTCTACCTGCGGCTAAAAATAATCCTAACGCAACTGTATATGCCACCGCACTGTAAGACACAAACACCAAAGTTCAGTAGAGATTAAGACCTCGTGAAAAATAAATCACGTGTAAATAGTTTGAATGAAATACCACAAATAAACAGAAGAAAAAACATGTGGTGTATGCTGTATTCTTGGCAGTGCACCAATGATGAGCAGAAAAATCGTTTTACTGCCCGACTGGACTTTTGACAACACTCAAGGTGATCAATAGACCCCTTGAATGTGACGTTTAAGGAGCTCAATTGTGAGGACAAAAACAAAAGAATTTCTTACTCTGGAGAATTGGAAACATTGTTTTGCTTTCCAAATTCTGAAGAAGTGCCGCAAGGGGTCAATGGTACAAGGAAGATCTTCGAGTAGGGATTTAAAACAAAAGTTTTTTCGATTCTTAATCTGCTAACACCACACCTTCCAAAATATCACAAAAAGGAACACGTCTCGTGTTTATCAGTTTTTTATTTTTAAAATACATTGAACGAATGTGGAAGGAAGCTGTGTGTTCGCTATTGAACTTGCGAAACTGTCTCTACAGGGACCAACTTGAAATGATTTACAAGAGAATTTAACAGCAAAAGAAGATGGCGCTACGTTGGTTAATATTATAAAAATATCTTTTGTTAAATTTTATCAACACAGCAGATATGAACACCAACAATTGTTACCAGATCCACGTTGCAAAAATAATCCCCTCAGGTGACTCACTAGGGGAGAAGGTAGTCATTGTCGCCCCGAGGGATTCCCGTAGAGGGATTAAACATCGTGAATGGCGTGTAAATAACAAGGTTAATATAAATTGGAACTGGGACATTATTGGTATCCAATAGATTTACAGCAACAAGCATGTATGTGGCGTGTATTTAGAAACAAATTATAAACGCATTCACTGATTGAAATTGCAAAATTAAATTTCAAATTTCATGAGAGTAAAATCCTATTGTGTTGTCCTCTAAGTTGAACTGAAATTTCCCGAAGTGCGATCTTTTTGGCGGGATTAGCAACAATAATACATGATTTTTTATTAGTTTTATGAAATAGTTTAAGTTAATATTTTTCAGGGATATCATAGCTGACATAATTAACATAAATTAACGACAGGTATTTTTATCGGATTCACCTTGAACCTCTTGACAAAGGCATTAAGTTGAAGAAATAGTACGCCAAGGATAAGATATTCTGGCCTAAAGCGTCCAGGTCCTGTGAAAAACAAAACAACAAAAATGAAGAATTTTCGATATTTGGCAAAGCTTTTTTGATTACAAAATACCATGACTGGAAATAGAACGAAATTTCAAGAAAAGAAAGAGTTTTAATACCAAGACATTTTTAAAAGGGAACTAACTGAAAGTACAAAAACAAATAAAATACAAGAGAAAAAACAAATAAAAATGCAATTACAAAAACAAATAAAAATGCAAAACAAATATAAATGCAATTACAAAAACAAACACAAGTTCACAAGAACAAAAACAAATATAAATGCAATTACAAAAACAAATTAAAATGCAATTACAAAAACAAATAAAGTACAAGTACAAAAAGGAATCAAAAAATAAAAGTACAAGTGCAAAAAGAAATAAGACAAACACACGTGCTAAAAAACGTTCCTCCACAATCACTAAGAAATCTGTCACTTTATTCATTCTCTCAATTAAACATAATTCCCTGACGTTATCAACCTTTTGAATTAAAAACATATCGCTTGAACCATCAACCCTTGATGCACTTGGACGTATTAATGCAGATTGTTAATGGGGCTTAAAGGCGAGATAGAAATAAAAGCTCAAGGATGTCAAGATTTCAAATAATTAATTGAACTTACTAATGGATATCCTTATTTAGAGCTATATATTCTAAAAAGTGTTTTTGTGTCAATCAAGCGAATATTGGTTCGAGTCATTGTCGGTGAATCATCTTTGAGCCCCCGTCCATACGTATCCTGATAATTCATAAACCAGATTTTTAAAATTCTTTTTTTTTTAAATGTCGTTGATGCACGTGTAGTCTCCGTTGCAGCCGTTCTTGTCCTAAACTCCGACACTTTCGCTACATCCACACGTATCCGTTTTCATTTCGCAAAGTTGCGTTTTCAAGTGGTGCATTCACGGATACCGTGCAAACCCAGAAGGTCAATCTGAAATGAAAATGTTCTGTTCTCAAAATTATCCTGATGCGTGTTGACGGGGCCTTAGAAGTCAAAACTTGCACAAACTAACAAATTTTCCCAGCAAATGCAGCCATTTTTGTATATAACAAAATATCCTTTATTATTACTCTAATAATCTCACTGGCAAGAAAAGGTGTGTTCATTTATTCAGTATGCAGAAAGACAGTGTATGCTGCAAATAAATTAAAAAGTGGAAAAAATTGATAATCGAGAAAATCTAATCAGAAGGTACGATAAAAACCATTAATAAAGGATTATATAACTAATGGGAAAGACTGTTATTGTGTGTCACACTTTTCGGGAAATCCGTTTTTTTCGGCCCGATAGTATCAACTTTAAGCAAACGCCTTTCAAGCACTTTATCTATTCGTAACATTATTATAAACATGAGGTGGCTTAGGAGACAACTCAGTTTAACAGAAGACTGGAACGCCAAATTAGAAGCATAAAATGTTTCGTTTCAAAAGTAAAACAGAGGAGAGGCAAGGAAAAGCTTGTAAATATGTACGCAGAAAACACTGAGAAAGATTAGCGAACGTTTTTCACTTTTTTGCTTCAATCGCCTCCCCCATATTCAGGGCTTAATATAAGATTCATGTATCACAAACTCGCAAAGCTGATACCAATTACTTTTTGTCATGGTCAGTTTGCCAGGTGTTTTAAATTATTTGTTATTATATTCAAGTGTTTTTGTGCAAGGATTTGAATTATGTTAGTCTTCAGAGCAGTTTCTAGCAGTTTCTTCTCGAAAATAAAAATTTCAGCTCTCCAGGCCGTGACCCTCTGTTTGCTAGTCGTTCTAACCAACTGAGCTTCTGGAACTTATTCATATTCGTCTTTCTACATAATTGATTTTGTGAGTTGATTTGCTTTCCTTCGCTTTAGCCGCGGTTTTAGTTCTCGAGCTAAATTAATTTTTGAAACTTCACGGCAGTGTATTTTAATTATCCATTCCTGATTTTTTGTTAGAAGAAAAATACTAGCAAATATTCGGAAGCTCTGTCATTTTCACATAAACATTGAACATTTTCCCCCTCCCTTCCTTCGCTTTCCAAACAAACGCACGCAACTGAAAAAGAGAGGGAAACCAGTTGGCATTTGGCCAACGCGTCTACCGGCGTGCGGGGATGCACAGGGAACCCATCTTAGATAAAATTGAAAATAAAGAGAAACTAAAAAAAACTTTATATAAAAAATTTTATCTAATAATTTATTAGTAATTAATACTGGGTGGATAATGTCATTTCTTGTCAGACAAACTGTTTACCTTGTTTGAAGGTTTTCTTGCTTCGTTTAAAATCTGATTCCAAATAAAGTCTAGCTCGGAGTGGTAAGATGACGTACGACTTGGTGTAGTAGCCGTATCCATGGAGAATATTAGATTCTGACCACTAGATATTAATAAAATATGTTTATCAATATATCAATAATGAATTATTAGATATTAATGAAAAATATTATTAATATATCAATAATAAATTTGCTGTATCTATGAAAAATATCAGATTTTGACTGATTCCATAAGTCGTAGTTTTCGCTCCTTTGTGGGTTGTGCCCGCTCAACCATGTGTGTTAGCGATATCCAGAATCGATAAGAGCGAAAACACCGACTTATGGAATCGGTCTAACGTCTCTAATACTATCAAGGACCCTTAACAAACCTTCCTTCAGACAACATCAGGATAATTCCATCTAGATTACTTTTTCCTCCAGTCTTTAAACTACCCACATGAGTAGATAGCATGAGCCCTGGCTGAGGGTTACTGGGATTCTGGAGCTATTGAAACATGAAGATGAATTCTCAACCTTATTAATAAAACGTTAATATGAAAAACATTGAAAGGGGACTTTGTAAGAGGGCTGCTATTCCTCCCCATCCCCCCCCCCCCCCCCTCCCCCCAATACAAAAACACACTTCTAAAGTCGTTCCGTAGGTACAGACCTTTAAAACGTTAATTAAGTCATCGCACGTTTTTGATTTTTCAATTCTTCTTTTAAACTCCTTTGTACTAAATTCATCCATTCTGAAAGAAAGGAATGTTAGACTCGAACTAAGAGAAAACTAAGAGACTAAGAGCTCAGCCAATCAGAACAAGACCATACCACGCTACGTCATCACGTCACGTCACGTCACGTCGCGCACGTCATCGCAACCCTTTAGTAGTACGAGATGTCACAGCGGCCATGTTGTTGTACATTTGGTACATGTTAAACAATACATTTTCTGTTCTCCGGGAATTCAACTCTATTGTTTGGTACACCAATATGGCTGCCTTGCCACGTGAGTGAAAACGCTGTATAATAGTTTATTCAATTTTTCGTTATCCCTTTAAAGAATTAGCCATTCGGAAATTGAGGAGAAAAATGGGTTGATTTGCCTTATTTGTTTCAGTAGACATATTTCCAAGATGGCGTCTATTTTCTCTCATAAAACAGCCCCAAAATGCACTGCAATGCCGACTCCATCCAGTTTTTTTCTCAACCTCGGAATAGCTATTCGCAATTCTACAAGTTACACAACTCATCTTATGATGTAACCTTTTTGCGTTGTCTTCTTAATAAATTATAAAATGTATAAGCAAAAATTTGAAACGAATTAACACTTACTTGTAAAAATGCAGAAGCATTGTCTTCGTAAATTGAAATATTTTATCAAAATATTCTGCGTATCGGATATTTTTCATTTGCCCTCTGTAAAACCAGAAAAGGTTAACTTAATTTTTCTCCGAGGTTAGATAGAGTTATGTCACATTTCTCCATGCCACAGAGGGGAGAGGGAGGGGAGAAAATAACTCCTTAATAGTCCCCCTCACAGTTTCCTGCGCCATCTTGAAAGGTAACCGTGCCTTTGCATCGAAGCGAGACGAACGGTGAGCTTGCAATGATATAAACCTTTTTTGAAAACCTTGAACATGTCTCTATCATTGCAAGCTCACCGTTCGTCTCGCTTCAATGCAAAGGCACGGCTACCTTTCAAGATGGCGCAGGGAACTGTGAAGGAGATTATTCTTGGTAACTTTCAACCCCTCCCAAAATTCTGGTTCCTGCAATCCCTTTAGCTGACATCTTGTATTCTTAAATTCTTTATCATCTTGTATGTATAATGAAGGACGTTCATGGACAAAAAACTGCCATTGTCAGCTTAAAACAAAATTGCATGAAAGTACAGCAGTATTATAGAAGAAAAATAAAAAAGTGGGGTCATCGACTTTGTTTTAAAGCTAGCAGTAGGAGTTTTAGTGTTTTCAAAATTGTTTAAGAAAAATTCTTTTAAACCTTGAAGTTTGTTTGAAAACAATGTATGTTGATAGCTGTTTGTGTGAGCATGTTTTAATTCCACTGGGAAATTGCTGCTACAGTGATTGGTTCTTTATTAAACGAGTTGTAACAACGCATTCTTTGAGGTCTGCCACCCGAATGATGGAGCGCACAAGTAAAATTGAATGCAAAAGTTCACAGATGCAGTGAATAGACCGTTTTCGAATAAGTCATATACCGCTGTGTTCCTTGATCACAGACTCATTTGTACAGGGTAAGCCTCAATGGTAGCTTCAACAATATAAACACTTTGAAATCACAAGGTCCTTCACTCGAACATATGAATATTCAAAGAAATCGAGCCACCTAGCCACAATATTTTACCATTTCAAATCACGTGTAACTCTCTAATAAGATTCGTTGCCGGTTTGATTCAATTCCGTGTTCATGCGCACTCATTAAACAAAGAAATGACACGCTAGGGAATGACATGTGGACTGTGATAGAAAAACTATTGCTGGATTATACTCCAGTTTGAAGTTCTCTGTTGCTCGGGTTAACCTCGATTTTGTGTAGAACACTTACTTGACGAGGGTCATGTGGACGTTGAACCCTGCTTTAACGCTCTTGCCAGGCATTTTGTCCAACCAAAGTACAGGCTGATCTGGATCAACGAATCTAATGATATCAAATTGAGATAGGATAGGGAAAGGAAATGAAATGCAAAGGAAAGGAAAGGAAAGGAAAGAAAAGAAAAGGAAAAATAGAAAAGGAAAAGTGAGGAAAGAAAAAAGGAGACAAAAGCGAGACCCCATGTCACTCACTTCACTCACCTTCGCCACTTGACAGCCAAATCAAACAGTTCTCTCCAGGTCAATCTGTTTTTATTGTCTTTAGATGACCGCATTGACTTCCAGTGTTTATGGGCTACCTGTGCTACATCCAACATGCCTAAGCCCATAGCCCTGAGGTGACGCGTATTGGGCATAAATCCTTCTGTGTTGTACTGTATTAGGGAACCCAAGGTTGACGACTTACACACCAGTATCTTGAATGAGACAGAAAATCATCAGCCGATTCTTAACAATCACATTCCTTTCCACGATCAACATTTTAACCCATCCATCAAACCCTATCACTCCTCAACCACCGGTGCGCACATATTCCTTTTCTTCTCTACTCGGCATTACCTGTATTCGCTGTCCATTTAACCCCCCAAAAATTATATTTTACAAATATTACTGCCCGTAAGTGGCTCTTCCGCGAGGTTCCCTCCACACTCACACTCATTTAGTCAATTAGAGGTCGGCTGCACGCAGGCTAACACTCACTTCCGCTACATTTATTTATTTATTTACAACGTCACACAACACTCAACTCTCATGTTGATGTTCAGGGGACAACAAAACAATCAAACTTAATTCACATTCAATGCAGTTGAGGACCAAAGCCGCGACCTCAGACAACACAGTGGTGAGAGAGTTAGCGCTGTAGCAGAACATAGGTGACAGCCACTCAAACTAACCCCCCCCCCCCCCCCCCCCCTCAATCCTGGGTGTAGAAGTTTACTCTACGATCCCCTACCCTTACCACCTAGCGCGGCATCTACTCTTAGGACTAATATCAAATTGACCTTCTTCACGGCCACGTAATAATAATATTTTTTCTCCGCGTGGCCGGGCATTCAAACGCTTCGGTCGGGAAGAAATTACACAGGGTTAAACTAAAGGTCTGTCTGCTCTGTGAGTCCATGGCTCTGAAAAACTGACGGTACGGACTACTCATGACAGCACTGTATTCGAGAATTTTCATTGGGCAAAAAGTGAAGACAATGGAGACCTTTAGCGTCAGGTTTACCGCAAACACGGAGAAACACTCGGCATCGATGAAATTCAATATGGCCGCACTTCCAGCAACAACTTCGTTATAACGCCTTGCTAAATGTCGAACGTGTGACGGAAAACGCATGTCGTCGAATTGCAGTTTGACGTTTGCCGTTCCTAGCAAGATCGCCCTCCTAAAGGTCTCTAATATCTAAACAATCATACCTGTGCATCGAGTGTTAGGTCTCCAAATGATACATCTTCCACTTCCCTAAACAAAAATCATAAGAGTAAAACAAACTATTGAGCCAACAAGACCCAACATCTCTTTTGTTTCGCGGTCATCGAAGCGTAGCCCAACGATGTTGCGTTCAAACAAACACAAGATTTGAAAGGAATTGTGGGTATATTTCGTCCCAGGATCCTTTGCATTGTCATCATAATGCCCAACATGCCTTGGAACTTGTTGGCGTCGTTTGAACACAATCGCAAACATTATCCAAAACTGCCAACAATGTTGGGTGTTGTTGCGAGAGTTTTCTCGGGCCTTAACGGTACCGGAAGGTAAAATAGGCCACGTTTGAGATATCCAAATTCTAGCATGATCACGAGATACTCCGAAAGTAACGTTCAAAGTTGCATAAAAATCCTCTAAAGGTTCAGTAGATATATAGTGTAGAATCGATTATAACGTTGTTGAGTAGTGAACTGACTAGCACTTTTACCATTTTTTTCTATTTGCCGAAAGGTGGGAACGTCGTATGTTGTACATTATTTTATTCCTACCAATAAATATATTTGGCGTCCACGTGCTTGTACCTTACATGAAGTACCATACGACTATATCCTTGCAATCAAATCTGAATTTTAAGAACTTTATTTTAAGAATTTTATCGAACGCGGCGTAAAAGTCTGATTCAGGATTAGGGGAATGATAAAGTACGATGACACCACTTGTGTACGATGACACTCTTTAGTGTTTCGAATTCAAGATGAAGAAGACAAAGAAATAATACTCTAGTAAATGACATGTGGTCTGAAATGGGAAAACATTACGCCACAACCGAGGTCTATTCCCGACGATAGAAAATGTATTGGTACGCCAACATGGCCGCTGTGACGTCACGTGAAAACTCTCTATATCAATAACAGTCTAGCGTAATTACGTACCTTATATTCGGCTGTATGCCTGGTTGTTCAGTGTAATTCTGTCAGTAACAAAGTAGCTAAATTATTATATTTTCACTTTCAAGTATCGAGAAAAACTCTAACTTCCCCCTTTTTATAATCATTTCTTTTCCTTTGTTTTCACTTTCCATTCCTTATTTTGCTTCAATTCCCCTATTTTTTCCTTTATTCTCTTTTCCTTTTTCATCTTTCCTATTCCTGACTTGAATTAACCCAGAGGTCGCTTCAGGGTTCCAAATATGTAGGGTTGTTTTTGAATTTTGAGTATTATTACTTCTGCTAAGGCCTTGCTCAGACTTACATTTAAGTTAAGTGGGAGGCTTTTAACCCAGTGGTCTCTCAGACGTCCGTCTAATTCCACATCGAGTGAATATTTAGTCAAGGGAGTGTCCAGATAAGAATGCAAATAGCGGGAGTATTCTAAAGAGAGACAAGAGACTCATTAACTCATTAAGCATTATCGAGTCTCCTCGAGATTCACGCTTGGCCATGGCTTGCCTGTTCTTCATGCACGCTAAGATTTCGCTAGCAGACTGTAGGCCAGTATCATGCTTAAGCTGATCTAAAAAAGCTTAGCTTTTGGCGTCCACGAGAAGCTCAACCCTGCCGGACTCATAAAGTACAGCATACAAACAAATATGGATATCAAAAGTCAATGTGAAGGGAAAAGTAATCCCCACACCCCCTCCCCCCCTTTTTATAAGCCCCCCCAGCGTGAGGCGCGAAAAATTAACCCCCCCCCCCCCCCCCCTTTAAAGAGCCCCCAGTCCAAATGCACTGAAAAGAAAAGAGTTAACTCCTGGGAAGGGGGGGGGGGGGTGGCTAATAGAGTAATTACAGTAGGTAGAGGGTTCACCGGTTCACCTCTAAGGTACTGAGCTTTGACAGTTATTCCATTTGATAGATCTGCAGGATCATCAACAATAATCTAAAAACAAAACAAAAAATCCAAATTAGGACCCCGACGATTATAATGTCAAGTGTTGACTCAAAATTGAGATCTCAAAAATTGTTCCTCGCAACTTGCGTCACACATTCGACCGTAAAAAAACCAAGCAGAGGCAATAATTTCAAAACGTTGAGACTCAGAGATAAAGAAAAATAATAGTATTTGTTTGTTCGGAAATAGACACTTTTACATTTCGCGTAATCCTCTCTCGTTTCAGACCGAGTGTCGTTCCCTAGAGTATCATCTCTTTGTTTCAAAAACCGTTATAATCACCACCGTGGCGCAGCTCAACGGGGTCGAACTGCAAGCAATGTGAAGGCCTAGATTAAGAGGTCTATGAAATGAAATACCTTTGTTGTTGCTTTGACAGCCTCGTAGAAGTTTCCAATAGCCGCGTAACACAATCCTTCCATGTAGATACAAGCTGTATTATATGGGTCTAGTTCTAGACAAGACTAATGATATAACAATATGCAAAATAAATTGACATTCTCAGATCCATTTTTCAAAAAAACACATAACAAAACGGAGTATTTTTGGAGCATTTCAAGGGGAAATGGTGGACGCACACTAAAATGTGGAAGGTTGACATAAATGAACCATTTTAATTTCCTAAAGCAGTATATATCCACTTAAATTCTTATACCCCGCTCACACCAGACCTTTATTTACCATATTTAAAAGTTATAAAGTTTAACTAGTGGCCATTAACACCAAGCGAACGGCTAATTAAGCAATATACCAAAAACAATTGACAGATTGTTTCATTAGGGTTTCCAAACACGAGAAAACATTTGAAAGCACGAGGCTGTAGGCAGATGATGGGGAGGGCTGGGCAAAAACATGCCAGGTAATTGGGGTTCTTTTGACATCATATAATAAGCCTGAAGCGAGATGACGTTTTACCCCCGTCTCTAGACCATAATCCTTTTCACTTTGTTTTTGTTCTTTAATTATGAGTATTGTTCTTGTATTCTCTAAGGAATCAAAAATTTTAATATGAAAGAATTTTAAAAACTATTATGGTCTAGAGACGGGGGTAAAACGTCATCTCGCTTCAGGCTTATTAATATGTAGATTAAGAAATACTTTCAGCGCCGGTGATGAACATATTTCAAACACTAACTAGTGGTTTTCAACTCGTGTTTCACTGGTTTTCAAAAAAACCATCCTTTTGATCTCAACAGCGTGCTCAGACTGGTCGTTCCAGCCTTGTTTACCTAAACTAACTAGGGTCAAGTAGTTTTAATCCCGTTAAAGATGGCGGCCAAACAACTAACCAAACAATGTTAGTTGGTGTGAACGGGTAAAGGCCTCGGGGCAAAGAAGCGTTGGACCTTCCGAGCAGAGTCCCCCTTCCTTCTCTCCACTCTTTAAGCAAGGGAGCAGGGCGCGTACTATTTCCCCTCTCCGCTTGTGCTAAAGGAAAATATACTATAATTGCAGGGACCTATGTTATAAAAACCACAGACACTAACCTGGAAATCTTTAGCTGCCTTTTTGGGTTTCCCGTTCATGTAGTGGAGAACACCACTTAACTGGAATGTCTGGCAAAATGAATGGAAACAATTTCAAGAAAGTAAAAGATAGTTAGAAAGTCCTTTTTTTTCAAACGAATAGACCCTTTTCGAGTTCCAAATTGCCACCATGTTCCTTGATAACAGACTCATTTTCCATTTTCTCAGACTTAGCCTTGTAACAGTGTCTAAATATTCAGTCACAAATACCAACGATCAAATAAAGAATGCACAACTTCAACCGATACAAACACGGACCCTTACTGGAACACATGAATATTTTGCACAAACCAAAGGGTAACCCTGAGCAACAGAGAACTCGAAACTGGAGTATTCTCAGTTTAATAATAGATTTGCACTGACAGGTCAGGTGACCCTGCGCCCGTAAAACGAGCAGCTGTGTCAAAATGAAAGCAAGAAATGAAAAGAGTACCTCGAGAAGGAGCAAAAAATAGAGACAAATGGGAGAAGAAGAAATGGGAGAAAACTTAACATTGAAACAGTGAAATAAATAAAGCAATATTTATATTCAATAGAGCGTTTTCACTCACGTAAGAAGGCAGCCAAAAACAATAGAAACTTTCTGCACAGCATTTGCATAGACTCTTCCACAGTCTCTTGCTCGTCCGTTCCGTCTCCACGCTTAGAGACTGTAACGGTGCAATGACCGAAAGGACTTGGAAACCAAAATACTCGTCCACAGTCTCTCTCGTTTTCGCCGTCATCTCGAAAATATTGAAACGAGAGAGACTGTGGACGAATATTTTGGTTGGACGAGGATAGAAAATGTATTGTTTTGGTACCCAATAATGGCCGCTGTGACGTCACGTGAAAACGCTTTATTTAATGATATGAGCTGAAAACATTATTGTCTCCCTACCGGTGCACTATCGGGTTCAAGAGCCAAAGCGGCTTTAAAATGTTCTAATGCTGTCCTTGCATCACCTAGTTCTCTATAAGCGCTACCAAGACTACGGTGTACTTCAGCATGGTTTATTTCCGTCTTCAGGATCTTCTTGTACCATGTGATGGCTTGCTGCAATGATAAACGAATAGAATAGAATAGAATAGAATAGAATAGAATAGAATGGAATGGAATGGAATGGAATGGAATGGAATGGAATGGAATGGAATGGAATGGAATAGATCAGATTAGATTAAATTATAATAGAATAGAATAGATTAGATTAGAATAGAATAGAATAGAATAGGATAGAATAGAATAGAATAGAATAGAATAGAATAGAATAGAATAGAATAGAATAGAATAGAATAGAATAGAATAGAATAGAATAGAATTGAATAGAATAGAATAGGAATGGAATAGAATAGAATTGAATAGAATACAAATAGAATGGAATAGAATAGAATGGAATAAGAATAGAATGGATTTAAGGAATGGACTATGGAGGAATAGGAATAGAATGAAACGAAATACAATAGAATGGAAAAGGCAGAGGAATAAAATCAAATGGAATGGAATAAAATAGAATAGGAGAAAAATAATATGAAATAGAATGGCATGGCATGGCATATGAATGCAATGGAATAGATTGAAATAAGAATGGAACAGAACAAAAAATTGAACAAAACTAAAATAATATAAAACAGAATAGAATAGAAGGGAATGAGAAATAAATAAAGTAGAATGGAATAAAGAAAGTTGCTACATGTTTTTCATGCCCCATGATGAAGACCTGCTCTGCGCATGCTGCGCTAATCTTATAAAATGTAAATGTCTGCCTAGATTAAACTAATTGAACTATTATGTCCATTTCCATGTACACTGTAGTTATTGTATGTTCGTTATATCAAAAATCATATAGTTTCTAAAGATATTTTTCAAGTTTCATAGTTTCTACTTTTGGCTTTCAAGGGCCATAAGTTAGATAACTGAGACATTAATTACACTGTGTGTTAACCTCATAAAATCAAAATAAATAATTAAAAATCAAAATAAAATTAAAAGTACTATTTACCTTGATCATACCCCTGTGGTAAAAGGATAGTCCTAAGTAAAGCATGGCAGTAGGTTCGTTAGATTTTTTCTCAAGAGATTTTTCAAACATCTTTGATGCTCCTTCATAATCCTATCAACAGACAAAAGACAAATGAATGAAGTATTTTTCTGTCTCTTCTTGCACATTTACAGAATTTGTTGCTGACTCATACTTCTAGCAAAACTTTGTGTAGTGAAAGTGAAGATGACTAGAATGATAGCGATGAGGACAATTATGGTGATGATGTTTATAATTAAAGTAATGATAATTAGTATTAGCAGTGGTAGAAATCATTGTATCAATCTTAACAATGATAATGATGATTGATAATGGTGATGATAATGATGATGGTTATGATTCTATTATTCGTTCAATACAAGTACTTTTCCACAGTCGTGGAAACTAGCCGAAGTTATTCCTTGTCCAAAATCTGAAGACTCAGATGATCCATCCAAAACGCGCCCAATATCTTTACTACCAATCATGTCTAAAGTCTGTGAAAGAGCCGCACACTCACTATTCACCGAGTTCTTAGAAGAAAACCAAATAATATCCCATCTTCAGAGTGGCAACAGAAAACACCATTCCACTGAAACTGCCCTCCTCTACTTTACAGATGAAATTTTAAAAAACATGGATGATAAAAAGGTGTCAATCATTGCACTACTAGACATGTCAAAAGCCTTTGATAGTATTCGACACGACATTCTCCTGTCAAAGCTTCAAAGTATGGGAACTTCTAACACTGCTATGGCATGGTTTGAGAGCTACTTGTCCCATCGGAAACAAGTGGTGAGGATAGACAATACTTTATCTGACGCTCGCTCTCTTATCTTTGGCGTACCTCAAGGGACAATTCTCTCACTGAGTTCTGTTTACTCTATATGTCAATGAGCTTCTATCTATCCCAAAGCATTGTCAAGTAATGAGTTATGTTGACGATACGAAGCTTTTTCTTGCCTTACCCTCGAAAGAAATCGACAAAGCTATCCCTGCTCTAAATGAAGATCTGAAAGAAATTGCAAAGTGGTGCTGCATGAACTCGCTTCTCATCAACCCAGATAAGACAAAAATACTAACTATTGGTGTACCGCAGCTCACAAAAACTTTACCATCACTCAAAGCAACACTGTTAGGAAAAGAGATCGAAGCCGTTCCTGTCGCTAAAGACTTGGGAGTTATCATCGATAGTTGCCTAAGTTACAACGAACATACAACAAAAACTGTTTCAAACTGTTTTTTTAAACTAAATAGAATCAATAGAATTAAACACTTATTAGACAGAAAGACAATATTATTACTCATGAACTCATTTATATTTACTAAATTATTCTATTGCTCTACAATATGGAGCAATACCACTAGGGCAAATAAAGCCAAACTGCAACTGGTGCAAAATTACGCGGCAAGGATAGTCCTTGGCCTCAGGAAATATGATCACATATCCAAAGGGATTAAGTCTCTTAAGTGGCTTAATATAGAAGATAAGTTATTTTTCAATGATTGTGTAATGGTACATAAATGCCTTCACAATCAAACACCTAATTACCTCACTCAGAAGTTTATATATAGATCTCAAATCCACACTAGATCGACCAGATTCAATGGGGATCTGAATCTGCCCAAATGTAGACTAGCTACGGGCCAACGTTCTTTCGCGTTCCGCGGAGCTAAAATTTGGAACGGTCTCCAGAAAGACTTAAAATGTATAAATGACTCTAAAATTTTTAGAAAACGACTTTTTAATTATTTAGTTTCAATAAAGTAGTTTAATTTACATATTGATTATAATTGTATATACTTATATTTATATTCTTATATTTTATATTCTTATAATAGTATCATTTATATTAGTGTTATATTATATTTATCTATATTGTTTCTGAAAAGCCTTGTAAAAAGGAGCCTCAATAAATGTATGTATGTATGTATGTATGATGATGTTGATATCATATGACGATGATAATGGTGATGATGATGATAATATGATGATGATGATAATGATAATGGTGATTATGAAGGTGATGATGGTGATGATGATGGTGATGATGAGGATGATGATGACAACAATGGTTGCGATGGTGGTGATGATAGACCTTATTTATCTTGGTGCAATATTTACCCATTTCCAACCATGTGCCATTCCCTAACAGAATAAGATTCTTTGTTTGAGTTGTATGTATCATATGCATGTGACTTCTCATACAGCACCATTAAACAAAGAACTCTCTTGGAAATGACACATGGTCATATAAAATGTGATTAAAAACATTGTATCAAGACGAAATTAAGGTGTAATGAAAAGAATGGGATAATGGCAAAAACATGTATGTATTTTACTTAAAAGTACTGTTATTTACCTCTGTCATGAAGAGCAAAGTTCCTTTCATCAGATATAATTCAGCTGATGGCTGCAGATCCAATGCAACTGTGATGTCGGCAAGGGCTTCAGGGATACGTCCTAATGGAGAATATACCTAAAACAATAGTCATTTATTGAGCTTTCAGCATCTAATTCACATGCCCATATATTCACATTCCTATATAACAGGCAAGAGTAACCCCCCCCCCCCCCCCCCCACAGTATTTTCTATTTCTTCAATAAATGCACAACCTTGGAAATTCCATTCCTCCTCCATACATGTGAGAGGTACCAAGAGTAGATCCAGGGGGAGGGTCAGGGGGGTCGCGACCCCCTATCATTACTGAGGTCAAATGGACTTCCTGTGGTAAAAATGCGACCGGGATTCCTTTGCCCACAACATCTTTCGCTGAGACCCCCCCTTCGAAAAATCCCTGCATCCACCCTTGGGTATTGCGCAAATATTTGTGCTGAAACAACAAAATACTCTCCTCAGATCCTCCCTTACTCTTGAAAATACCAGGGGAGGTATGAAAATTTTAAACTGAAAATAAAGTGTCAGTTATTCATTTGAAAATAGGAAACATTTCTCACCTCTGCTCTTCGTATCCAGCCTTCAGGATTTTTTGGCTGATGTGTTATTACTGCTGAAAAGTCTCTGATTGCAGCTTCAGCATTCTTGTGATCCTTTGGAAATAAAAAAAAATTGAAAAAATGGGGATTAACAGTGATTCTACTAGTGGCACTTCTTCTAATGAACTTTAGTTGTTGGTTTTTGCAGGGGGAGGAAAATGGGAGAACATGGAGAAAAACCTCCAGTACAGGAAAGAACCAGCAAACAACTCTACTTGCATACAATCAACACTAAGCCCAGGAACCAAACCTGGTTTACATTGGTTGTTGGAGACAGTGGCTCTCAATTTGATGCCATCTATGCTTTATTTAAAAGATCAAGTCAACCAGAATGGAGTATATAGTGACAATCAACACCCAAATGTTGTTCGGAATTATTGTTTGAATAACTTTAGTTAAAGTGTTATTATTGATATAATTTCGGGATACCTGTGTCCCGCCTGCCGACACTAATGATCAGCGGTCTTGCACTCCAAACCGCCATTTAGTTGACTCGTGTAAGCATGAGGTTTATGCTGATTAAAGCCTTACAACACGGCAAATGTTTTATGTTACTTCACTTCATAGTATACATATGATTTTGCTGTTTTTCTGTCACTTGATTCCATGCTTCCTAGAGACCCCTCTCTCACACATTTTGACTGTATAATATCCTATTCAGGCAAATTTTTATCTCATGAAAAATAATGTACCTGAATTCCTTTCCTTACATGAGCTGTCCCTCTACCAAAATATGCACTTGCTGAACCAGGATGCTCCTATGGTAATTAAATATGGAAAATAAAAACTTAATAAAGATTGATTCAAGTAATGTACTTGTTGATCAAGAATGCTCCTATCATACCATATAATGGGAAAATAAAAATGTATTGATCAGATTCAAAAAGTCAGGATGTATAGATGGGACAGGCAGACAGAAGGTGGGATAAATGAATGATAATAAATAAAATGGCTAAGAGCAAAATATATGAGTAGCCATGTCGATGGGTGAGTGATTGAACTAAAAAAGAAGTGGGTGAGTAGGTAAAAAAAAATTAAAATTACTTTAGTTAGATGGTTGGATGTTAGATTAATTGATAAGCACTGTACCCTACACTGTATAAATGAAATGGGACAGAACAATGAATTTGAATGAGACAGATGAATTGTACAAAATGGAAATCATACCTTGATAACCTTTGTGAAGTGCTCAACAGTACCATCAAGATCACCTGAGTTCATCAACACCATTCCATAAGCTGCCAATTTCAAAAACACTAATGTCAGCTGGCTAGTGGGTTGATAAAATTAACTTGACAGACAGCAGAGAAAGCTAAAAGGTTTTTGTTTTTTGTTGATTCACCTGACAACCATGTCTCAAACATATCAGGCTATTTGGGAAATGTTACATGTAATTTAAATAATATATACAAAATGTTTTTTGCATTTTTTACTTATGCAATAATTACAGTTTTAAATTGGTCACCATATTTTGATTGGGTAAAGAATTCTATTTATATTTCTGTAATCAGATAAAAGTGACTAACCAACTTTCTCATCTAGTTCGTTGTTGCCTGTAGAAAAAAGTTTCTTTGCTGGTTCATGGGTTATGACAAGTTGAAGTCCCTACAACAAGAAAGAAAGAAAAACATTTTTAAAGAGAGCAACAATATCCATGAAACAGTCAAGCTTTTCATTAAAGTTTGAAATAATAGAAGAAGAAGACATGAACTGCCAGAGATTATTAATCCTAACTTATACTTGTACATGTAAGCCACAATATAGCAGTGTAGTACTATATTATGCTCTGATTGCATGTTTGCTGTTTACTATAAATAAAGTGGACTGCCACTGTGGTGGTTTAAGGTGCTTAAAATGTTTCCTTTGCTTCCTCCCTCTCTCACTCCCTCCCTCCCTCCCTCTCTCCCTCCCTCCCTTCCTCCCTTCCAAAAATAATCAAAGAAAGTTGAAAATAAAATACAAGACAAACCTTAACGAGGTGACTATGAATGACAAAGTGATCTTCACTGCCTTGATTGAAATGCACATTAGACGAGCAACCATCACTTGCTGCAGTTGGACAAAAATAATAAAATATATTCATAAATACAGGTATGAAAGACCTCTTCCATAATGGAAATTTTTATTCTGGTAACTAGCTAGATCTTCTTTCATTACTGCAGTTTTTCGATATTCTGCGAAATCTGTAGTTGCACGCTTCATGCTAAAATTTGTTTTTTCACGGTCGTCAATCAAAAATAATCAGTTTGTACCTGTTATATTTTTGACTGGTGGCAGAAAAAAAACATATTTACAACAAATCCCTGGTTGATAGTAATGGATAACATGTTAATGCAAACCTGAATGAAAGACTTGAAGGTATTTTTTCATTCATATATTCAACTATCTCATAAATATTACAAATCTCAATTACTTAGTGCTTCGTTTAAAATAATAATTTAAAAATAATATTAACTCATGGATGATCTATAATATATCAAATAATTGCAAATAAAAGAATTTTGTATGCAGTCCCTTTATATGAGTCCACAAGTGAATTATATACGTTTGGACACGTTAGCTTTTTCTTTCTGCTTGGATTCTCTACTGCTGCGCCTGAACTACTCGCATGTTGATAGAAATAATCAAATACGACTTGGATTATTCTAGACATATGTATCCTTAATCGTATTTTAAAAACACTCAAAGATCAGGATAAAAGGTTAGTGGGGGGAAAAACAGATCTACACAAAGTAAGGTTGATGATTAAGAACCCCCATTGATCATGCATGTAGTTCGTACTATACTGTATACTGTAGTACTTCACTATGCTCAAGAAAAATAGAGTTTGAGTACTCTAATGCTACCAGTATTTAAGCTTCATATTGAATAAACATCTCAAGGGAGATAATAACAAAAATACTTTTTTCTCTAGGTATACCTTTTTTGTCCTGTTCATTTGAGTGCAGCCCCATTTTTGGAGTAGCGTTTAGTAAACCACAGGTGGAAGAGTCATCACTGCCGAGATTTATGTGAACTACTTGTGAGGTCTTGAGGCAGAGATATTTGGAATCATGACTGGATGTGAATGGTTGAGCGCTGAGGAGACTAATGAGGGATAATGAAGATAGAAACCACCAAAAGAACGCCATGTTTACGGGTAGTACCGGACCAGTACTGACTATGAAAGACACCATACACAGGAAGCCCGAAGGAAAACTGGTAATACTGCGACTCGCGACTCGGTGGAAGGACGTGCGAACGACAAAAAACGACGAATAAACGAACGGTGAAGGAATGTAGCGTGGCGATGTATGATGTATGTAGAATCGTGCCAAAAGATGTTTCATAGGGAGAGGAGGGGGGAACACAAAACACTAGTGCCCAGTGTTCGGGGAAACACGTGACTCGGGGGAACACAAATCCCTGTGACAGCGTACAGCTCTGGAAAGGAAGTTTACTTTTAAGGTTGCTGGACACCCTCACGCTTGACCGCTACCTTCCACGTTTGGAACGCTGGTGCATAAACGTGTTTTATCTGATTGCAAATCTTTTTTGCACATAAGTCACATAAAGATTGAATCAATGTTTGACGCAGTATTTAATGAGATCGGACGTCTTAACACGTGATTATGATGAAATATTGGTTTAGTTTAGAAAGCAATTTTAGCCTTGTAGAACGTTTCAACAATAAAACGCTTCGTACCACATAATTATATACTAGATTCCTCCATTTGTAGGGATTTTTTGAAAAAATCTATCTAGCTAATTATGAGATATTTGAGATTCTTAAAATAGTGCATAATTTACTTCAAAACTAAACAATGGATTTGATGCGGCCAAAATTAATATTTCAGAGCTATATATTTACAAAAGTCATTGCTCCCATTTAAGTTGAGTTGTTCGGTTGAGCGAGCCAAGTTCGAGCCTGAGTCAATTACGAGTCACGAGTCAACCACGAGTCAGATACAATTTTCCTTAAACTTATTAATTCTTTTCAAAACAAAAATTGAATTTCAGAAATTTTCATATAAAAAATTTTTATCAATTATTTTTGGCACTATATATGGCAAGACTAATAGGAAGGCGTGTAAGCCTTCGGGACTACCTACCGTATTTAAGTATGAAGGTTATCTTATATATCTCGGAAGAGGGCTCAGTATTGAGGACGATAGACGTGATTAATATTCCGGTGTTTCCTTCCCGCAAATGGCAGACATGATCACGTTTCCCTGTATATCACTTTTCACCAAAAACCTTCTCACCAAAGACAAATATTCTTTTGTTTATCTACCACTTGGAGATTTTCGATTCCTTTTTACTAATTTGATTTTTTTTAAATGGTCAAATGACATTTCCTGCTTGTCGTAAACGAGATTCTTAACCACTCTAATATCTTGCATCCTTTTTCTTTCATTATCTCTAGCCAGTATCAATTATACTGTCAACGTTTCAGGAGGTGCAATGGCTGCTATTGGTCCAAATGCCTTTGTGAACTTAAGGTATTATAGTAAAGTGAATGATTCAGTTCAGTTGTTGTCAATGGAAACTAGTGCGCGCATTATCCATCCCAACATCTCCCTCCTACGTGTCCAAAGTACCGGAGAAGTCTTGGGTGTAGTCTATGGAGTATATTCCGTATCCGTGGGCGTGTAGCAGCGTAGCAAACAGGGGTATCTTTTCGCCTACCACTTCTATGGGCAGCTCCGAAGTGTCTACTTTGGCTACGAAGACTGCAGCAGGCTCTACGCCATACAGACTGCGCCACTTGTCGTTCTTTCGCTTTGCGACATTCTCTACTATGCTTCCTTTCCTACAAGTGTGGACTATGCTAATTGGTAGGAATACGCCAAAGGTCTCGGTAGCCGTAGTAGATATCTTGGATACTAGGGTCTTTGCGTTCCTACACAGCCGTCCGTACATGTCGTCTTCTGCGACAAACCCATAGACAAATACGTCGTCTACAAAAGGCGGCAGTCCAGAGAGCGGCTGCAGACTCATAGTGCCTTCGTTGCCTTCGAGGTACTCGCATTTGGACACGTCTGGCAACAGGTTTCCATCGTATGCGTTGTCCCGCAACAAATGCGCCAACGTAACACCCTACTTTTTGCTCGTACACCCATCTCTTGCAAGGTCGCCGAAATACTCTTCTGTGCTTCCATTCTATATACAGGGAACGAAGGTTTTGGGCTGCTGCATTGTGGTACAAGGGCACTGTTTTGGGGGCCTTTGCGGCGGCACAAAAAATATCCGCATCCTACCAGCGCAGCACTGGCGCAAGGAATGCTTTCGTACGCAAAAATATGGGTGCCAGGAATACCCGCATTGTGGGGGGAAAGGGTTGCCGAGAATGGTTGCCGAAAAACGGGGATTCTATACACTCTTCTAATATATATATACATCCCCACAACTGGGCCTTCACATATAGACTGGGATGGGAGTTGCGCTGTTGTATTACCCGCACGCGGACTTTAGACGGGGATTACTCGGATCAGAGTTGCGCTGATACCCCCATCCCCTATACTTTGCATTCTTCACACTCCATATATGCTACATAAGTTAGGATGGGTGCACTGTTCTTGCAACTGGGATGGGTGCGCTGTTCTCGCACGGGTAATCATCGGGCGAGGACTTTACGCGGGTATTCCCCGTGCATCGACTGCGCTGATACCCCCATCCCCTATACTACTTGAACACGTAAATTTTCTGCACAAAATCGAGGCTAACCCTGTGTAAATGAGTCTGTAATCAAGAAATACGGCGGTAATTTGAAAATGGTCTATTGGCTTTCAAAATATAGAATTAAAAACTCTGAAGGGAATTAGCCTGCACAATAGATAATACAATCAAGCCAAAACTCGTCGAATTTTTTTTCTTGGATTTTTTTCAGAATTACAACAGATCAATGCACCACGCTGTCCGTGAATTTCGTGATCATTTATAACCAAGAGAATATTAAGTAAGTCTTACTTCATATTCTCTGGTTTATAACTTAAGGCCGCCTAAAATAATACAAAATTAAGTAAATATTGAAGTTCTATGACTTTGAGCTTTCCGAGTGGTTTTGGTTGTATTTTAGGGTGTTTTGAGACGCTTTTAAAATAAAATAGTCCTGGGTATCGAGTGTGTAAATAGTACCTTTCATAGTTCCCTGCGCCATCTTGAAAGGTAGCCGTGCCTTTGGATCGAAGCGAGACGAACGGTGAGCTTGCAATGATAGAGACATGTGAATAATTGTCCAAGGTGTTAAAAAAAGATCTCTAGTATTGCAAGCTCACCGTTTGTCTCCCTTCCATTCAAAGGCACGGCTACCTTTCAAAATGGCGCAGGGAACTGTGAAGGGGACTATTCTCATAGGACAATAAGTTTGCCAAGTTTGATTATTGTAGATTATCATAGAAAATAGATTATCGAACACGAGATTTAAGTAGGAATTAAGAAAAGTAGGTCTGTTTGCTTTGCGTGTTGTTTCTAGGATTACATGAATAGGCTTGACATTTTGGTTCCACATGTCACAGAGGAGTACAGAGACGCGTGTCAAAGTTAAACAGAATCAATTGATCGGTAAGCAAGAAACGTGTTCTCGGAACCAAAGTGTCAGTCCTAATGGTTTGCTTGAGATTAAGGTCGACAGTTCAGCACGTGGAGTTGTTTGCCGACTGACATCTCTAAAGCTTTTGGACACACTTAAACATGGACACATTCAAAAACAAAACGCTCTTGGAGCGTGCACTGGGTTGCCCAATATGCTGAATTGAACACCATGTTGCGTGTTGTTGGGACTTGTTGGATGTTGGTTGGGTGAAGTTTGAAACTCGTCAAACTTTTGAGCCAACAAGTCCCAACATTTCTTTTGTTTCGAGGTCATCGAAGCGTAGCCCAACAATGTTGCGTTCGTTTGGACAGCACGTCCAACAAAGTTGTGCTGGCGCACGCGCACTGCACGCCGTATCCATACATGTTTTATTTTAATAAAAACGTACCTCTTTTGAATATCTTTTAACCAGTGAAGTGGAATTACACTCGATTAGTAAAACTATACAAATGCGGTTTTGTAACCGGAGAAAACAGCGTTGCGTTACTGACGACACTAAGTTTTAATAGGCTCCATCTAAAACTACACTGACAACAATTAACGTGACCCCAAAGCTCGTAGTGTCTGACGATATAAATATATTTCTTTCGAGAACCGTGTAGAAGCGACATAAATTCGTTTAGAAATATGTTTAAATGGTTTTTCGCCAACTGTTCTGAAGTTCTCGATCTCTCCATTATTGATGCGCTATTATATTACTTCTAAAGCCCGGAATTACATCCTCAGCTGCTAAGCCAATCTACGAGCCATTTATCTATGAACACGTCATTCAAATCCATATATGGGTACTCTTGCGCAAGAATGTAACATTCCTGAGAAGGAGACTACAAAGACCAAAAACCGAAGGCATTCTAAGGCTGGACTGCCACAGGCAACCCAGTAAAAACAACACATTTTACGGCTGGGCTCTCAAAGGCAACCCAGTAAAACAGATTTCAATGACAACATTTTATTAACTTACAAAAGATAGTTCTCTTTTAAATACTAGCTATAATGCTATCAATCTGTTTCAATCTATCGCTCATGTCGCTGAATAGAGCCACTATATCTTAAGAGATGTATTTCTCTTGTTAATTTCAATCACCGACAGCTTTTAAGTGCATATGACACGAAAAATGTTTAATCTTTAAAATGTGTAGTTTATTGGCATAAATAAAGATATCAAGGTTAGAGTTCGTTTCAAAAACGTGTTTCTCTAGAAATTTAAGAAAATTTAGCACAAGTTGTGACGGCATTTTGTTTACAAGTCTCCAGATTTAGTTGCAAATATACGAAATATGTTTGAATGTAGAATCTTAATTTCAGGTAGTACACTTTTCAGTTTCCCAACATTTGGAGAGTACTACGTAAGCTATCAGATGAAGTCCTTTTGTTGTTATTTTATACGAATTACAATTTATATTTAGTGCATTACTACCCAATCTAGAGGACGCGTCAATAAAATGACGTCACAAATTGAGCTTAATTTTCTCAAATATCTCAGGAAGTAAGCTTTTGAAACAAATTTCATTACGATATATTTATTATTACTAACAAACTGTACATTTTAAACGATGAAATTTTTTCGTCTCATATACACTTTAACAAAATATTTCGTTCTGTGTGAAGACTATCATGACAATATTAACTATGAGAAAATCTGAATAATCAACCAATGAGAAAGTAGCTAAGATTGGTAGATCTATCAGCCAATCAGAGATTCGCTACCATTCTACCGTTACAGTAACAAACTTTTAATTTTTGTCAGAATAATGTTAAGGTCAGGCTGAGTGCAATCGGTGAATAGCAAACAATTTCCCACAGAAGGAAATGTTGAATTGTGATTAATAGCAATTTAAAAATCTGAGTTTGAGTATTGTGTTTCTTCGAGCATATTTCTTCAACATAAACACACTTAGTACAGTCAGTTACTGAAAACTATCTACTGAAAGTTCGGCCGATTATCATTCTACATGGAAGCATGTTTATTTCTCGTTACTGCACGTGCTGTGCCTCCGTCTTTGACTTTCACAATATATAGAATGACGTAAGTTTGGAGTTATTTATTTTTTAATTCTTACTGTTTATATGTTGATGTCGTCTTTAGATATGGAGGCTGCATCACTTCTTTTTTCCAGGATATTTGCTGTAGCGCACCTTTTTGCAGTTACGCACTGGAATCGTATCTAATATCGCCAAAACTTTTTTAGTAGCCAAATTCAAAGGTTCCATGAATGGCAATCGCTTTTCTTCAGAATCTTCGCCTTTTTTTTTCCACTCTAAAGCTTCCTTATTATTTCTTTCATACATGTAGAGAACTGCCAAATTGTAGAATCCATCTTGATACTTCTTGTCACATTCAGGTGCTTCTCGTAGATATTCCATGAACAACTCTTTTGCTCTCCGTTTGAGCTGGTGATCTGTCCAAGACAGGTAGTCTCCCTTGAGTGTTCTCTGGTTTTTTGGGATTGCAAACATTTCCAGTAATTTTTCCGTATCATTAGATACGCATTCTATTTGGTGTTTCGTAAATTTTAAATTCATCAAACAATGCCCCAAGGGTAGTTTTGCCTCAAAATAATTAGGGCAACACTTTAGTGCCATATCGAAAGCTTCTGCTCCGTCCTTGTAGCATTCTGTGATGATGAAGTTTGAGCCAAGAAGATAATACAGCATGTGCAACCAGCTGCTGTAGTCTTCTTCAAAGTTGTATGGATCTTCTTTGGGTGGTTTGTCTGGCTCAGCTTTTTTGATCAGATGGATCAGATTGCTTAAGAACATGGTTCTCCTGAGATCTAGTTTGCAGCTTTCAAAATTGAATTGCCTCCTTTGTGCCTTCAAAGCACTAATCACTATCAAACCTTCGAAAAATAATGGATTGTTTACAAGTATTTCATCAATCCAATCAACGAGGGAGGAAACAAATGCATACGTCAGTGGGAATGACTGTCTGATAGAGGTCTCATACAAATATCCTTGTGCAACCAGTGTAATTCCCTTAAGATCAGTAAAGTTGCTTTCCCTGATTATTTTTAGCCCATTCTTCATGAGTCTAAAAGCTTTAAGGTAGTGTTGTGCTGTAGGTGAGTCTGGGAATTCTGTAAACATGCCTTCATGAAATAGCATTGGATCGGGAATAACATATGGGTGTTTTTTCTTGTTTATTTCCAAACTCATAATATCAAGGTACTGCTTTACTGCACCTGCAGCATCAGTCTGACTTGTCTCTGGCTCAGAATCAACGATGTTCCCTGCATCAAATTTCTCAAGAACCTGTACACATGAGGAAAAACAAAAAGTTGAATCAATTTGTGTTGAGTTTATCAGTGCCAGTGACGATATTTTTAAGCAATCTCTTTATTGATCAAAACAAATATCAATTTGATTATCAAGCCACAAACAACAAGTAATGGGAATTTGTATATATATATACACACACTCAATTGAAGAATCATTGTCGGGTTCAGAAACATCCAAATGGGACATGGGAAGTACGTTAATTAGATGCATGGTGTAACCTGTGGCATCATCCACTCTCAAACGCAGGTCTTCTGAATACGCGTTTGGCATTCTATGAATCCGACTGCATGGATGGCGAAAATGAATAAATTATAATATAATTAAGACATTTCCCATGTGCCATCTTGGTCTCAGCTTTTATGTTCTACGTTTCTGAACCCGACAACTATTCTTCAATCGAGTGTATAACCTTGATTGCAGAAAGGTTGTAGTATACATTTATACAAATATCTAATAAGATGCAGGATGTCAAATGAATTATATATCAGAGACATAAGTATTGCACAAAGTCAAGTTCAAAAAGTTTTTCCCACAAAATTTTTTTGTTAAACAAACTGATATTTAAGCATGTTTTACATTCTGTACGAGCTTGGGACAGTACCCCACTTTTCTTTGCATTTTTTGAAATCAGCATTGAATTTCAGGTTAAAAAATTTTAATTTTCAATTTTCTGTTTATTCAATTTACCAAAGTAGTCAGCCACCTTAATCATTAGCATTTATTGAGTTGATGGATGGATGAAAGGATGGGGAGACAGACAGATGGATGGATGACTAAATTTCTAAATTGATAGGCATTTATAATTTATGGTTTAGGCAACTGGGGAATAAAACTTTATGCCAATCCTGTTTTCTCGAAAGGATTTGAAGAAGATGGAGAATAAAACAAGACAGCTCTAAGTACTAATCTTCATATACAGTCATGTGCTTGTTCTTTCAAAGTACTGCATACTTTAAATATTTAGGAAGCATGTCAATAATGGCTTGCTTATTTTGACAACCCTGGTTTTGCACACCAAAGGCACAAAAACAATTTGAAATATATTGTGGACCAGCCCTTTTCTTTCAAGTCCTAATATTCTGGAGTAGACAATTTTTGGCAAATCTGAGGGTGGATACTTAGCAAATATTAGTACAACTTTCTTGAAATAAATAAGGCAAGCAACTATTCATATTTTCTGGATTGGGAGACTGTGGATTCTGACAATTAATATAACACATTTTTGGTAGACACAGCTTCATAACCCTAAAGAGCTATAGAAAAAATCAATGGATAGCTAAATATGAAATGACTCCTCTTTAATTGATAGCCCCCCTTTCGAATTTGATTCGGAAAATTGATGCCCCCTAAATGCAAATAATGTGTCCTTGAAGTTTCATATGAGACTTGGTAGCTCAGTGGTTAGAGCAATATGGCACCAGAATTGTCAGGGCACAGGTTCAAATCCCATCCAAGACTCAGAAATTTTTCTGAGTCTTTCAATTTGCAGCTGCATAAGTTGCTTGATGTACTGCAAGCATCAGCTTAATTTCCTACATTACAAACGCAGTACAAATATATAGTTTATATAAATTCTTATATAGCCCCCAATCCAGAAATTATGAATGGCCCCTAAATATCACCATCTCGTGTCATTTTTCGCTGACCAGCCCTTTTCCTCTCCCCTCACACACACACACACTTAAGGCCCAAAACCGACTCTTATGGGGAAAAAATGTCCCTTAATGCTACTTTATCAAGGGGGTGTAAAGGGCATACGATTAATACATATCTTTTAACTGATTCTTGAAACCCTTCGATCTATAAAAGTTACATTTAATTCAACAAACCTGTTTTGCTTCTCGTTCACCATTTTTTGCAGCTTTTCCTAACCATCGCTTCGCATTGTCTAAGTCCTTTGGATGTCCAGACTCGCCAGTCAGGTAAGCAAGACCAAGGTCTTTCTGAGCTTCAGGGTCACCAAGCTCAGCAGCCTTCTTCAGGTAATACAGTGCTTTTACTGGCTGAGGTTCTCCTTCAGGACAGTCACCACACATGTAAAATTTGTGAAGGCATTTTAGGGCAGCAAACTTGTAGTCAATAGCAATTAGGTTTCTCAAATTTCCTCGCACAAAGCGAGATGGATGTAACATGCTCTCGACATCGAATTCTTGTAGTTCTTCTCCAGCTGCTCGCCTAAACCACTTAAAAGCTTTTTCTAAATCTTTGTGAACCACCCCCTCTACACCGCATCTGTAGATCTCGGCCAAATTAAGTTGGGCAGGTACTTGTCCTAATTTTGCAGCTTTCAAGTAGAGTTCGTATGCTTTATGTTGATGAGCAACTGTTCCTTGTCGATCGTACAAAGTAGCAAGAACTAACAACAACGTAGATGAATTGTCTTTATTTTTCCTTGCAGATTCAAGCAAATCCGTTGCTTTAACTAAATCTTTTTCAATGCCGAGTTCTGGAATGCCTTCTTCATAAGCACTGCTCAGAAGCCACTGAGCATCAAAGTCTTGTCCAACAACAGCCCGATCTTTAAGGTTTTCCATCGAACCAAACTTGCTCATGATTAAGTCTGGAAAACTGAAATTCTCTTCAGAAAGTTTCTTGTGTACTTCTTCACTAAGAGGAAACATCTTGTTTAGTTCACTTACAGGCGGCAAAGCTATTTTTCGCATTTTCTTTCCGATTTTTGAAGAAGTTGGTACTTTGACCTCAAATGCCATACTTGCAAGCTTTGTAGGGTAAAATACTAAGCTAATTATGTCTTACAGTGGCGACGAAGAAGAAAATTCAGAACCAAATAGTATTGCCAAAGATTTCGAAAAAACAGGAAGCATCGCCAACTTCGGCCATGCGCCGCTCGCCAAGTCAGCGGATATATTGTATAAAATATAAACAACAGGAAGCCCAAGCACTCTCAGGCCCGGACTTAGAGAAACATAACTTTTTGCTACGGTATTCCTGTGCTTTAATAGGTATCCTATTGCAAATGATGGCAAACTCAAGCACATTTCCGTATTTTGCGAATAATTTCCAGGGTTTTTACTTCACAAAGTGACTATTCTTGAAGAAAGGATCTCACAAACTCGTCTCAAATCGGAGCTTTTTGAAAGTAAAAAACGAAAAGTATAAATTCGTTCAATCGACCACAAATTCGACATCAGTAGTTTAGAAAGTGTGTATTTTAAGGATCCACCCCGGCAAATGAGGTAACTAGTTTTGATTTTGAGAAATCCTATTCATAATATTTGACATAATTGACATTTTGTATTTTTCTTGCAATTTAACAAAGCACATATGGCAAGAAGGCTTTTAAAATCTAACTATCGAAACGAAAAGGTTTTTCCAAACAAATTAAAGTATGTTTGGTAAAATCAAATGCTTTAATGTTATATAACGTTCTTCTACCCCGGCAAGTGGAAAACTGTTTACACAGAAGTTTATAAATCGAAAACTATCTTGACTCTCTATACATTTCTTTGTAAAATCTGAATTAACTCGCTTAACACTTTCAAGGGACACCGCTGCATTTGCATGCGGGCGCATGACCGGAATAGTTGGCGATGTTGCACGTCGCCAAGCCGTGGCATATAGCCGGTATAGTTTTAACCTCGGACTTAAAAGAATTTCGTTCTCAGAGTGTCAGAGTTGAATTTCCCATTATCCTCTTGAAAAAAACGTAGCGCTCTTAAGAGCTCAAAATCTCGAAAAACTTTTTACGGTAATAAATTCGAATTTTTTGTATTATTGGATATCTCGGATAAGCTGAGTTTCGGCATGATCTGGAGTTTTCGGGGAATTATTGGAACTCGTTTTCAGTCCCTCGCGATCGAATTTGCTAGCAACTTCTCTGCCTTAAAGACAAAAAGAAGGATCTTATACTTAATACGCTGTTCAACTGGGAGCCAATGTAGCTCCATCAATACTGGTGTAATATGATCTGATTTGCGTAAGAGACTAATAAGCCTAGCGGCAGCATTAAGAGTATATTGTAAGATTTGCACAAGGTGTATGGGTAAGCCAAACAATAAAGAATTACAATGATCTATCTTCGAAGTCACAAATGCATGAACTAGGATTTTTGTGGTGTCATAGCTTAAATACCTTCTAACGCGTGCTATGTTCCTAATATGGTAAAAAGCAGACTGGCAAACTGCAGTAACTTGTTTAGCTAAACTTAGAGTCCTATCGAAAACTACGCCAATGTTCCTTGCATGTTCAGAAACTTTAATGAGTTCGTTAGCAGCAGAAATAGTGTCCAGTGGTGGCGATGGACGATGCTGCGCATGCAGTAGAAGAAACTCTGTCTTGTCGTTGTTAAGCTTCAAGTTGTTGGACAGCATCCAGCAATCAATATCACGTATACATGCTTCAACCCGGTATCTGCAAGAATCCATGTCACCTCCAATGGAGCAGTTGAATGCGTAGTAAATCTGCGTGTCATCCGCGTAGAGGTGAAATGAAACACCATGATGCCGCATTATATCGCCTAATGGTGAAGTGTACAAAGTAAAAAGGACTGGGCCCAAAATGGATCCTTGTGGCACACCGTACTACAAGTTGAAAACGTCCGATCGTTGGTTTTCAACACAGATGACTTGTTTGCGATCAGCAAGGTAGGAAAGAAACCAAGCAAGAACTTTACCACGTACTCCAAAACGAGAAGAAAGTCTTGAAAGCAGGATGCGATGAACTACAGTGTCAAATGCTGAAGACATGTCTAGAAGCAGCAGGACAACACATTTGTCATCATCAATGCCACGAAGGATGTCATTCTGTACTCTAATAAGGGCAGATTCAGTGCCGTGGCCTTCCTTATATGCAGATTGAAGGTTCAGTTAAGCTATTGTCATTTAAATAGGCAGTTAGTTGCGAAGACGCCACTTCTCGCAACACTTCGAAACAAACGGAAGATTCGATATAGGTCTATAGTTGAGCAGTTCTTCATGGTCCAAAGAGGACTTCTTAAGTAAAGGTGAAACAACTGCTTCTTTCAATGATGTAGGGAGTATAGAAAGTTCCAAAGATAGGTTAACAATACGGGTGATTACAGGATACAATAAATCAGTACACTCATCAATGATGGAAGCTGGAATTGGATCAAGCACACAAGATTTGACAGTGGACGCACCAACATAGGTTGACAGCTCCTCAACAGTAACGCTCTTGAACTCGCAGAATACAGCTTGGCAACAGTCAGAATCAGGAAACGGATTAACGATATCTTTCGTTCTTGTCTTGAGATCACTACTGAGCTTTGATATCTTACCATGAAATAACTCAGCAAAAGAGTTTGCGAGAGTTCTTGGACAATCAGTTGAAAGAAGTTTCTTCTCGGGTTGACGATGGAGTAGCTTGTCAACACAGCGCCTTGGGGTTAGATTGGTTATTCTTGATCAGGGCAGAAAAATAATTCATCTTGGAATCGTAAACACACTTGTTAACGATGTTGCATTGTTCAACAAACAGGCTTCTATCCACAGTCAAACCTGACGCCCGCCAACGTCTTTCTAATCTCCTCCTTTTCTGTTTCTCGATCTTGATCTCATCAGAATACCACGGTGCCGATGGACGCAGTGTGATTAAGGCGGTTCCTTACAGGAGCATGCTTGTCTAACAGGTCTGTCAACTCTTTGACAAAATTCGAACCGCGGTCTCCATATTCTCATCTTTGCATCATAATTACCGCTACATAACATCTATTTCACTCCGGCCTGCTCTAAGTCTGACCACTAGCTCAGCTGGTAGAGCATCAGTATTACAATTCCGAATGTCGTGGGTTCGATTCCCAGCGAGGTCGGAAATTAATTTTTCCGAATTTAATTCCAAGGGCTTTCGCCCAGAATTACCACGTTCCCAAGCACTATAACTTTTCTATATTTCTATATCTTCATGTATTTCATTAGTGCCATGCGGTCTACATATTCTAATCTATTACAATATTATGTAATTATATTATGTAATTACAATTAATTACAATATTATGTAATATATGCTCACTGAGGGCCAATAATAATTGGCACTAAAGCTTGATTTATCAGGCATTTGTATGTCAAGTTCAAAAGCAGAAATTCCCATAATTTACACATGTTTTATAAGGAATTGTAGTGTTTGTTTGTTGTTGTTTTTTTGTGTGGCAGCAGAACGAAATGAAAAGTGGGAGGGGGGTTGAAATTAATCAAACAAACAAAAGGCAATAAATACATATGCTAAAGGGAATTTGAAACTACCCTAAAAAATTAGCAGCCTTAATTTTGGCATTCATAATATAGGCAGATAATTTTGAAAAACTTTGTGTCCAGCCAGTCTTAATCTCAGTCCTGGAAAATCAGTCCTGGATAAACAATTCCCAGTTTCCATCTTACTCCTTCATTTACTCCCATATTCATTTTTGGAATCCAGCTCTGTTTACTAACCCCTTTCATTGATGACTTAATCCCAAAAGAAAAAGCTACCAAGAATAAATGAAAATAATATTTTAAAATTTCTTCACTGACTTATTTTTTTATTTTCAGAACAAGTAGCAAACTCTAAGTAACGAATATCATTGTGTCTGGGACAATGATTAGTGCAACAAGCAAAGTCTTTATTCCACCATTACTACCACCCTCAGCATCCACAGGTTTGTTTGAGAATTAGTATTTATTTATCTTTAAAATGAGGAGGAATAGGTAGGAAGAATCTTAAGCAGGGGCTAATAAAAATTCAAAGTTCTGTAACAGGGTTCCCACGCATTTTGAAAATTGAAATTCCCTACCTTTTCATTCACAGGTTTGTTTAAGAATAAGCGTTTATTTATCTTAAACAGGGGGGATAGGTAGGATGAATCTTAAGGGTATGGAGAGCCAATAAAAATTATAAGTTCTGTCACAGGGTTCCCATTATTTTGGAAAACAAAATTCCCTGCCTTTTCTATGGGCAAATCCCATTTTAATGATCATATGTTTTAACAAAACAAGCAAACAAAAAATGGCTTCCTTAATAACTTACACTCTGAATAATAACTTTGTACTTAATTTTAACTAGCTCAAAATAGATTAAATAGAGGGTCATAATATATAGACAATGTAGAAAAAATCAATAGGATTTGGTTGAATTTAGGCTACTGAGTGTGTGAGTTTAGCATTTTTTTTTATTATTTCTTTAAGTTGTGTGCAGGCCTTTCAATTTTTATTTTTCACAAGTAATCCCATAATAAAAATGTTAATTCTTTCAAGTGTAAAAAATTACTTCTAATTAAAAGTTCAACATTCTTTCTGCATTCAAAAATGAGATTTTTTCCACATTCAAGTCTTGGCCCGGTTGTACAAAGGGTGGATAGTATAGTGCTATCCAATGGATAAATCCTTATCCAGTGGATAAGTCGATGCTGTTGCAATAAATAATTTATTGATGAATTATTCATCCACTGGATAAGATTTATCCATCACATTTATCTTTACTCGAGTGTTATAAGATTGTCTTTCAATCTTGGAATAACCTACCTAAGAAAGTAGTTGAGGCCAACAATCTTTCTGCATTCAAAAATGAGCTGAAAGCTCATTTAAGTATATAATTATACAGCTTCTCATTAATCCCATATAGGTAACTGTCCAATTATTTTCTTAATTGGACAGGTCTTGTTGATATGGGGTTAATTAAGCAGCTATATAATTAATAGGTAATGGGATTTTCATGCTCCCCAATCAAGAAATAATTAGACTCGAAAAATTCCTCTGACTGCCAAATTGGACTCGGCCTACGGCCTCATCCAATTTCATCAGCCCTCTGAATTTTCCTTGTCCAATTATTTCTTAATTGGACAGCATGGAGTCCTATTACATATACTAATTTAGTATTTTCATATATCATAATGACTTCAATAATTGATATATATCATATTAAAAAATAAGTACTATAGACATTTATCCGATGATTTTTCTCTAAGAATCAGTGATTTAGATTTCATCAGAGAATTTATGTATTTATTAATTAATATCACACCGCTGCTTTTGTTTCCTTTGTATGTTTGCATTTAACGAGTTTTTTAACATAGGGCTAACGTCTAAACTTCCTTTAGGGATGCTTACTTATTCCTATTTTTGCTGCATGTTTATTTTTGCTTCCGCTCTTACTACTTTATTGTATTTTACTGATTATTTGCATCCTGAATAACCTACTATTGTATTGTATTGTATGAGGCTATCCACCCTTGATACAACCGGGCCATGAATTTTAAAATAATGAATGTGGCCTATTAAAAATACTATATTGAAAACAACCTTTTCCCCTTGACTTTTCCTTGACCTATTAGAACCCTGTGCCTGGAGGTGAAAAGTCGCAATGAATATTTATGTTTTGTTGAAAAGAAAGTCTTTTTTTTAATGACAGCCCATGTGGGCTCCTCTGTCACCCCCTCCCCTTATATGCCTTATATTCCTTCTGGTCTTCCTTTATATTATAACCTCGTATAATTATTACTATTATGCTTTTTGTTGTTGTTATTATTTTGTTGTTGTTGTTGATATTTGCTCGTTTGTTTGTTTTCTTCTTACTACTTAGTGATATCTAGAAAATTAAGGTAGCATAGACGTCGGTAGCATAGCTTTGTCAATATTTTATTTTCAATTCCAGATTTCAAGTTTTGAGAAAGAAAAATGGGCGGCATCATCTCCCCTACCCCCCTTGGTAACAATTTTGTTTTTCTACTATACAATATACAATATATACAATATACCAAGGGGGGTAAGGGAGATAACAAAAAATCGATAGCGCGCGCGCATAAAAAGACAAAGACAAGACAAGACAAGACACCATTTAGTATTTCCTTCATTTATTAGAGAATTTCCTTCATTTATTAGAGTGGTTAGCCTGTGATAACAACTTTACAAACAAATTTACTAACCTCGAATTTACCGTCTTTTTTCGCCACAAACTTCTGGGGAGGAATCCATATGGGAACCATATTAAAAAGTTCCATAAGTTTACTGGAGGAGTACAATGTTTGGGTTTTCCTGTTTTATTGAGGAAAAAAAACTTTCGAACACAAGGATTTCCGCGCGCTTTCCGAAGACGCGTCTGTACGTGTGCCTTTCGGAAAGTAAGGAATCGGCAAGCGCCGAAAAAAAAACATGCCGAAAATGATGCAAAGAAAACTGAGATATGAAAGGAAAAATGCTTGTGGAAGAATAATGCAACAAGTCCATCGCTATCAGTAGTGCTTATAGCTTGCAGTTATCAGGTCATAGGGATTTTCATTATTTTTTAAACGCTTGCTTTACTATTAGCTTTATTGATTCTTAGCACAGTCTTTAGCCTTCTAAAAAAATTAAGCGGACTTCTGAAATTTGGTATGATAAAAGACTGTCATGATAAAATATAATACAAGGCTTCTGATTTCTTTAGCAAAAGCTGTTAACTAGAATAGTTATTTTAGAGTGGTTTCCATAAACCCTCCGTGAAATACACTTTAGCTTATTTAGTGCTATTACTCTCTAATTCTTTTGTTTTCTATTGTGTTTATCCGACTATTCTCAACTTTCACATCCCCATAATACTTTGCGTCTTTGGGGGGTAACCAGAGGGTAAAAACCCACTTATTTTGCTGAAGGCTGAACAGACAATGTTGAAAATACCTTGTTTGGTATCCAATAATAAAATGAAAAAGTAAAATACAGAAAAACGATAGAAGCTTGAAGACGTTTAAGGTAAATTTTAAACATTTTTTCTTAAGTCAATGCATTTTCTGCAAGACCAAAACTCTTGATGATCTGTACACGCAAAAATAACTTGGAATAAACTGATAATCAGTATTGTACAGATAAAAGCAGGTATAGTATAAATTCAATTAAGAAACCTTTCAATTTGGGAATGTTTTTTGATTGGTTACCCCCCCCCCCCCCCCCCCCCCCCCAAAGACACAAGGCATTATGGGGATGTGAAAGTAGAGAATTAAACTTTAATTAATACATTTTGTTTCATGGTTTTATGAAAACCACTTTATTGACAATGTAGAACTTAATACTCATGTTGATACATGTTGATACCAGGACAAGGGCGGCTAAATAAAGTCGGAATTTCCCTGTAACCGTTTAAACCGTAGTAAATCATTTCATATAGTATATCATTTCATGATCAGTACCTGTAGTTGATAAAGTTTACTAATGTATAACTGATGCGTTTATAATATCTCTACTGTTTCTAAATTTCAGGAAGTGGAAGTAGTTTTAATTTGGGAGATGATCAGAAAAGATGGCTTGTAACCGGTATTTGTCTCAACAAAGTCCTCCTACCGGCTCTACGAGATTTTGTTGAACCAGAAATGATCAAGCATTACACTCATCTGAGAACCACCCAAAATATTGACAAGCAAAGTAACACAAAACACTTACACAAAGATGGAAATTGCAACAATTTGAATTATGGCAGCATCAACAACAATAAAGCAACACACAGGAAGAACACCAGTCTTTACGACTACAATATCAAATCTGCAGTTGACTTGGCTAAGCTGTACTTGCAGCCTTTCATGGCTAAATTCACAGGTTAGAAAATGTCCATATAAAGATTTCTCTTTAAATCCTAAGGACTACAAGTTCTTTGCTGTTTTACGAATTTATCTGGCGATTTATTTGAGGGGAACTTTATGAAAGTAAGCTGATAACTTTATCATTTTAACTTTAGTTAAGGTGACTGCCTACTTTTGGAAATTGATTTAAACTTTTTTTTAAACTTCGATTTTTCGATTTGAAATTGAATGCTGATTCCAAATCTGGAATTAAAAATAGTGTCCCGAGTTATTTGCAGACCATATGCATGATTGCACGAAAGAAGGCTAGTCAGTCATTCTACAATAATACATGGTCTTATTCTATCTTATATACACGCCTCTCTACCACCTCTTTCTCTTTTACTCGGACGAAGGACTAGCGTCCGAAACGTCAGTAAGTTTTTTCATCTTTTTCACGGTGTATAATTTACCTTTTCATCATTACTGTTTCATTAGAAACACCGACGCAGCTCACACTAGTTTTTAGCTAGTTATATCTTCTTACAATAATACATTGATATTTTCGACAAAAAGACAGAGAGATACATTGATTTGTCTTATTTTGTAGTTTTGGTGCTCTTAAAAAATCTCATAAAGTCGAACAAAAAAATCCCTACGAAAATCTATTTTTTCATATGTTACTGATTTAAACTTTTCCTAAAATGTTGATATAACCTAGATTTTTCGAATGAGCTATTAAAAAATAGAGTCCCGTGCAAAATTTTAGGGTTTTACCTGTTGAAGCTCAAAACGAGTATGGTTCTTCAATAAAATCTTGTAGATTTTTCAGCGGTTTTTGAGAGCGCGCACATCGTGGGCTCAATTTGAACGTTCAAAAGTAGGCAGCCACGTTAAACTGTTGACTCAATGGAATCCGGCTTATAAGCTTTCAAAAGGAAGTTGTGGTCGTGCAACATTGTTGCATTGCAAGTTGTAGAGTAAATGTCTCTCGCATTTTAAGCAGCAACCCATTTTCACTTTTACGAAGAGTAGAGAGAGATTCTACCGAGCTTAGTGCAACAACAAAATTTTGTTGTTGCATGGGTGGTAATGACAGTGTCACTGGCTCTACGATTAGCAACGTACCGCACCTTAACATTCGTGTCCTGACGAGATTAATTGGCATGCTCAACCTGCTAGATTTGAGGGAATACCCTGCTCCCCCCGGCCGGTGAATTACAGATTCAAATTGCGCTTGTTACAGTATTCGATAAAGTTTGCATATTTGTCTGTCATTAAAATTTCAGTTGCTTTCTTTGAGGGATGCTGTCCTGGCTCCCAGATTCTTAATTGCACACCATTGTATCAAAGTAATTAAATAAGCAATTTGCTACATATTAGTAGTTTAATTACTTCGTGATTGGCTGTAGTATACGTCATGTAAATAAGAGTGTACATGCCTTGTTTGCCAAAGGGTCTTCAAAGCTCCAGTGTCCAAAGTGCACTGACTTTCTGTTTATTTTTTCCCGTCTTTCGACAGGTTTTGATGATGCTTGTGATTTATCTGCAGTACTTGGTATTCTCTCTTCTGCTAGTGTATTTTGTACTGCAGTTCAACTGTCGTCCATCGATGTCCGAAAATACGTCAGGAACGAATGGGGACATTGTAACTTTGGGCACTGGAATGGAATAAAGTTTGCAAAGTGCTTCCAACAGATAGAGTCACTTGTACGAGCTCTAAACCTATCTCCAGCTGAAGAGAAGCAAATAATCGATGAGCTTCAAGACTGGAAAACAAAAGGTATGGATGGTAGGTTGTTCCTAAAACTCTCTTTGAAGCATTATTTACACCATGTTGCATCATTTTCAGGGTTACAACTTTGTATGGGTAACATCGTGGACGCAGATCTGGTCAAGTTTATCGAGATAGAAGTTGCCCAGCTGAATGAAAATGTAAAACTTCTTGCAAAAAGCCAAGCAGATGAAGCCCTTCGAGTGAGCAGGGGCTTGCAAAGTGTCCTCGAAGCCCTTGAAGAATACAAACAAGAAATTGAATCTTTTAAAGAATCTCAGGAAAATATCAGCCGCAGAGTTGACGCAGTGGTTGATAGCACATCGGCTATTGCTGAGAGTGTAAGCTCTTTGAAAGATGATCAAGAAAATCTTACTGTAAAAGTTAATAGTATAGAGAAGAACCAAGACACGCTAATAAAACGGGTTGACGAAAGAGACGAAAAGCACGCTTGTCTAGAAAAAAGAGTTGAGGTCTTGGAAACTGCAATAGACACAAGAAGCAGTCAAGAAGCAGTTATTACTTTTCAAGCACCCAATCGTATCCCGTGTTTCCATGGTCGTGTTGACGAGCTGGAAATTCTAAACCAGCCATTAGTGAAGAAAACTGCTCCATGCAGTATGACAGCTGTGTATGGACTTGGTGGAACTGGCAAAACCTCACTTGCTATTGAACACATTTGGAGGAACAAAGATGTCTACAGTGGTGGTGTGTTCTGGATATCAGGTGAAATTAATAGTCTGTTTAATCTTTCAATGAGGGAAATGGCTCGACAGATAGGGACGTTTGATGAAGATTTTCAAGAAACATTGTCAAAAACAATAAGTTGGCTACAGCAAAGAAAACAGTACTGGTGTCTTGTGATCGACAACCTTGACGAACTTGAGCTTTCAACTGAAATATTGAAGCTTATTGACGGTCACTGGAAACGACAAGCTAAAGGACATATTATAATTACTACGAGAAGAGAGAAAAATCTTCTTGAAGAAGAGATTTCTGATTTTTCAAAAGAAAGCTGCATTGAGTTAAAAAATCTTTCGGAAGCTGAAAGCATTGAGTTGATCAAGATGAGAACTGGTAGAACAGGTACTCAAGATGACGCAGTGATTCGTAAGTTGGTTGTAGAGTTGGGAACCCTTCCTCTGGCTCTGGACCAAGCCGCAGCCTTTATCAAGAACAAGAAAGAAATATCATTCGTCCAATACTTAGATGAGTATAAAAAACAGAAGTTGCAGATATTAAAGAGATCTAAAGCTCACCGTCCAGTCCAAGATGACACGTCCAAGGACAGGATTGCTGTGCATACCACATGGCAGCTTAACTTTGAATATGTGTCTAGGCTGTCCGAAGAATATGATATTGGCCAGGCAGCAGCTCTTGTAATGGAAGTGTCCGCGTTCCTGTCGCCAGATGATATCCCACGAGAGATCATCAACCAAGGCTTGCCTCTAGTAGATAATGAAGATTTTATAAAGTGTCTTTCCACATCATTTGGAGTCACTGACATAGTGAGTGTGTTGACCAAGTTCTCGCTGTTCCAAACATTCACAGATAACTCCTTCAGTGTCCATCGACTGGTGCAAGAAGTGATTAGAAGTAGAATCAGCAAAGAACACCTGAAAAATGTCCTCCAGTATGCTTGTAGGATGCTATGCTATGCGTTTGATAACACTACGTCACCGTTTGAAGTTTGTAAAAGTTTTGAAGGCGATTCCGTCTTCAGCCAAGAGAATCTCCCTTCATTACATTTATGGGGGAAACTTGGTGCTCATGCTTCCGTCTTGCAGAAATACTTGATCCAGAATTCTCAGACGAATGATGCGCTTCGTCAAGAAGTACTTTACACGGAAGAGTCTGCTATGCTTCTCAACGAGGCCTCGCTTTATTTCAGCGTTTGTCATCAGAAAGTTGAAGCAATGGAGCTTCAAGATTCTAAATTAAAAGTGTTGACACAATTAGAGGAACTCTCCCAAGAAAAGCTTGACCACCTGAAACACTTTGATATTCCGTTGAAAAATCTTGAATTCAAATTGATGTCGCACTGTATGACAAGGCAGGAGAGTACACCTACAAAGTCTACAAACAATGCAAGGCCTAAACTAGAGGCGAAATATGCAAAAAAAGAAATAGAGGTGGCAAACCAGTTAAGAGGAAAGGGTAACGATGCTGTTAGGCAACAGAAGTACGACCAGGCAATCAATATTTACACTGAAGCAATAGAATATAACAAGGATGATCCTCGACTGTACAACAATCGAGCTCATTGCAAATTAATGCTAGGAAAACCAGAGGAAGCGTTACTTGACTGTGAGCTGTGTCTAAAGTTGGAGGAAAGGAATGGTAAAGCATTGATGAGAAAAGCCTGGGCTTTGTACGAGATTTCCAAAACACAAGGAGAAAAGTTGAAAGGAAGAGTGAGAGCAGCTGCTGCTCTTGCGGCATATGTGGATCCAACAGCCACGAATGGAAAACAATTTAAGGAGATGTTTCCAAGTCCTTCATTTAAAGTTATTTGCAATTCTACGCAGCTAGCTGGAGCATTTTTGTACGGCGTCGAAGGCGGGAAAACACTGCTTCTCAACGAAGGATATTACGAACTGAATGGAGCAATGTTAGACCAAGACTTGCAGTTTGTTGCTCTCAGTAAAAGTGTCGTTTTGAAATTCAACAGCTTAGGTATATTTGGATGTACTTTTTACGCAGAAGGTGTTGTGTTTGCCAAAGAGAGCGGGGGAATAGTATGCAGACATAAAGGATTTCTTGATCTTTATAAATGCAAAATATCTGGAGGTTTTAGCTGTTGTGATAATTACCCAGATTGTAATGGCGGACCTGGATGTGTAGCTGCAAAGCTCGCTGGACGTAAACCGTGTGACCGAACTGGTAAGTATGGAGAAGAGGAAGTGTCTGGTATTACTGGGAATCCAAGCATTCAAATCATACGGGAAAGCATTGGTTACATAGAGAGTTGTGACATCGGAGAGTGCGGCGGAGAAGGTATCCTGTGTCAAGGCGAAGGCTCTCATCTGACAATGAAATCATGCCGGGTACACAATAATCGGCAAGCCGGAATTGAAGTTCGTGAAGGTGGTCGTCTTGTTGCCATTGAAAACGAGATCTACGCCAATGGATACCGCGGCGTCAATGTTGGCCCGTCAGCTGGTGAGTGTGAAATAACCAAAAACAGTATATACGAAAACAACAAAGAAGGAATCTTCGTTGAAGAGACGATGGGGAAAATGATGGTTGTAAACAACAATCATATCTACCTATAACCTCGGGTTTGGAATTTCTTTAAAGATTTGTCGAGTGGAAATAAAAGAAAACAACATATTCGAGAACGGCTTCTATGGGATTGCGGCAGTGGACTCTACGAATGCCACCATCGAGAAAAATGATATTTACAGCAACAAATGCGGTGGCATTCACGCGGGAATTGACACCTCTGGTCATGTCAGTATCAAGTCAAATACTGTAAGGGATAACAGTGGACCCTGGCTGGACAATGTTCCATGCGATGAATCAAATTCAGGGGCGAAAACTCCGCGTTCTTCAAAGAAAGGGAAGAAACATCAAAAAGCAAACACCAAGGCTGAGTCGAAACTTACTATTTTTGATGACAATAACATAAAAGGCAATGATAAAACGTTCCATCCAGAGGAAATTAACGAATCAGTGAAAGCAGAGTGTGGATTTTGCCGTAAGACAATGAATCTCTTAAGGTGCTCGAGATGTAAAATAGCATCATACTGCAACTCGACCTGTCAAGAAAGACATTGGGGAAAACACAAAGCTTTGTGTTCAGTTCTGACAAAGCAATACTGCATAACTGTTGATATAAAGCCATCACCAACTGCCAATAAATCAAAAGGAAGTGGCTCAAGGCCAAAGAGCAACAAAAGGTTTGTCGTGAAGGTTGAAACCCGTCATCTTAATTGTCATCCACTGCAAAGCTTGTCTGTTTGCAGCCAGAAAAGATCTGTCGATGGTTTTACTCAAAGTCCTGAACTGTTTCACGTGGTTATGGAGTGTGGTATTCTTGGCCAAAAGTCTCAGTTCACTCGCAAGAAGGCTTTCTTTTATGCAACGTTTGCAGATGGTGGAAAGAAGTTGAATATATCTTTGGGAAAGTTGGCACCGAAACAGGACTGGTAATGGAATAAAATAGCCCAGAACACCTGCACATCTGCACAATTTGTCTTACGAGTGTATCACTAATAGTTAGTAGCTAACAAACTTTGTGGCCCTCGCTTCGTGATCGAACTAGTATTTGGATAAGATTTGATCGTTGTGGAGGAAGGAAAACGGAAGAACCTCGCCAACTACACGCACCTTCCAAAACTCCTAGATCATATTAGCTTAATCAGTATATAGTACATGACAAGTAAACATGAACAATAACAATAAGTAAACACGTGAAGAAAGAATGAAAAAAATTAAGACCTCCTCCTTGTTATTATCGTCATAAGGGCGTAAGAAGAAATCAATTTGTGCAAAAATCGAAGATTGACTGTATCAAGCTTTCAGATATATAAATAACTCTCGTCGGATAATCTGCTATAATTATAGTCATTATAAGCGACTGTAAATATCCATAAATATTTTTTAATCAGCACTAACATGACACACAATTTTCATAGGCAAAAAAGTTACTCGGAGTTTTACCTAGCAATTATATATTATATTCTTATATCTGATTTTTAGTTGTTTTGTTTTTAATGAATATGTTAACGTCTCAAAAAATGTAATTACTTGATCGAAAGTTTGTAAATAACTGGGACATTTTACAAACAAGACGCATATCTGCGTGAACTCGGGCTTCATAGCAGAAAATCGAAAGAATTCTTCGTGAACACTGTCATCATGACGAAGCCTTGAAAAATTCCGCCATTGCTCGACCATGTGCTTATGTGGGGCGTACTACACACGCGCATAGAACTTGCGCATGCGCTTTAAACGCAACTGCGATTTGTGACAGAACGCAAATAAAGCCCAATTTATACCTCGGGCATTTCTTTGAAAGCCCGAGTAAAAATATCACTTTTAAAGCGTTGCCGGAAAGGTTTCACTAAGGTTTTTTTATTTGCCAAATAGAATTTTAAACATTAAATTTACAATTTGTGTCTATTTATTGGGAGGTGTAAAAAACCCAAAACGTTTAAAAATAATCATTCAGCGCCTTAAAATAATGTATATACTTATTTATAAAATAATTGGGATAGTATGTTTGATGAGGGTATCAAAACACGCTGACGTCATCCTTTACAAATACATCAGAATAAATACCATATTTTTTTTCCATTTTTTTTTTCGAAAAGCCGGAAACCACTCCGCTACGTGTCGTGGATTCCTACGCTCCTCTCGTGTTTTCTCAACATCTCGCGTGTTTTGATCAGTGTATCAAACACGGAAAACTCCTGTTTTTGATCTGTTAATTCAAGACCGACAATTTACATGTTTCAACCACTTGATAACTATTGCTGGTTTTCAATCATTCCCAAAAGAATGTAATTACAAAAGACACGGCGGCCATGTTGGATGATATAACAAAAGAGACTATAAATGAAGATATTTTGTTAAATTCATCCAACTAGCGGCTGTGAAAACCATCAATTGGTGACTTGTACATCTTTTACCAGTTATAGCCTCACCTCTTCTGAGCATCTTCAAGCTGCAGTTTGTATCAAAAAACTTGTTTTATATGAAAAATGTCCCATGATCCTCAGTGATCTCAGCTTTTTGGGTTTTTGGTGACAAACATTATTGCAATAAGTATATACAAAATAACACGGGAAAATAACGATCTAGAAATGAATGAAATAACAAAAAAACACGGAGGCCATGTTGGATGATATAACGAAAAGAGATTAATGAGGCTGTGAAAACCATCAAGAGGAGATATTAGAGTTTTATTGCCTTCAAACAGTTATTTCAAATCGAATCATTTGGGTCAATAGAGTGTACACAATATATCAGTGAAATAGCACAAAGACTAAATAACACTAAAAACGAATCATTTGGGTCAATAGAGTGCACACAATATATCAGTGAAATAGCACAAAGACTAAATAACAATAAAAACGAATCATTTGGGTCAATAGAGTGTACACAATATATCAGTGAAATAGCACAAAGACTAAATAACACTAAAAACGAATCATTTGGGTCAATAGAGTGCACATCATATATCAGTGAGTAGCACAAAGACTAAATAACACTAAAAACGAATCATTTGGGTCAATAGAGTGCACACAATATATCAGTGAAATAGCACAAAGACTAAATAACACTAAAAACGAATCATTTGGGTCAATAGAGTGCACACAATATATCAGTGAAATAGCACAAAGACTAAATAACAATAAAAACGAATCATTTGGGTCAATAGGTGCACGCCATATATCAGTGAAATAGCACAAAGACTAAATAACAATAAAAACGAATCATTTGGGTCAATAGAGTGTACACCATATATCAGTGAAATAGCACAAAGACTAAATAACACTAAAAACTTCTATTCCTAGTGTTATCAATGGTTTCATTAAATTATGCTATGCTATTTTGTACTAAATAAGTTAGCACTATTTCACGGATATATGGTTGGCACTCTATTTCATGGGGACAATATTGACACGAATTGTTTTGTTTGATTGACCTTCAACAAGAAAATCGAAAGTTGGCTATTAAGGCCCTTTTCAATTGTGCTATTTTGTACTAAATAAGTTAGTACTATTTCACCGGCGGATGTACGGTTAGCACTACTCTACAATGAAAGTATGGAGACTGACCCAAATGCGACACTAATTGTTTGAAGGCAATAGGGTGCAATTTCAATTGATATCCTGACACGAAAATGACACGAAAAATAGCTAATTTTGAACAACATGCAAACTCTGTCTGCGAGCTGCACGCTGCTGAAATGTTTTTTCGCTGCCGTCAATCAACCCTAAGAAAACCTTTGATTGACGGCGAAAACCCAAATTTCAGCGTGCGACTCGGAGACACAGAGTTCGCATGTTTACAAAAATTGCAGTAAATGAACGAGATTGATTATATTCCAATTAATGTCTGAAACGTATTAATGACTGGACTGAGCTACATTCCGTACTGATGTCCCTCCCAGTTAATTCGGTAGGGCGTGTTCATAACGCCACCTTTGGATTTAAGACGATCCTCTATATTTAAAGCACCAATCAATTACTGAAATAGATGTTCGTGCTGACAAGCAGTTAGTAAGACCGCTCTATTAGAGGTTTTCACAACGTAAAGTCAAGTTATTGCTTGCATGGACGCGTAAATTCATGCATTCTTAGGATTATTATTTCACATATAGAGCGGTTTACAAAGTGTAATAACTAAGGTGTAATAAAGTGTAACAATCCGAAAACACAAAAGAAAACCAAATAAAATGTGGACAATAAAGTGCATTAAAGTGTAATACGCTAGAGTGTATTTCACGGGTTTTTTAAACCAATCTAATGTCGATGTCATTTATACTATGCATCGAGCACCAAGGGGGTACTTCCGCCTCCAGAGCGGGCCAAGGCTAATCCCTACAACACAATCTAGGCCGCGGTACTCTTGGGGATAAAATAGTTGTTAAAGATAGGGAAAAAACGGTTGTCTCTTATACTTACCTATAATTTTCGGTGTATTTATACATGCATCAAGCACTGAGGGGGTACCTCCGCCTCCAGATCGGCCAGAGGCTCCTACAACAGCGTTGTACGGCCACACAAAAAATTGGGGGTCGTTGTTAGGAGATAGGAAAAAACTTATCTTTTTACATATAATTTTCAGTGTAATTTATATATCGAGAACTTTAAGGGGGTACTTCCGCTTCTCGAGTGGCTGCAAGATGCTAATACTGCAGTTTCGAGTTCTGTTGCTCAGGGTTCCATGTGTTCCAGTGAAGGTCTATAAATTTCAAAGCGTTTTTATATTTGTTGAAGTGGTTCATCCTTTACTTTACCGTTGGTAATTGTGAATATTTAGACCCTAATTCGAGGCTAACAACCCTGTGTAAATGAGACTGCAATCAAGAAACACAGCGTTAATTTGGGAGATCGAAATGGTCTATTCTTGTCCAGAGCGTTGTAGGTCACATTTTTAAAGCAAAATCGCTTGTTAGGGTGATTGTCATTTTACGCAACCTGGATTTAGAGGGAAGGGTTGCGGTTACCCTAGTAGCCACTACATGTACCCCAGAAAGCGAAATCCTTGATTTTGTCCTTAAATATAGCAAAAACAAAATTCATGATAACCAAAAGTTAAATCCCACAATATAAAAGCACTGAACGTTTTCATGTATACTAAACGGTCATCTGAGCGTAGAAATAGTCCTGACTAGACAGGGCTTTTCAAAAGGTTATCCATATTCATGCATGCATATCACTCCAGTGTACCCTCTGATAAGACAGTCATCTAGCCTTGCTAAACTAAGCGGTGTTTACCACAGCGCTCCAGTTCACAGACTTAATTCATGACATCATGCATACGAGTTCGACACATGAGTAAGGTGTTATCTTACATAGCTATAGAATAGTTAAGCCATTATATTATACCTAGGCTGTCAGAAAATACATTTAAGATTATAAACGTTGCAATGGCAGACGCTGTCAATACATGAGGACGTAGAAAATTTCGAAGCAAAACGCTAAACATTTAGATCAGAAAGAATTGTCAAATTGTTGACCCTGTTCCAAAGGGCGTCAAGTATTCTGCCTTCGTACATAATCAGCGTTCTAGTTTTTTACTGAACTATGTAACTATGAAAGGAATACGCAAGGATGGTGGAGCACCCTAAAAAGTAGAGGTGCTAAGATTGGAAAAATATAGGAGGCTGGTAGGCAAAAAAGAAAAAAAACGGGGGATATAGCCTCCCTATATAGCTTCACAAGCCAGCTCCTCCCCCACCCCTCCTGGCTGCGGCTGCGTAGGAGACACAATTCGAGTTAGATGGCAAGGAGTTGTTATTTAACTGATATTTACCACCTCTTAAGTTGAAGTACTGGATTTTGTCCACTAAGTCTCGAAAAATAAGCCAATACACGGCATAATGCTGTACACCGTATTGTGCCGTATAGAAATAGTCACTACGCAACCGGATATCGAGCATTTCTCCAATAGGTTTCTGAGAGTATTTATTTGTCACTGTTCCAAAGAGCGTTGACTATTCTGCCTTCCTGATAAGCCTGCCAGTTTATCGCCGAACTACGAAAGGACAAGGTTAGACATGAAATCGAAATTGTATTCTTGATTACGGAACCCGAATTAGAGGGGTGGGGTGAGGTGGGGTGGGGCTAATCCGGTACTCACCACTCTGGAAGTGGAGTCCCTGATTTCTTTCACAGATATATTCGAATATAAAAGTTGTACGACAGAAATTATTGTACTTTATGTTTACATATATGCCAAATTAATAAATGTCATTGTGTATAGAAAAAGTCGGACACCGATCATTGAACATTTCAATTGGACTTTGAGGGACGGGGGGGGGGGGGGGGGGGAAGGGAGGGGGGGGAGGGGGGGACCAAATAATTTAAAGTCGGGTCCCTATTTCGAATATTGTTTTGACCTTGCCCCAAAGAACTACATTTAGTCTGAAGTCAAGGAAAGCGCCGAGACGTGAAACCGTAGCTTTGATCGCCTGACCAGAAAGAATTCAAGTTGTTATTAACTGTCTTCTACGCCCCGGAAATGAAGAGAACGAAGAACGTTAATGAAAGAGAGAGAGAGGAAAAAACCATATATTCGAATTTAATTGTAGACTAGAGAGGTCGGGTATTGGGGTGGGGGAGGGGTAGTAGAAGAATTGTTGCTCTCATATTAACAAGCATATTTTCCTTAGATATTTCACCCTTAAACCACCCCTCCCTCCTACCCCCCCCCCCCCCCCCCCTCCTTCCGCAATCGGCCCTCCTTATCATGATCAAGCCGGTCCTCCCCCTCAACGATAAACATGCCCTAGCCTTCAGTGTGTTTACTAAACCGTCTCCTTCCTTCTCTCCTCTAGTTTCCGGTATTGTTGATCCGCCGTTTAAATTTATTGGAGATGTTGTTTATCATGGAGACCACCCAACAAGTAATCTTCGTACAACCAAGACAGCGTATTTTCCAACGCCTCCACAAAAACTCTAGAAACTAAGCACCAATTGGTTTAAAATCCGTAAGGTCAATAGTTGACCTAAAAATGGGGTTTCATTTTTCCTAGGGAAAAAAACAATCAACAAAAGGAACTTTTGTTCTGTTTCTTTATTGCAAATTCAACACGAATCTTCGAATTTCAAGAGAAGAAAGATCAACACTATCAAGAAAAGGCAATAAAAAATTAAATTATCAACTTTAAAATAAAAACAACAAAAATTGCATTATTGTGAAAAAGTTTGCCTAAAAAATTTTGTTTACACATTATTTTATGTTAGGACAAATAAATTAAACAAATGAAATAATTTTTTATTTTATTTTATATATTTTTTTAATATGAATCTATTTTGAGAAAACGTTGACTTTAAAAATACAAGGGAAAATTCTGAGAACTCGCTTGTTTTGAGCAATTTCTTACAATTTTAAGTAATGAGGATTCTGATTGGTTACTCGACAATCGGGGGCGGAGACTACATTCTCTAGCGCGCGCTCTTATGATTATGGTTACGGATGTATCTTGCAAGAAAACCTACATTGATCAGTAATAAGAATTTCAAATGTATTATATTTTTTTATTTTGAATTCATATACATGATATAAGTTATCACTATGTGATTAAGATAATAATAATATTTTCATAGTTTTAAATCTTTTAAGAAAATTATATTTTTCCTAGAAAAGGTTAAGATGTAGAGAGACGTAGAGATGTTCGTATCGTAAATTCTCTTTAGAGCTAGGGAGGGAGAGTTCATTGTTTGATCAGCGTCGATTAAACGTTCGAAGTTGATTAGCATATGCGTTTGGAGATATTTTCCCTCACTGGTAGAAACCGGTACTGCATTGCACCAAGTAGAGATGTCGAGCAAGCTGAATTCTAAAAAATCTGGTGAGTTTTTTCGGAATATAGCCTATAGATATTTCGTAATCTATCATCATCTTTATTTATATTGAAAGTAACACTTTGTCCATTACAGATAACATTTTTAATGACAGTGGAAATGGAAAAGCTCTCATGAACTCCGCATATCAAAACACTACAGTCAAGTCTAAAGTAAGAACCCTGTACTAGGAATCTTTACTGATTGAATTTAAATGTCGAACGGTACACATAATAATTCTGATTTCTCTTTTGGGAATTTTAGGTCGATTTTATCTATGACGCTGTTCCTTCCAGAAGTAAAAATGACATACTCTTAGTCTTGCAGTCGTGCGATGACAACGTTGATGCAGCTATTTCTATTTTTTCTCAAGGTAAAATGGTTCATAAGATTAATGGTTGATACCAAGCTCTAAGATTTGCTTTTCAAAGGCTTTACAAATAGCACCTGTGTTTGATTTTTACTTAATTTCGATGCGAAACTATGCTTATAATTTTAAATAGTGTGTGAACTGGGGAAATCTTGCGTTTGCACGTAAAAGCCCTGGGGTAAAAGTTACATAAAATTCTTTAATTCATCGCTGAATATCATCGCGAAGAATAATTATTTGTTGTTGTTTTTTAGGTCTAGCTGACGATATTTTGAACCAATGGAGCCATAAAGTGAAAAAATCCAAGGTTAGTAGGATAAAAATGAAAGTTTCTGAGGCAATTCCTCAGTCGTTTCTTTTTCTGATCCTCTCGTTATGTTTTCCAACGTTGCACACAAGTTATGAAATATTGATCGATTAACAAACTTTGGTAATCGAGAAATGTTTCGCCTTTTTTACTCGAAAGTTTGACGACTGCAGCTCCTATTATCGAAGATTAAGACTTCTTCTTTTGAGGATCTTTTCTTCTGTTAATCATATGAATTTTTCAGAGACCATAACTCGAAGTGTTATATAACTTCCTAAGTCTATAAATGTTTAGTTAAGCATTCTTTCATTTCATAAACAACCTCGAACGTGGCTTCGATCAGACAAGTCAACAGAGCAACCATTTATTTTTCTTTTTAACCTGCCTGATGTTTTTATTTGCTCTGAATTTTCTATTATGGCTTTGTTTTGTTGCAAGTACTGTTTTATCTTCTGTCACCCTGTTATTAAACCGTTTTTTAAAGGTACCGGTCGAATTGTTACGAATTATTGTGTAGTTTGACGTAGTTGAGGTTGAAATACCCCTTCACTAGGCAAACTTGCACAAAAAGTGAAGAAACCTCACAAGAAAATTATTTTTACTCCAAGTAAACATTTTAGGTTCTTAGATCACCGTTTTTTTAACTTTAAATATATGAAGGAGTTTTAAAATTTCGTAAAGTATTTTTTTGAAAGTACGAGATTTAAAATCTCGTACTTTTTCGAACTATAATTTATGCATATGACGTACATACTTGTCTTTTTTCCTTGAAAGGTTGAATTTTTCGTTTACTTTGTGAATTTTCTGTCGTCTTGAATTCCTATCTTTTACAAGCTGTTCTAAGAGCTGCATATCATCTATTTAAAAACGTTCTTTTTAAGGAATTTCGAGAGCAGAAATATTAATCTAGAATTTTCTATACTGTGTGACATCTTATTGGAAACATTTCAGGAAGTTATGCTTTTATACTCATCTTTGATATTCATAGAGCGAATAAACTTTGAATTTGTATTCCTTATTCATTTTCTTGAATTGATATTTCTCAAGAAATTTAAAATCTCATTTCGAAAATTATGTATTTATAAACAAAATATTTGCATATATTAACCTTAAGATTTAAGAATTGTTCCATAGTAATTACTCTACAATTTTAGTTATAAAGTGGGTTGGTTTCTGGGCTAACTTCCTGGATAGAAAGGAAATGAAAGAACGGATGAAAAAATGGAAAATAAATACCTTTCTTTGCATAAAATTAATTATATTCGAAATATATTTAAAAGCCTTTAAGATATTTACAAGCATTTTTTTTCTTTTTGCTTGCATTTTCTAAAAAAGGTTTACCAAAATGGGAATTAAAATGGTTGAAAGAACTTGAAGAATATTCCACAAATTTGGATTTATATTTATGAACAGTTTGTTATTGTTTTAGGATGGAAATAAAAAGAAGCGAAACAAAAAGAAACAGGTTTCTGCGAATGTACAGGATGTTGAAACAAAAACAGAAGAAGGAGGAATCCTGGAGAACAATTAATGCTAGACAAGACTGAACCATCTGTTGCAAAAAGTCTAGATGCATCAGGTAGAAATTGGAGTGTTCTAAGTTTAAAATTTCAATGTTTGTGTGGCTTTGTTGTAAGTGTCATCAAAAGATGTCTATATACAAATTATAAATCAATAGAAGTAAGTTCATTTCATTCATTCTTGGCAAAAATGTATGGTGGGAAGAAGCTGTTAATGCCATTTTCGTAAACACGCAAACTTAGTATCTGTGAGTGGCACGCTGAAACCAATCAGTCGGCACCATTTATAATTTTAACTGGCGTTGTAACAAAAACAAAAAAAATAATTTCAGTGTGTTTATGAAATTGGTTATAAGAACCAACATCAATCAAGCAATTGTAATTCATGGCATATAATCATCACCAGGTTTGGTGAATATAAAGCTTTGGTCACGTGGCATAAGATAATACTGAGCAAAGCATATCACTTGCATATTCAGGGACGGCGGAAGCGGGGAGCCGGGGGGCACTGGCCCCCTCACTAGATTTTTTGGGGGGGCCTGGCAACCCCAGAATATAATGCCTCACACACAAAAAAAAGAGCGCATGAGATTTGGTTATGATTACCATTATTTATTATTTTGATATTACATAATTTTCTGTTATCGTGAAATATTGGAGTGCCCCCCCAAAATTTTTCAGCTTCCGCCGCCCCTGATATTCACCCATGCCTTCCCTTTTCACATGTGTGGCTTTTGGGCGAGGGTCAGGCACTCTTTTAAATTATTTCTGAATAGCTCAAAGTATAACATACAATAACAATTCTTCATTATATAGTAGCTATGTGTACGTAGCTAAATAAATATTTTATTGGATTAAATTTTAGAATGTGCCACAAAGCCTCCAATCCCAACCAATCTGAATTTAAATACCAACAATGAGGCGTCAGTCTGTCCACAACAATCAGATATGAATGAAGTTTCTACCTTGAGTTCCAATAGTTCATTAAGTTCTGATCCAGTAACACTAAGTGTTGAACCAGTGGCGTTGCCCAGTAAACCGAATGATCACCCAAATCACTTATCTTCACATCATCATAAAACTAATAAACACCATCACCATCCAAAAACTGAGAAGCTGAGCCCAACAACCAGCATTGATGCCTTGAAGAAGACAACCAAAGATCTGACAAGATCGAGTTTTTCTCTTGGTCGATACCAACTTGTTCTGGAAGAGGTTAGTACATAATTGATTAATTAGTTAATTTGAATTAATACTATTCCCAAAAGAATAATACTTTAAATAGATAAATAAATAAATATACATGGCAAACAACCACGTTGGCTGCCATCATGTGGTGCTTAATGTTATTTTATAAAGAATCCTATGGAACCACCAACATGACCTTTTTGATGTACAAACATGTAAATAGAGAAACTACTGTGCAGAAATTAAAGACTAACCATGCAGGACCACTTGAGCAAACTCTCAGATAAAAAATATATACTTTATCCAATTAAATTAGTTGAGGGAAAAATCAGTATTGACCTATAGCTCCGCAGCCAATCACATGCTACATTGCTTATATTAATATCCCATCGTTATGTTGTTGATATAATTTTTTCCCTTACATATCAAGATTTGTTACAATTGCTTGCTTCTGATTGGTTGATTGTTTTCAACCTGTCATGCTTGGTTAAATTTCTGGTCCCACATTTAGTTTGTCGATCTGCACAGTAGCAGTTTATATGTGTCGCGGTGCTAATATATTTATTTTTATCGTAATATTTTTACTTGAGTTTAATATTGCATGTGTGAGTTGTATCGCAACTCTTTTAATTATCCCTCATATTGTGGTCATTAAGAAACTAGTTTCTTGACTAGGCTCCCATTCTGTGGGCAGCAATAATTTATATTTGTATTAGATGGAATGGAATAACATTAAGTCTGAGTAGTCTGCAGAATAGCTAGAGCTTAATAGGATCTTATAATTAATTGACTTTATAAGCTATGTAGCTATTATTGCTTTATTGATAGACTTGCAAGGCCATCTAATTGCCTTTAGACTAGTAGAAACAAATTTAACTCATGGCAGCTGCATGGATTTAAAAATTTTCAATTACCAAACAATTTTTTTTTCCAATTATTTAGTGGACTTAATTTTGATCACTACCAGTAATTTGACTTAGCATATTTTAAATGCTGACAGTCAATATTTTAATAGAAAAAAACGTTTCAGATACAATTTAAGAAGAAGAGTTAGAATCTGTCTATTATCTAGACTAGCTGTGAGCAGTCCCACAACTTTCTCCTGATCCAGACTCAGTAAAAAAGACAATTAAGTCTTTCAGGAAGGAAAACTGGCTCACTGCATGCATTCTAAGATATTTCCACCATTTTGCTATATTTTCTTTTAATATACAACTCCTGATCCATACTAGATATGTTTCAAATATATATATATATGTTATATTAAGTTAAGCTATAGATAAACATTATGACTAAAATATTGACAATTTTCATGTACACTCACTTTGAGTGCTTTTATTGTTTCATCTTGTCTTCATATCTAAGAATTCTAACACCCATACTACCTCCCGTACTACTGGTGATGTTCTATGTATATATCCTTTTCAAATATTCAAATTATTTACTTTTTAAGGAATGCGAACATTCATTAAAGAGGATGAATAAAACATTTGAAAATATTAGAAAAAGGTGAGTAGGGTAGTGAAGGGGATCAAGATTAACATCAGTATAGCACCTGCCTCTCAGATCTGGGATCTCTGGTTTGATTCCTAGACTTGCCATATTTTGTGAGCAGAGGTTGATCTTTCTCTTCCTCATTTCAAGGGTAATTTGCCACTTTTTCCAGTCTTTAATTTCTCCCTTCAGAAAACCTAACATGGTAAATAGGCATACTTTAACCTTTTGGAAAATGTCACAAAATTGCATATTAAATGCCACACTCTGATGATTTACTAACCATGCGTCCCCCTGATACAAACAAATCCTGTCGCATCAACATCCTGAGTTGCCTCTGTAATGAGAAAAATTGCTTCCCAGGGGCTGAGGAGGGGGGCACTTTTTCCCTTTTCCCATACTAGTCTATTTTATTTTCAATCTTAGCCCCCCCCCCCCCCCCCCCCTTCCCCACTTTTTCCCATACTAGTCTCAATATTATATTTTCCAATATTTACCCCTTCCCACCCTCCTACACACACTTTTAAGAGTGCTCTTAGGCCCCTGCTTCCTCATTCTGAACAACGACTAACAAATTTGTAAAATAATCTTAACATTTATGCCCACGAAATCAGGTATCGCGATATCTCCTTTAGTATCCCATAGTGCATCACTATGCCCTGAACTAATGTTTATTCTTAAAGATAATATCACTTCAATATATATCTTTACATTCTGATTTTATATTACAGCATTGATGAAAGACAAGCAATACTCAGCAAGGCTTTGGAAGAATTCAAGGAAGAAGCAGGTTTATGCTTAATCTTTTTTTTTTAAACGTTGACGGTCGGGGACTCTTCCACAGTCTCTGGCTCGTCCTTTCCGTCTCCACGCTTAGAGACTGTAACGGTACAATGACCGATAGGACTTATGGGTCACGAAAACTTGGACCCAGCATGCTTTGGGAACCAAAATACTCGTCCACAGTCTCTCTCGTTTCAATATATTCAAGATGGCGGCGAAAAGGAGAGAGACTGTGGACGAGTTATTTGGTTCCCAAATAACGCGATATTCGACCGACACGTTTCAGTTGGTTATGAAGTACACGATTACCTAATAAGAGAACTGAATTTATGTATTAAAATAGAGAATGATCTTTTTTCCAGTAAAACTACTTCAACAACGTGCAGAAGATGCTGCAGCTCTGAAGTTGAAAACTGAAAGAGTGCACAGCATGACAGAAGATCAAATTGCCCTCCTAAGAGCTGACATTAAGGTATTCTGTGTTTGTCAACATTTAATTTGGCAGAGTCCTTGCTAAACGAAGAAACATGTTCCAGAAACATGTTTACCGTGCACATGTTTCCCTGATGTTTCCAAGTTTAGCAAGATGCGAAACAGTGCAACAAGTTTTACTTTCAAGCTGCAAAAATGTTTCTGCTGTGCGGCAAAAATATTTAACGCTTCCAAAACGCATGACAACAATGTTTCCCGATATGTTTCCTCGTTTAAGCAACGAAAGTCAATCCCTGATGTTTCCAGACAGTTTTGCCACCTTTGAAAACATTTAAAGAAACATATTTCCGGTTTTCTAGTTTAGCCAGGGCCTGATAAGTAGAAAAACTTTTTTCCGTCATATAACTATGGGATTTTTATGGTTGGGATGCTGGTCCCTCATTATGGTTGGCTAGATGGTTCGAACAAACCCCTCCCTCCAACTTTGTAGGAGTAAGAAATAATGTTTAGCGCTAGTTTAGTTTTTCAAGGCTAGAATTGGCATAACTAAGTTTGGAAAAACGAACCTTCCCTTTCTAGCGACGGGCCCATGATAGGTCACTAATTTGATGCGTGTGGAACATATTTATTAGGGGAATTTAGATCAAAAGCTAGACTCGTTGTTTAATCTGTTAATTTAATTATGATTTAGAACTTCGTTGCTGAGAGAAAAATTGATGAAGAACTTGCACAAACAAAACGTTTCATATGTGACGAAGAAAATTTCTTGCAGGTAAATTATCACGTGACTTTATTTTAAAATCATACACAAGATATTGTTTATAGAGTAATCCTCCCCCCAAGAAAATGAATCATTCAGGAATTAAAATGGGTCTTGGCTTTCTCGCTGTTACATTCAAAGTAAGAAAACACCTTAAATATGTGTGGAATGTTGAACATCGTGTTCTGACCAATCACATGCGACAGTTCATATGTAAACGGGATTTGTCCCGCCTGAGGGGACAAATCCCGGGACATATCCCGTTTTGACGTCATCAAAAGTGGGAATTGTCCCGCAAACTGGGACTTGTCCCCGGGATTTGTCCCTCAACCGGGAATTTTCCCACGGGACAGGGAATTTACTCCCGGGATTTGTCCCTTCACCGGGAATTGTCCCACGGGACAGGGAAATATCCCCTGGGATTTGTCCCTTCACCGGGAATTGTCCCACGGGACAGGGAAATATCCCCTGGGATTTTTCTCTTCAACGGGAAGTGTCCCGAAATGTCTATTTTATAGTTTCAAAGCTTTTTTGTTAATTTTATTCGTGAAAATTCATGTTACTTTCCAACGTGAGTGAATTAATCATAACTTGAGTTGTTTTTAATATCAATATCATAAAAAATAACAAGTCTGGGCCAATTTTGTGTTATTTGCTAAAATCATAATTGGATAGCATACGACCGAAAGGAGTCCATTGGGTTAGATTCACAATAGGTTAAGTGTGCAAAGGTATATTTATTGAATAATGTAACGAACTATTTGAATAAAGACGCCACTTGGAAACCTATTAACGTTTTCCCAACTAATTAACATTTGATTATTAACTGTATGTCCATTGTCAGCGATTTTGTCTAGCTTATAAGCTTGTAAAAGAAGGCAAGTCTTTATTTGCCCTTCATTTACTTCTTAGCTTTATTAACGCCTTTGTACATGGACTTGCACTTTGCAAGTATAGCACGATTTGCATCCTTTCCTAAGGATAGAACCAACATCTGGAAGTCTTCGTCCTTGGATTTCCTGATGCCTTCTAAAATCTCATCAGTCTTGGGATATCCTCTGCCCTTTTTCAATAAGTGCCCATAAACTTTTCGAAGAGTGGCTTCGCTCCACTTACTCCACAATCTTCTATTGGTGTGTGAAATGACTGTCGGTGGGATGGTGTTTGTGCTTGTGCTAGCTATCTCCCATTGCTCTACTTTTTCTTTAGGATCTAAAACACTTTCGGGAAGCTGTGGGGCTGAGTCATCTTCTGTGCATGCACTCTTTTCTTCTTGTTTGTCCCTTTTTTTCTCGTCAGGCATGAATTTCTTTGCCAATTCTTTCTGTGCAGTTATGGATCGACTTATGGTATCTTCTAACAGGTAGGAGCATCTTGCGGTACTCTCGCGATGAGTCATCAGTTTTGATAAGTCATCACGCTTTTGCTGGGATTCTCGACTGAAAGAGGTTACAGCCGTCTGGCGAAATTTGGTAGGATAAAGTCTGCCTTTGTCTACTCGGCCATATTTCTTTCCCACGGCGTTGAAGATGTGAGATACGCTGGTGGTGGTCACCTGGCTGCCATTTCGAGTAAGAAAGAAGGAGCCGCAATCTTTACCACCATTTTCTGCCACAGCAATAGGGCGGAAAAAATCGCAATACTTTTGCATCAACTGGTAAAGTTCTTTGTCCATGACGACGGGCGCTGGGCCATCCACGCTATTCTTGTGATCACTCACCAATACTACATAGCGCTCATCTTCTTCTCGCCATTCTGCACTTCTGAATTCTGATAAGAGCAGGCCCTTTCCAATTCCAGCGCGTTGAGCGTTGCTGTGAACTATCATGAATATGAGGTAGTCCCGGGCTTGCCTGTGTTCCTGGATGGATAAAATTGATGACTCCGTAGCATTTATAATTAATGCTCTATCATCTTGGGCGCCACCGGATTGTAGCATTTCATGAACTTCATACAGCTGTAGTCTTGAGTTGTACTTCTCCGTTTTTTTCGCAGCTCTCTCTTTTCTTAGCCTGGGCTTTAGGGCAGCTTTCCATCCAGGGATTGAGGAAAGAGTTATGCGAAGCTCTTTCTCAGCATCAGTGGCAAGTTGAATTTTGCTCTTTCCGTTTAGAATGAAGTTAAGAAATTTCTCCATTGACAGCATATAGCAATACTTTGTTTGTGTTTTTAGCTTTCCTGGCATTCCTTCTTTGCATCCGATAAAGTTGTCCCAGACTTTTTCGCTGTCTCTAAGGACATCGAAATTTAATTTGGACTCTTTTGTATCACTAAGGAGAAACAGCATCCGGTAGACTTGATTAGCAACGTAGTTTGCATCATGTTCGGTTTGCTTCATGCCTCCCTCTGGCCTTAGAAGATGGCGCCAAAACCTGGATAAACAGTTTTCCAGATAGTCTTCACGATCACCGGAAGCAGACCAAGGTTTTGAGGGCTTTGGAAAGCGTTCCTTGTCTTCATCAAATGATGGAAAATCGTCGTCAAATAGTATATCATCATCAGATACAGGCACTTCTTGTTCAGCATTTTTCTGCAATTGTTCTGTCTTTTCACCTTCTTCCATTTCCATTACTACTTCGGCTAACAGCTGAATTCCTTCGTCATTCATGTTGCTTTTTGTTTGCTCGTTTCGCACCTCAAGTTCTTCCAGTTTGTCCATTGCTGAAAGGGGCTCTGGCTGCTTTGGATCTTCCAAAGAAGTGCTTTGCTTGTTGACAGCTTCTTCCAGTTGGTATTTTACTACAGAATTGGGCTTTGGCAGCTTGGGTTCTTCCCCAGAAGTACATTCCTCGTTGACTTCTTCCATTTGGTGTTTTACTATAGAATGGGGCATTGGCAGCTTGGGTTCTTCCCTAGAAGAGCATTCCTCATTGACTTCTTTCAGTTGGTCGTTTACTACAGAATGGGATGAGAGCAGCGTGGGATCTTCACCAGAAGTGTTTTGCTTTTTGACTAACAGTTGCTCTCTTGCTTGTTGTTTGGCTTCCTTGTATTTTATAGAGTCTTTTGAGTACTCTTCTGGATGGGCTGACGGAAGGTGTTTATCCAAGCGATATACCTGTCTTTTACATGCAGGACAGGTTTTTAAGGGCCTCTTATCTTTGTTGCATTTCCCTGAATCCGTGCGCATTTTCTTCGCTTCTTCTCTATCTTTAGCACCATGCATTGTTATAAGATGGCGATGGATGTCCTTCACCTTCTTCCCGCACTTTGGGCATTTCGGGAACTTTCTTTTCGGTACTCTATCTTCTTCGGTTTTCTTGACTTCTGGGGCTTCCTGTCCCTTCGTTGGTTTGTCATCTACATTGTTAAGAGTACTATTGATATCGTCATTGCCACTACTATCGTGGAAACGTCCGACGCGAACTAGCTCTCTGGTGATGGAGTCTTCCATGTCTTCTATCTAAAGAAGCGAAGTAAAAGGTTTAAGTTTTTTCTTATTAACTGATACTAAAATCAGTCTCTCTCACGTAGTATGTAAAATTCTTACCAAGTCGTGGCTGAAACACGAAATACTCTGGCTTGACAAGTTCTCATTATAACACATGGTATGATATTCTTCGATTACACTTTTTGCCTTAACAAGATAAGACTCCAAATGTGGCGTGTTTCTTGCCTTTGTAAAAGAAAACGAAATAATAAATATTGAGGTAGAGCTTTATGTCACATAAGCATTGTATATAATCGTCGATATTAATAATATAGTAACGTAAATCTTCTATTAACCCTCGTCCCCACCACCTCTCAAACACGAAAACTTAATTTCGCAACTTTTCTCTCGCCCCCTCTCATGAATAACTTCCAATCCTTAGGCCTTAATAAAGGATTCATGAAATATTAATGATCCGAGCACACAATTAAGTTTGTTACCTTTTTACTAACCTCTTGGACATGTTCTAGAATTGCATTATTTTGGAGGTACAAAAATATGCAATCTTTCTTAGTTGGAAGCTTTTTATTTACTTTCAACATGATTGTCTAGCTCACACTGCAAAAGATTCAATTTTAGATATTATTATAAAGGCATCATATTTTCCTCCGTTAATAACCCAATTAATACCGCATCTCTTTGAGCCAACACTTCGCAAATAATTACAGTGAGCGTCCAGTAGTCCATAAGCCATTCCAGTTTTACAAGTAAATATGGGATTCGCGTTTAAATTTTAAAGACAGACTAACAGTATGCAGGTATATAGACCCTACACATTTCATTCTATCGTAAAATACAATATTTGATAGTAATATGGGCAATTTGAAAGGAAAAACGTTATTGACTGACGATAATATCTTAATTCAATACTTACAGGTATTGCTCAGCTGCTCGGAAAAAACTCTAGAAATCTGAAAATTGAGACCAAAAAAGTTGAAACTAGCATGTCGATCTTAATATATATCTAATTTGAAAGCATTATTACAATCTTTGAGATAAATTTAAGTTCAATAACAGCGTAAATTTAGCAACTTTCCAAGGACTTCAAATGCACATGGCTTACCTGATCACAACTGGATTCAGAGAGAAAGAGCTTGGAATGGAACAGCAGAATACAGGAGCGTATGGAGCTTTCTCAATACAATGAACTTAAGATTTCACCATTATCATAACTAAACATAACATTTTCTCGTAAAAATAACTAGCAGTTATTCAACAGTGTAATGCAAGGAACACAAAAATAACAAATTTGATATAAGAGTGGGTCGTTGCCATGGCAACATTAAATACCCTTTAAATAGCTCCAAATGGGTCTCATCGTAAAACTAATCAGTTGCTATGTAATTTAAACATCTTGACTTTCATTTGGCCAGGTAAAATATGATTTAGAAAAATAACATATTTTTAGAGAGCTGTAACGCGCCACTACAACCAAGCGCTACGCTGCTTTTTCTAAAAATATAAAAAATCACAAAATTATTAAATAAGAGTCTAGAACTGTATGAATTACACCGAAATAAGTCTTTTGGCACTAGTTATCGTAGGTAAAAAAATAGTTGCTCTAAGAGGTTATCTTGTGGTTACCATGACAACGTGTATTTTCAAAATTAAGGTTATCTTTTCTCTTATTTCCAGTGGCTCTTTTTTTAAATTATTATAGTATCTTAATAAAGACATTCAAAGATGTCTCATTGCTAAGTTTCATTAACTTTACTCTTTTTTTCTCCGAGATAATTCAATTTTATTGAAGCGGGATTTGTCTCTTAGCGCAACTAGAAAATCTCAAATAAATTAGCAAATATCGTATCCAAGAAGAAAAACTCTTAATATTTATATTACTTGCAATGAATTAAACGTGGTCAGAAAACTGACCCAAGACTGCTTTTATTTTAAGAAAGTTATTAAAGAAAAACTCGAGAAGGGACAATTCCCATTTTTAGCGTGAAGCCGGGCCTCAAACGAAAAAGACGTAAAAAATGATGCAATTTTTGTTGCTGAAGGTTGATGCCACCACAAACAGTAGGAGTAATGTCAGTAATGAAAATGAAGTCCAAAGAAGCATCATAACATATTATTTAGTAGAGTTTTGAGACCTTTGAACTTTTTTTCCAAACTTTGAAAACCTTGATTTCGCTGCAGGTCTTACAAAGTTATACAGAATAGTCAGGGGTTTAACTCAATATTTAAAAGCTTTTGTCCCGCGGCGTAAATCAACTGCTCCCCAGCCAGCTCCATGGATAATAGGTGTTCTTGAAGTGTACAAGCTATCCTTAAAGTTTCGGGAATTTTAGGAAAAAATACAATTTTTACGCGCCCATTCGCAAAATGTCCCTCAAAAGTGGGGTTTTTTGGAAAAAAGGCTATCAAACGTTACACTAAATTGCTCAAAGCTTTAGAGGAGTTTTAACTAAATATTATCTTACAATACATGTAATATCTCTTTTATTGGACTTAAAATGAATAAATAAATAAGGTTTAAAGGAAAAAAAAGTCGGGGGACAAAAAGTGGGATTTATGAAGATGATCTTGTTAGTTAGAAATGAATTCAATCACGCATGCGATTGGTCAGAACATGATACTTACCATTTCAGATCGATTGCTGCTGACACGAGTGAAAAACGTCTGTGCATGCTCTGAATCCTTATGCAAATTAGTCAAAACATAAGTAAATTTGACTTTCAAACATGGCTTATAAATTGGACTTCACAAAAGGCCAAAACTTACTGTCCATGCTTGAAACTTAAGGCTAATTCTTTCATATTGTGTTTGTTAATACAGTATCTTGGTCTGACAAAAGTATACTCTCGAACTTTTTTGTATACTTGGAGAAAACAAACATTTATTTTCTCACTCAAACTCTTAAAAATTCTTAGAAAACGTGCTGAAGTGCACGCAGGCACAAACGTTTTTCTCTAGTGTAATTGCTGCTAATGTTGCTGCTTCTTTTAGCATAGCTTAAAAACACAGTACATTTACCCTGGGTATATTATGTATTGATTCGCACTCGTACAATGGACATTAACATATGAATTAAAAATGAATTAATAATCTATTATTAATAAATTATAATTTCAGGGAATACAGACATTTGGTGAAGGTGAGTGTCTGCAATCAACAAGTTGCTTCATCATTATATCTAGAAAGTTCGTAAAATGGCGGCACCATCTCAGGGCCGTAACCAGGGAACTTGCATGGTGTGTGCACAGGGAATGTTGGGAGGAGGAAGGTGCACGTGCACCCAATGCATTCTGTTGGTTACGGCCCTGCATTTGATCTCCTCTCGAGTACTCGTGTACACAGATTTCAAAAAATGTTTTCGGTCTGATATCTGAGACATTCGAATTCACAGTGCAAAGAATATCTCTCAAAGGTGGCGGCATATTAAGATATTGTAATTAAAGATAAACTTGTTGCAACTACTTACGATTGCAACTTAATTTAACGCTTCACAACCCACAATTCATGTCATTCTCGCATTTATAGCATTTTGGATTTCCGACCAACAAAGTTTTTTGAAATACTTGTATTCACATAGGAAGGGTGCTTTTAAAATAATTCTTAGTAAAAATACGCAGATGATTATTGTAAATCTCGCGCGCTGATTGATCGAGAACTCACACCATCTCACGATGGTCACCTACAGCGATAATCCAAAATGGCGGCCAGCCGCTTTGTTGCTGTTACCGCGGGAAAAAATGTCTTTCATCTTATTTTTTTCTTCTTTTTTTCGAAAGAACCACCTGTGTATTTATACTAAAACAATTGTTTGCCTCAGCCTCAGTGAATATTGGAGAATATTCACTTCGCCTTCGGTGAATAATTGTTAAATAATTTTTTTTTTGACCTTTCTTGATAAATGATTAATTGTTTTCGTTGTCTTTTGACTTTCAAACAGTTGTTCCCATCAAAAGCACCTATACTCCCGTAGTACTGAACCACCCCATGCCTTCGACAACTCAAAAACACTCTTTTGCCAAGACTCAGTCGTACAGGTTTACTCCCGTAGTGCTAGACCACACAACGTCTTCAGTAACACAGAAACCCTCTTCTACCAGCACTCAACCGTCGCTCGTAAACCATCCCTCTACCGTACTGGATCACCCAACGTCTTCAATAACACAGAGACCCTCTTCTGTCAACACTCAACCGTCCCTCGTAAACCATCCCTCTACAGTTTTGGATCACACAACGTCTTCAACAACACAAAATCCCTCTTCTTCCAAGACTCAACCGTCCCCGGTAAACCGTCCCTCTACAGTACTGAACCACACAACGTCTTCAGCAACACAGAAACCCTCTTCTGCCAACACTCAGCCGTCCCTCGTAAACCATCCCTCTGCAGTACTGAACCACACAACGTCTTCAGCAACACAGAAACCCTCTTCTGCCAACACTCAACCGTCCCTCGTAAACCATCCCTCTGAAGTCAAACTACCAAACACAACTCAACCATCAAATACTGCAAAGACAGAGACACCAGAACCAACACCTTCAGCAACAAGACGGCACCCCATTGCAGCAACGTCTGGTCGTCCTCCAAAAATCCAGTCCTTGATATCTTCAGCAATGGCGAAGACCACTATTGCTGTTGGAAACGTCCAAGGCACAGCAGATATACATTCAAAACTAAACGAAGATGCCAAGAAACAGGTAAGGAAGCGCTTATGTTTTATGATGCAATCCGCGTGAATTTTTTAATATTTGTGTCTAGAACTTTAGAATCTAAAAGTATAACTACATTTTTTAACAGGGTGTTCTCAGTCAAAACGAATCGAAAAAAGGTTAGTTTAAAATATAGAATACTTGGCGCCATACTTTCCCGCCAAAACTCTATTGTAACATCTTCTCTCATTGTACAACTTAATGTTACCCTTGACCAGTTTCTAGTGTAGTTTCTTCAGGGTGGTAAAGTGGGAGAGACGGTGTACAATTCACCATTTTTCATACATCGGTTCACTGGTCAAACACAAAACATTCAAGTCGAGGTTTAAAGGTTCAAATTTGAATAATCCTTTGAAAGTACCTTGGGGCCTCGCTTGAACGTTTTGTGTTTGACCAGTGAGCCAATGTGTGGAAAATGGAGAATGTGCTTTTCACAAAGAATAAAAGCGATCAAATCACGTCTTACGAAATAACCCTTTATCATTGTTTCTTCGAAAATTAACTCGCGTTTTATTTTTTCCTTTTCCATCGTCAGAAAACCCGAATCAGGAACACAGACAGACACACTCAAGACAAACCACAGCTCCATATCAGCAAGGAAAACAACAACCCAAAAGAACGCAAGAACCACGACCACGGCGACCACAGTCGAGCCGCCAAGGCAGCAGATCAAACCAAAGACATAACAAAGACGAGAAAACTTCCGATACAAAGCCGAACCAGACGTCTCAAACGGACGAAGCGAGAGCAAAAATGAACCAGCGTAGTTCCTCTGGGCAAAATGAGAAAAGGAAAGAGAGAAGTGAAGTAAATCATAGGTCGACAGTAGAAAGACAGTCCAAACCGCCTCGGGAAGGAGAGAATAAACGTCCACCGCGGCGAAGAAGAAGAAGAGGCGGAAGGGATATTAAGCTGAGTGGAGAAGAACCAGCTAAAGAAGCTCCAGAAGCAAGTGCAGGAAGGGATAATGATTCTATGCAGATTGGAGAAGAACCAGCTATTGAAGAAGCTCAAAAAGCGAGTGCAGGGAGAAATAATGATTCTAAGCAGAATGGAGAAGAACCAGCTATTGAAGAAGCTCAAGAAGCGAGTGCAGGGAGAAATAATGATTCTAAGCAGAATGGAGAAGAACCAGCTATTGAAGAAGCTCAAGAAGCGAGTGCAGGGAGAAATAATGATTCTAAGCAGAATGGAGAAGAACCAGCTATTGAAGAAGCTCAAGAAGCGAGTGCAGGGAGAAATAATGATTCTAAGCAGAATGGAGAAGAACCAGCTAAAGAGGCTTCTTCAGAAGAGAGTGCCGGAAGAGATAATGATTGTAAGCTGAGTGGAGAAGAACCAGCTAAAGAAGCTTCTTCAGAAGGGAGTGCAGGAAGAGATAGTGATTATAAGCAGAGTGGAGAAGAACCAACTAAAGAAGTTTCAGAAGAGAGTGCAGGAAGAGATAATGATTCTAAGCTGAGTGGAGAAGAACCAACTAAAGAAGTTTCAGAAGAGAGTGCAGAAAAGGGTAATTCTAAGCGGAGTGCAGAAGAACCAGCTAAAGAAGCTTCTTCAGAAGGGAGTGCAGAAAAGGATAATTCTAAGCAGATTGCAGAAGAACCAGCTAAAGAAGCTTCTTCAGAAGGGAGTGCAGAAAAGGATAATTCTAAGCAGATTGCAGAAAAACCAGCTAAAGAAGCTTCTTCAGAAGCGAGTGCAGGAAGAGATAATGATGCTAAGCAGAGTGGAGAAGAACCAGCTATTGAAGAAGCTCAAGAAGCGAGTGCAAGAAGAGATAAGGATTCTAAGCAGAATGGGGAAGAACCAGCTAAAAAAGCTTCAGAAGCGAGTGCAGAAAGAGATAATGATGCTAAGCAGAGTGCAGAAGTACCAGCTATTGAAGAAGCTTCAGAAGCGAGTGCAGGAAGAGATAATGATTCTAAGCAGAATGTAGAAGAACCGGCTAAAGAAGCTCCAGAAGCGAGTGCAGAAAAGGAGTCTGTGCCTGGCGTCAAGAATGGACAGAGCGCGAAAGAAGGAAGCCACGTCGAAGAAACATCTGATAACAAAGAGGAAAAGAATGCAGAGTGCGAGAATGAAATAATCGTTGAAAATAAATCAGTGGATGGAGCACTTCCTCAGCGGTCGCCTAGAACTCGAAACCGAAGGAGACTTGGAGGACGGGAGAAAGATAGCTCGGAACAAGCTGCATCGCATCAGGTGAATGATGGGGCAAGCAACGGGTTAGAAAACAACCACGCTACTAGCGAGGAAGAGAGAAGAGAGATATCTGGTAAAGAAGAGAAAATCACCAAACTCACTCCCGTTGTCGACCAGCCATTGATAAATGGACATGGTGATGCTCACGAGAAAAAGACTGTGAAACAAGAAAATGGCGAAAAAGAAAATATAGAAATCAATGGATTTACCACAAGCAATGGAAATGGTGACGATTGTATGCTTGATAGATGACAATAAGCTGCATGGATTTCCATTTCAATTAATTCAAATAAATTCTCCAATTTTATCTTAGGGAATTATTATATATTCACTACTCATTTCAACCCTTTGCCTTTAAAGGCAATGAATTCAAATATCTTTTTTGTCCGCAATTTTTCAAATTTTCGCGTTTCGAATGCTTTTATAGTTGCATTGGGCAATGTATCCAGGAAAAAAAATGTCTGATAGTACTAAGATAAATTGATGTAAGTACTCTCAGTTTTATATAGTCAAGAAAAAATAATCTATGCATGGTTTTATTATTGTGCAGTATATATACCTATTCGTCGAGGCTCATTAATTTTGGTTCGTAAGAAATTTTAAAATGACAAAGAAGTGTTTAGAATATTCCGCAGTTGAGCTGTTTGACACGTTAGAGCAGATTTTGTCAGAACGAAAAAAAAAACAACTAAACTTTCCTTTAAGTTTAATGGCTTCCTTATTAAATCGCAGTGATTGGATAATACATGTATTCGAGCTCGATGATTGGTTCAAAATAGAAGCCATTTCTATTTTTTTCACTCATACAAAATCTTCCTTTCATTTCACTTGCTTTTTGTCATTGTCATTTTATTTATGTTATTTTTCCGGAAAAAGGTATAGAAAAATGAATTTATGAATATATTATTCGGAACCTTTGTGTGAAAGCACTTTAATTATCATAATCAAATAAATTTTAATATATTCTCTATGCAATTTATATGAGAAATGTTTTAGCAGAATTATATCAAATCATTTGTTGTAAAAAAAAGTATTGAATTTCTTGTGAAAAAAAAGCACGATAAGTAGTTACGGGAAAACGAAATAAAAGGGGGTTCGTACTCAGGTGAAGTTTGTTTATTACTGGGATACCTGTGGTATCAGTCAAAATGCCTTTTTCTGTCTTCTCCACGACAAAATGGAAAAATTGCGCAATAGTACCCAGGGGTCTTCAGGAACTTACCCAAGGGCATCTGCTATAGGGTTCACATCAATAGTCCAATTATCATGTACCAGATGTCAATCAATGTCACTATGTTGTAAAGTGATTATGAGAGGGCGGAGCTAGCAGATCACGTGGCACAGGTTTATGTCTACGCATGCTCTATTTTGTTGACTGCTGTAATTCAAGACAGTCGAACTAGAAATTTGCAAATTGAAAAATTCTGTCTTCCCAAGTAATAGATGACACTGGGCTCAAAGGAAAAAGACTTCAACCGGGCGGCTCATTTGGCTTGGGACACGGCCCCTTAGGGCACCGGTCTTTTAAGCGTTGCTAAATGACGAAAGTTTGGGGGGAAACGCCAGATGTCGAGCTGCAGTTTGAGGCTTGCGGGGCTAGCAAGAACGTCGTGCTGAAGCTCTCTAACGTTCAATCTACGGCAAATCGAGAAAAACTCTAGGTAGTAGCTATTGCTGGGTTTTATTTGACATCATTTCTTGTCTCGTGTACAGGGCCGTAGCCACCAACTTTTGATTGGTTCGGTTGTCAAGGGACGGGGAGGGGTAGGGGGTAGGTGGAGAGGAGCAAGGTAAAGTGTACGGAAAACCTCCTTTTCAAACCAATCCTAAAGTACTCAGATTTTGAACGTTGCGAAAGTACTTTTTTCTTGACTGGTTCTCGTTCTCGTTCTAATCATTTTTTAAAATCTTTTATTCAATGATTTTTCTCTTTTTTTATTTTTATTTTTTATTGTTATTATTTATTTTATTTATTTTCCCCCGAAAGTTGGTTCGGTAGCCAAACCGGACCAACCGGACCGGTGGCTACTGCCCTGGTGTGAAATGTTCATCGGCTGAATAACAAGTTTTCAATAGGATTCTTTCTGGTTGGTAACACATAGTGAACAGTGTAACCACCATTTGGAGCACATAATGAGATTCGCTACATGGCGACAGTAGTTAGGGAGGTACAACAATAAATGCGGTTATCGGTGTATTGAGCAGGATTCTTGTACGTCCCATGAGACGTAGTCATCCGAGCCACGAGGGATTCACAATCCCCAATGTAAAGAGCCAGGTTTTGACAACTCAATTTTAATATGAGTCAGGGATCGAACCTGGCCGGGACCCTCTACGCCAAAGCCGGGAGCGCCAAACCACTGACCCACCGAAGCTCTTTTATACGGAGTGCAAGTTATTTTGTTTTCTACATTATCTATCATGTCATTTTCTTTCTTTTTTTTGTCTCTTAATAAATAAGCTTCAACCACTCTGAATGCGTTTCCTTCATCCTTACCTTTGCTAAGCAAAGCAGAGGAACGTTCATCAAGTGCCAGTGGCGACTTGCCAATAAAGGCAATGCCCTTGACTTGCTTCGCGCTCAGAAGGAAACGTTACGACTCATCATCGTGGCTGAAGAAGTTGCCTTTGTTGGGAAACAAAGACGGGACACGTACTATAGAAATGATCCTAGTAAGTACGGTCTTAGCTAGAAAATGTTATCCAAGTTCAACACTATCAATTGATTGCATTAGTTAATGTGGGATCACAACAATCTCACTCATGCGCGTTAATTTGATGGATAATAATAATAATGACGTATCGCGGGACTCTTATGAGAAAGAAATAGTTGATTCATACCCCTTCTAAGTGCTTTGCCAGTCGTCTTCAGAGAAAAAGCCTTCAATTTCGGTTCGTTTTCAAGATCGGGAGCACTGTTTTGCCCTAGCCGGCTGACGTTAGGACGGTAAAACCTTTTCTATTTTTCCCTATTTACTTTTCACTTTTTTTTTTTTTTTACTTTTTTACTAGCTTTGTTTTGTTGTTCAAAACAATCCTTTTTCCCATTTGGATGACGTAAGCCCAATACTTTAGGGACTGTGCAATATAATTATCGGAAGGGGGGAATTCTAAAATTAATAGGGGGGGTCAAAAGCCGGTTAAATTGAAGCGTGGGGGGGGGGGGGGTTAGTATGGAGAGGGGAGGATAAGCCCATTTGGGATTTTGTTCACTAGAAAATTGAAAAGATGCATATAATATTCATTGTTATATTTCTGTACTGTATAAAGAACACAACTTGTCACAGGTGCAACCTCAAAACCGTATTTGTTGAAACATAATGTATAAACTAAGTATCTTTTGTAATAAAAAAAAGTACAATAAACAGTAACTAAAAACAGTACAAGTCACAACTTTTTATACTATACTGTGGTAAAGCTATGCCACATTGATTGACTGTATACAGTATAACACAACTGACTAGGTCATGTCTTTTTTGTTTTGCTTTGTAATAATTCTTCTAGCTTTATGTTGATGATATTTAGTGCTATGTCAAGGATAAAAACAGAAGTTCTGATCAAGTTCCTTGGCTTCCCCAACAAAAAATTTTGAAGAAAGAAGAACCCTCAGGCAGGATTTGTCAGTTTGAGATTGTGTCCTCATCAATATTATCAAGTTGTGGGATGCCATATATCTCATATTAGTAGAGTGTCCTCATCAACTTAACAAGTTGTGGGAATGCCATATATATCAGGGCTGTATTCATTTTGCTGAAGGATTTCCTTCTAAAGCCGAATTAAATATAACACATGCCCTTTCCTTCCTAAAGTATGTTCTGTTGAGTTGGATTTGCGTTTTTCTTATTTTCTTTTTTCTTCCGTCGCGTGAATCTGATGACTTCTGTCTCGATCATATAGGTAGCATAGTACTTTCCATAGCTTTATCCATGTTATCCAACAAATCTCTAATGTTTCTTTCAATACCAGTAGTAATAAAGTGCAGTGTTACTGATCAGTTGAATTTATGATGACAGCTCAGTCCAGTTTGGAGTCCGACTTCTTTTAGAAAACAAGCTATCATCATGATCACTTATCTTTGTTTTTATTTCTTCACACTTTTGTAGTATTTTAATGGCCTCATTTTCGCAACTGACAATAATTGCATTGTCGCGATGTATCATGATGTATGGGGGGGGGGGGGGGGGGGGATTGATTGTTATTTCATTTTAAAAGGGGGAGGGGTGAGAAGTTATTTTACGTTTAGCACAGGGGGGGGTAGCTTCAATTTAAGCCCAATTTGGAGAATTTTAGAAACCCCCTCCCGATAATTATTGAACAGTCCCTTATTTGTTTATTAATTTACAATAATGTTCTCTAGTTATTTTCCAGCTGGTCCTGTAAAACCAAAACATTTAACAAAGTTGAGAAATGAAAAAAAATTATATTATTATGCTATTTATCTTATAAAAATCTGCAACCACTCTGAATACGTTTCCTTCATCCTTACCTTTGCTAAGCAAAGCAGAGGAACGTTCATCAAGTGCCATTGGCGACTTGCCAATAAAGGCAATGCCCTTGACTTGCTTCGCGCTCAGAAGGAAACGTTATAAGACTCATCATCGTGGCTGAAGAAGTTGCCTTTGTTGGGAAACAAAGACGGGACACGTACTATAGAAATGATCCTAGTAAGTACGGTCTTAGCTAGAAAACGTTATCCAAATTCATAAGTATCAATTGAGTGTGTTAACTAATGTGGGATCACAACAATCTCACGCTTGCGCGTTACGTTGATGGTTGGATAATAATAAATAATGACGTACCACGCAATCTAGTCTCACCCACAGCCGCTTTCAGTGTCGTCACGCAACGCTTTCTGCTCTGAGTAGCTACTCGCGGGGGAAGGGGGGGGGGGGGGGGGGGCTCAATCTCGTACATGAATTACTGAATAAAACCGTCAATCCAATTTTATTGAGTTTAAGGTTATTACTTTAGAGACGGATTAATGTTAGTCGCGACAAGAACAGTCTAAATACTAAAAGTAATACTTACTAATGTCGCATCTCCTGAATGCAGGACATAGTTCATTTCAGAAGTTGCAGGAAAAAATACCAGGACTATTGCAGGACAAGTTATTTTTTCAAGGACTGTTTTTAAAAGCGGGAAACTGAATCGCACCTCTTGTGTTTTCGCAATACCTTTTGGAAAGGAGGGTCGATTTATTCCTGAATACCAAGGAGTCCATACGCCATTTTGAAATTTTTTAACAAAAAATAAATAAACTGATGACCAAGATTTATCCTGCTTTGGGGCGGAATACGAATTATGACAACCGGAACCCACAAAATTTAAGAACAAATTGGAATATTCAAGAAATATTCAAAACAATTTAGGGCCTTTTCAAAGGGAAAAAAATAATTTTTCAAAATTAATTAATCGTTTCAAATGTACTCAAATTAGTATTCAACATTGTGTCGGCAGGCTGCGTTGCAGTCGGGCTCCTAGAACGCAGGTTAACATTGTGAGGGCCGTATAGGGCAATATATAGATACATCCCGGGGATCGATTGCGGGCTTTTATCTAGATACATCCCTTGAATTCTTAATGAGCAGGGAAATATGGGATATAAAGCTCTACGAATAGCAAAGCAAGCCATGTAAAATTAAAACTGAATACATGTAATGTGAACTGATTGTGAAGAAATAGAAAACGCGAGCGCGTGCTGTCTGTAGTTATAAAGCACGCGGGGATTGGCAGAACACCAGAGAATTCTTCTCTCTACAGAGCACAGCAAGTATGATTTTTTTCTTTCTTTCATGAAAATACAAATTAGAGTAACCGTTATTTTCCATACGAATGATAAATAGAAAGTGCGCGCGTGTGCTGTATGACCTTAAACCGCATGCACCCCTATCCAATCAGAACGCAAGATTCATAACAGATATTTTATAAGATCCTGTATGCTAAAATGTAACAATTCTCATATTCTACTCTTTCTCCTACATTTGTATGGTATACGGCTGGTTGTTTCTTCACCAAGATCCATTTCCTTGCCTCTACTAGTTCGTCCATCTTTTCCTTGTATCCGTAGTTCGGGCTGTCATGAACATCAACGCGCATCGAGAAACATATAACACCACCTAACGGATGGTAATTAAGTTAACAGAGTTGCTCCATTTCCATATAGATACAACTGTACAAATATTTCAGTTAATTATAATTATATAAAATTGAACCAAAAAATTCTGAAGTTTATAATCAGTCAATTCAACTTTGAATCAGTAACGCTAATACAATATCCTTGGATTCACAAAAAGGGATACGATTCCTCTACATTCCCTTATAGATCTGCCACTTTGCTCCACACTTAAAGGAGAAATTCCAAGAGCACAACACATTCACGCAAACGATCTTAGGGTCGTCACGCAAGGGTTATCTAACTTTGCGTGACGACGTGACGACCCTAAGAATGTTTGCGTAGGATGCTACACACATTTAATTTCCAGCTGAGCGATAAATTTTGTGTCAACCAATCACAGCGCCTTTAGTGTTTTGCCGCCGACTGTACCCGAACTTTTGCGTAATTTTCTGTATTGTGTTTTAACTAAAATATAATGTAGGCACGTACATTGGAATGTACGTGCCTACAAGAAGCAGAAACATGGAAAGTTTTGCTTCGTTCCTTCAAGCTCCAAAAATGCTTTAGGCCGGTCATTTTGCCTACTAATGCTTTGCAAGTTGCGTTTACCGCTCACTGGCTTAGACTGCTGTAAAATATCTTCAATGCGATTCAATTTACCTGGTTTAACGAGTCGCACAATCTCATCCAGAGCTGGCGGTAACACATGTCCAAGCGTTATAGTTGCAGAAGAAATAAGTGCATCATAATGACCTGTTTGGATCTGATCTATCTTCTTCTCACTGAGTGCTGCACAAATCAGATTCATGTAAATCCCCTTATCGCGTGCAATGTTCAGCATTTCTTGAGATATGTCCAGTCCATCGATGTCAGTGTATCCAAGTTCCTTCAGGTGCTGCCCTATGATACCAGTCCCTGCCCCAACATCTAAGATCCCCATCTTTTGCTTGTCATTGCCAAAAGCGTTTGTCATTTCAACATTAAAAATGTCTACACACGTTTTATGAGACACATATCCATAAAAATTTGCATCCTAAAAAAATAAAAGTATGTATTGTATTTTTGTTTTTACTAAATTCATTTTTGCTCGGCATTTCGAGCCCCCGCCCGCAACCAATCTGCCCCAGCGTGCATTGCTTTCCGCATCGAATACGCCAAATATATATATCCTTCGCGAACGTCATAGACTTTTATACTTTGATAGACGTTTGTACATCAATGTCATACGCAGTGAAGTTTGTACGTCACTGCCATGCGCAATGAGTCCAAAAACAGGCTTCCACAAGTTGAAGACAGCATGCCAACTCAAGACAAAGGCACTGGTCGACGATATTTTGTGGTTCGTCGATGGTCGTACGTGAGGCTCTAAAATGAGGCACTATGTCTTCATGTAAACTTGGATGCACCTTTTATTTATCTCTATCTGATGGAGTTGTCCTTCGACAACTCCATCAGAGGACTTTATGGGGAATTTAAGGTCCATGCACGTGACGTGTATGGTCGCTTCAATTGGTTCAAAGGCTCATGAATTATCCGGTGTAATCATCGTAGTCGTAATCGTACGTGCAATCGTAATCTTAAGAAGGTTATGCTCTAGTGTAAATCAATATACAAGCGGAATCGTAAGCCTCGCTTCATTTTTCCGGCAGCTTCGAAATTATTCATCATCATCGTAGTGATTGGTTCACACTCGATTGCAAATGACTGTAATCGAAGTCGTAAGGAAACAAATAAAGACTACGATTTTTGATTCAGACTGAGTTTTAACGCTTCTTACGATTATGATAATGATTACGACGCTAGTGTGAACAAAGCTTTATATAGCACTTCACTTAGAATATGCAATGGCTAGTTAACTTTGGCACAACTTCAATATTAATTCTCTTATCATTCAGTACCCAGCTTAATGATAAGAGCACATTAATCTATTGTTCTTTGATTGTTATTGCATCGTTTTCAAAAGACGTGCTTCATACTACGGAAAAGTGCATGGCCGGGTATTCTGAAGTTGCTCCTCTATTCTTGTGAATGCACTGCCGCTTGCTTATTTTTACATGCCTGACATGCTTTACGCATTGGTTCCTCGTGCGGAAAATGCAAATGAATAGAATTACAGTCACGCTGGTAAGAGTTATGTAATATATACAGTATGAGTGGTCGTGTTGTATCACATATACAACCACGAGACGTAGCCGAGTAGCGCGTAGCCGTAACACGGACACGAATACTGTATATGACTTATCAAACGTCTAGGTTAGTTTCTTTGTGTTTCACTAAAATTTTCAAAATTAAAGTGAATTTGGCCAAGAAAATCCAACTTAAAGTTTATGTAACAAGATTTACAACACTCTTCACGGTCGTGATTTCTGTTGAGTTTTCCTCATGCATTATTAATGAGTTTGATAAGTTTTCTTGTTCAACACTGAGGCCCCGTCCACACTATGCCGGATAAATTTTAATCCGAATTTTTATTTATTCGGTTCCATATAAAAGAATGGTACAAAAATAAAGCTTTTGTTGTTGTTGTTGTTTCGAAAATTCGTTTTCGGTGAAGAATTGTTCCGGATTCGCCCGGACTAGTGTGGACGGTAGGCCTAACCATAGTTAACTATGGCCTAACCGAATAAATAAAAATCCGGATTCAAATTTATCCGGCATAGTGTGGACGGGGCCTGAGCATGTAAGGGAATCCGGAATCCGGAATCCACGAAATTTTAGGGCTTTGGAATCCGGAATCCAGTTTATTACTCCGGATTCCCTTACATGGGGCGACCTGAGAGTTGTTTTAAAAGACCTTCTTAGCGTTTATTTTATCGTTACACGTCACTCTTTCTTTTTCGTTTACATGAAGTGAAAACCGTGGTTGAATAAGAAACAATGTTTGAAAAATAAACATCACTCGCATCCCTCTGCACATGTCTGCAACCCAGGGTAACAATCAAACAAAGAACACAAAATAACATCATTCTGATGAAGGCCATCACTAGTTATAGCCGAAACGTCATGTTTTTTAAAACATTCAACGCGTTTTATCCGTAATCTTACATTTAATTAATCATGTCTGAACGCCTCAAAGATACTAACACAAGATATAATTATTATTTTTTAGCTATTGAAAACATAAGAGTTGGCTATAAGTAAAATAAAATAAAATAAAATAAAATAAAATAAAATGATTCTTACTACACCTTGTCGTAATTTTTGGCCCATCTGTCGTAAAGCTCTTTTACGTCTTTTTCGGAATTTGAGCTAGAAGCTAGCTTTGAAAGATCAAGGGAGCCATTGTACGATCCGTGATCAGCCTCATCATGAATTTGTTGCATTTTCATAGCTTTCTTTTTTTCTTGTTGGCAGTGATTGGCAGTCCAACTACTTCGGCCATGCGCCGCTCGCCAAGTCAGCGGTTATCTTGTATAAAATAAAAACCACAGGAAGCCCAAGCTCTCTCATTCCCGTACTTAGACAAACATATCTTTTTACTACGGCATTCCTTTGCTTTAATAGGTATCCTATTGCAAACGATGGCAAACGAGAGCTGAGGATTCAAGCTTTATTTTGGTACCAAACATGCCTTATTTTGCGAATAATTTCCAAGCTTTAACAAATTAAAGTATGTTTGGTAAACTGATCAAATGCTTTAATATTGTATAATTTTCACGGTGTATAATTTACCTTTTCATCATTACTGTTTCATTAGAAACACCGACGCAGCTCACACTAGATTTTAGCTAGTTATATCTTAATGTTGTATAATGTTCTTCTACCCTGGCAAGTGAAAACTGTTTACACAGAAATTTATAAATCGAAAACTATCTTGACTCTCTATACATTTCTTTGTAAAATCTGACTTAACTCGCTTAACACTTTCAAGGGACACCGCTGCATTTGCACGCGGGCGCATGACCGGAATAGTTGGCGATGGACCTTCGTCTTTCAACTGGTGACAGTAAGACAGTCTTACCTAGCACCCAGTCAACACGACCTCGACGACAAAACAATCATCATCATTAAATGTCAAATCCCGTTCAAAACAATGGTTATCTCTGTTTCAACAAAGCAGAGAGGGACTAGGCGAAACCGATGGCGCATTCTCGCACCCAGCCTTCTCAGCTAGTGAGCGTGAATGAAGCGATCGACCGTGAAAAAATACCAATATTACAGTGCATTGCAGTTCGCAATCTTGGATATCGAAGGTATGATAATCCTTAGTTTCTACGTGCAGATATATTATTATTATTTAATAAGCAATACAACTCGTAACTGCAGTGAAAAATGCACGCGAATTTTGAAAGGTCTTTTAGTGATGCAAGAAGATGCAAATTTTACGCAGCCCCATACTTAAGCCAAAAAAATGGTAAACCATCGAGTTGATTTTTCATGGCTTGGCTGACGTCACTTCCGTCGGTACGTCCGACCATTGGTCCGTCCGGGCGTGTACACAACACAGGAATCCCGATTGGCATCAAAGCAAAACTTGCCACAAATGCGGCTCTCAAATGCACAGAAAAAATCGCTTTAGGATAAGGTATTCACCGAAAACAAGTTTAAAAAATCTTTCATTCAATCAAAGATGGATCAACAAGTGTTCTTCAAGAATTCAGGTGTGTGAGTTTAGCAAACAATCGTATACATATATATTTTTGACAAACATTTTTCTCGACGAATCAACAAATCAAAGACTTTCGCTCAAAACTTTTAGAATATTTCTCTTGATAAACTTAATTTATTTTAATGCTGGAGAATATATAACACGGAGAGCATATTACAACAAATATTCCTCCTTTATTTAGTTGGTAAATCTTTAACGATTTGGTTGTTTTTAACCAACTATCTATGATTTTCGTTCAAGAAAATTCTAGCTTTGTTCGCCTCCTATCGCGGGTCCCATCGGCAAAACAAAGAAGACTTTCATTCAGTAATTTTATATCAAATATTCCGAACAGTTTATAACCTGTTCGAGCTAGTATGATTGTGTTGTTGAGAGTTGAAAAAATATTCAAAAACTTTTACAAATACCAATTTACTGACCTAAAGAATTTCGGCGTCATTTTGTATTTTTCTCGACGAATCGACAAACCAAAGGATTTTTTCTCAAACTTTTGATATTTCTTTAGGTAAGCTTAATTTATTATTTTAATGATGGAGGCAAATAACACGAAGAGCATATTACGACAACAAATATTCGTCCTTTATTTAACTTTGTAAATCTTCAACAATTCGGTTGTTTTTGACCAACTATCGTATGTTTTTGGTTCAAGAAAGATTCGCCTCCTATCGCGGGGTCCCATCGGCAAAACAACGAAGACTTTCATTTAATAATTTTATATCTACAGATAATTTATTTAATTATTGAATGAAATATAAATTTACACCAAATATTCAACTGTTTATCATGTTCGAGCAAGTACTGAGATTATAAAAATGAGCTTAGATTTGTGTTGCTGAGAGATGTAGAAAGACCTAGACTTTTACTTTGAAAAGCTGTTAAAAAATATTCAAAAACATTTACAAACGTCAATTTACTGACAAAAAAATTCGTCATTTTGCATTGCCTTTATTTCCTATTTTGTCTCAGTTGTTCTTGTCAAGTTTAACTGAATGTAAACTTCGCCCCGTTCTGTAAAAGACGTAAAGTAAGCTTATATTTTGCTCACCAAAACCAATTTCGAAGTCTGTTTTTTAGTCTTGATTTGTCCTAAATCTCCAGATTTTCTATTTCAGTAAAAGACATCCGAGGTAAGTTTCACTAAACTTGACATTGTATTGGATTATCTGTAGTTATCTTTGTTTTTAAATAAAAAAGATTCAAAGCCTAAAAGTGTCGTTCCGTTTAGAAAATTTTGTCGAAGAATCTTCCAAGAACATAGCCTGCAGAGCAGGCGTTCTTTTGATGGATTTGAGAGGAAGAATCGGGGTTTTGGGGTTCCTAACGGCTAAAAAAACACCAATTTTTGCCTTAGCGCCCTTGGTATGACAACCTTCTTGCAAGTAGGTGGACGATATTGGAGGACTGGGTTACCTGTCTACTAGTCCCAGTCTCCACCGCCAGACTCTGTACATACGGGATATTCCAGTCGTTAGTCCTCTTTGAATCATCCATCTTGAAAGGTTAGATGTGTATTTTTTTCTCTGCGAATCCATTTTAATTCTCCATTATTTTAAGCCATCCTTCAAATTTAACAAATTTATTTTGTTCTCTATTTATTAGGAGATCTATTCCTTTCATCATGAGAGACAAGGTACGTGAATTTTACGAGAATTTTGTGTTTTAGTAAAGTGTGTTTAGCGTGAGGATGACCACTTGTATACATGCTGTTTAATAACTATTCCATGTCTTTTCTTACTTTTTTCCTTTAAATTGATGAACTAACAAACAGTGGAAGAAGAAGCGCATGAGGAGGTGAGTGATTATTTTTTACTTTCGAATTTGAAAAGGCTCAAGTTGTATCGTGGTAGGCGCTATACAGCTTCTACAACCCATGGCTTGTAATAACTTCACATAGAAACGAGCTCTCTGAACGTTACGTCAATGAAATACCTGTGATGCTATGTAATAAATAGTGTATATTCGTTTTTAACAAAAGATAGTGTGTGCTGAACTTATCCAAATTAAGATTTGAGTCAAACTTTGATGTGGAAGATGCAAATCAAGTGTTTAACAAGCAAATAGAAGGATTACCATTGTCATAATTGTTGTTAGGGAACGAAATTTTTTTAGCAATTATTTTGAATTATCGATAATGCTTTTAGGTGCTCAATTGCAAGAAACGCTATCATGTTTCTGTAATAAACTAATATTTGTAGATAAAGGCTGTATTGTAGAAACATATGAAGCTTAAGGGCACCAAATAGAAAAGCATTGTAGCATGCCATAGTAGTTTTGAATGGAAAGAAAAACTTTCAAACCAATAGTGAGATGGTTGAGGGTTAGAGCTAGATCTTCTGTTGTAGTGTTGGATTTCTTTATTATAAGTCTGAGCTTTCTCTGTCTACAGCATCATTAGCATCTGATAAGATATTCATACATTGCAGAAAAGATAGTATGATTAGATCTGTGGAGCATAAATGATGATTAACGATGCTGCATGAAAGACATTTTAAAACTATTACACAACTGAAATTTCAAACAAACAATTGTCCTTCCATAAGATCATTTTGGAATCAAACATGTAACCATTATGGTGAAAGGTAGTTCCTTAAGAGTATACACTACCCAAGCTTCTACTATTTAAATTCACTCTAGCAATAATTATGATCAATTAATAAAGACATCAGATTTGTCTATCCTTTGATTGCATGTTTCATTTTTTTAGTAGCCTGCAGAGCAGGCGTTCTTTTGATGGATTTGAGAGGAAGAGTCAGGTTGGGTTCCTGTTTTAACCAGGGGCCCATGAGAAAAATGGGACCTAGCAAAAAATGGGAACGTGGGGGGAGGCGAAAGAAGGTAACGCCTGCCAGCCTCTTATGACCAAGAGCCAAATATATTCCTGTACAGCCAGTCCTAACTCAGTCAAACATTTTAGCATATGACCTTTGATATTCACACCAAGATAGCCACCATGTTTCAATCTTTTGGGAATATTTGCAACCCATATGTATGTTTATTTTAATTATCACAAACTTTTTCTATAGATTAAAGCGCAAAAGAAGAAAGATGAGAGCCAGGTCTAAGTAAACACCACGAGCACAAGAGACAATTGACTTCCAGAGTACTGTTCTGCTGCTTGGAGACAAGAATAATACAGAGATAGCAAGATCATCTATATTAGAAGTGGCAGTACAATTGTCCAAGAATGCATTCCACCATGAATAAAACTTATAAGCTTCACCAAGAATAATCCATTGTGAACAATATCTACAATAATATTATTCATCAGGACTGAGGATATAATGAAAGTTGCAGTACATCTAGTATTTTGGATGTTAATGGTGTACAACTCCATCATGTAAACCTGTCTTTAGTGCAAATAAATTTGTTTTTCCTTTAAAACTCATCGTCTAGATAAGTTTGGGGTTAGGTACCATGGTGAGAGCTGTGCGCATCAATCAGACTACACCCTACAGAGGTAGCCATGGTGACTGGGCCACAGCTCACCACCTGGTACCTGTCACACTGACCACTCAGTGGAATAATACTCACCTGGCTCTCACCAAATGAGGACTGGGCAGTCCGGATAAAAAAAGTTTTTGCTGCATGCTCAGGAGCCAAAGCTACCACGACTGCTGGCTAAGTTGTCACTAGTCCTTAGCAATAATGCACCCGAACCCCACCACATATTATTGGGGTGGGTAGCCGCTGGCAGCTAAGACAGTTTTAACTTGCCTGAATTTAGTTCATCCTCATTTGAAATGTCGACAGTGTGGAGATTGAATGACGAGTGGGTATGGAAAAGCAGTTAAGAATGCAGTCATCTTAAATAAGTAACACCTTTCCCAAACTTGATTGACAATTAATATTGTGGTTTCGATTTAAGATCGTATAAATTTATCAATTCTGATCTTTGAGTCATTGTTTTTATTGTCACTCGGCAAATCCATGAGAGATTTTTATATACTGTATATTCAAAGCAATAGAACGTTTGCACGATAACGTCATTGACCTCTACTGCGAGAGACTATTTCACACAACTCTTGTTCAATTATTTAGCACCCATTTTCATACTATTCTCGCGAGGGAATACAAATTTAAATAAAATAGAAAATTTGCGAAGAATCTTGGTAGTGAAAGTCAAATGATGCCAGCATGCAAACATCCTATTTATAAGTCTTAGTCTCGATTCAAAGAAAATATACCCAACAAAAAAAACCAACAGTCAAATTGAAGACCAGCAACGAAATTCAGTGAAAAATCCATTCTCGCAACCAAACTTTTTTCCCCAACTGTCATTTTGTCTGTTGTTTTGGAAGGAAAATGCAACTTTGTTCCTATGTAATGTGAAGTGATCGTGTAAAGATGTAAAATATACACTACTTAAGAAATCGTCTTGTCGCACCAAAAGCCTCAAATAACAATAAGCCAAGAACGTCAGTACTTTTAGCTGTAATTAGTTTATTCATGGTGCATTTTCATTTATTGACTAGAGCTATAGCCACTTTCATGAACCATGAATACATCAATTATGATTAAAGTATCGACGTTCTCTGAAGCCTTGGCTTGTTACTTGAGGCTATTGGTGCGACAACGATTTTCGAAGTAGGTGTATATAGCTATGAGAATGGATTCCAAAAAGTAGGTGAAACGATGTCATGTATGTCTTAGTGTGTTCTGCATGCAGGGGTCTCTGGCTCAACTCCTGGGTTTTTCATCGCATGTCAGGAGTAATAATTTGTTAGGTCCGGTTTTCCTGCCTCAAAACCGAACGATAAATTCAAATTTTGGTCAGTTTAGCCGTGTCCTGGCTTCGTTAAGCCCAAACTGGTTAAGTTCAGGTGTCGTTAAAATGTAAAGTCGAGAGGAAAATCCTAATTGACACGGTGATCTGTCATTTTCCCACTCCTACGTGCCCCTACTAAAGCGTGAGTAATGTCTCCCCTTAAATCTCCCACTGATTTGTTTAAATTTGACGGAAAATTACTCTCGTTTACTCTGATATTAAAGCATTTAAACGTCGAGAATGTACCAGGTGAAGATACCAACATCTGCGCAAATCTCACATTTTTGCAGTGATGAAACGGAAATGGATTAAGAAAAACCGTATATTTGAAAGCTGTATGAGCATCCTAGAATTAAAAAGAATTATCCGCATGGTGGCGCAGAAATCCATGGAGAACGAAGATGCCGATTCTGCGAACCGAATTCTTGGTCTTCTCCTGGCCGCTTTTTCGTGCGTTTTCTTTGCCGTTTCCTCATTGTTCGTAAAGCTTTTAGGCGAAATCCCCCCACAAGAAGTAGTATTTTTCCGTAGCTTGATTCAACTGATCTTCTTGCTTCCACCGATTGTGTACAGTAAAGCGCCTGTATTAGGAGAACTGCATCAGCTACCTTATCTGTTCGTACGAGCTTTGACTGGAAGTCTAGCACTCTGTTGCCAGTTTTACGCCTTCCAGCACATGCCACTGGCTGATGCTACAGTCATTGTTTTTTCATCTCCAATCTTCACCGGGGTTTTGGCGTATTTTATCTTGGGCGAGTCGTGGGGTCTGTTCAATTTTTTCGGCACTCTTTTATGCTTCGTTGGGATCGTCATGATAGCAAGACCAACATTCCTATTCCCACATGGTGCTAACGGAGCCACGTTCAGCAGCAGTAGCTTTCAGCAAGTAACAGCGACCCTGGTTGCTTTGTGTGGTGCTGTACTCACTTCAATAGCATTGATTACACTTCGCAAGTTGAAGGGAATCAGCTACCTTGTACCTCCCCTATACGTGGCCATGGCTGGAGTCATTCTTACACTGGCTGGGATCTTGGTGACAGGTTCCTTTCAGAGTGTTCAATGCGGGTCTTATCATCAATGGTTATTAATGATTATTGGCTTATGTGGAATCGGTAAGTCAGAAAAATTGTACTTTTAGGCTGACGTTTGAAGACTGCAACGAGGTCTATGCGTCTAGGTCGTTTTCGAGCACTATAACTAGTAGCGAGAGTTCGCCAACATGATCAAATTACTGTTGCTTAGGGGGTACGTTTCAAAATGTTGAGTGCATTTTTGTTTTACTCGCAGTAAAAAAATCATGACCTTCTTTTAAGGAATATATCATCTTTTGTCAAAATGTAAGGGTTTGACCGTCCACGTTCATCATGAGATTTTTTTTGATCCACCCTCCTTTGAGGCCTCAGCCCTGCCCCCATAAAAACCGTACATTCCCTGCAAACATAGCATTGTGATATTAATTGGCAACCCTTATCGCTATTAGTTCTTGCCGAATTAGGGAAGGCAAGAAAGGCTACCGTGAAAAAATAAGGATGAAAAAAGAAAAAAAGGAAAGAAAAGGAAAATAGCGAAAGAAAACCCAGCCCGTTTTATGCATGAATATAGTGAATGATAAGTTACTTAACAGTCTTTTTTGTTAACGTTAAATTCGATAGGTGGACAGACACTCCTAACAAAGTCCCTCCAGCTTGAGAAGGCAGGAGTCGTGGCTTTAGTGCGAACCCTTGACATCGTATTTGCCTTCATTCTACAGCTCGTCTTCCTGGACTACCAGGCTAACGTATATAGCATTATAGGTGCTCTGATGGTAGCTGGTTGCAATATCTTGGTGATTTTGAATAAGTGGTGCGACAGTCCCGCCTGTTGTAAAGCGTCTGCTGAGCAGCGGAAAATTGTGGCTTCAGAAGAGCAACAATTATATAATACTAATTTCTCTACTTCACTTAAAGAAAAGTGAAATTGTAGCATGCGGCTGCATAAGACGTGTGACTTGGTTGGCTAGTATTTGTTTTTCGTAAGATACTCCTTATTCGTCGGCCAAGTTGGTACTACCATTTTAGCCTCGCATCCTGATTCGAAGATAATTTGAGAAGGATCCACTAAAAAGTATTTCTTCTTACAGGGACGGTGGAGACGGGGGAGGGGGGCACTTTTTACTAGAATCACATTTTCATTTTGTCTAGGAATTAGAAAAAAGTTTACCTCAAAACAGGGAGGAGAGGACTGTAACCCCGCCCCTTAATTAAAAACTCTTAAGCTGTCCCTGTATTAGCTTCCTTTGTTAACCCCAACAACATGGCTTCCATGCCTTCGTCATTTTACTCTCTTGGGAAAAGCTGTGAAGCATTAATTGACCATCTCACAAAAAACATGACCTCTAATAAAGACCATGGTATCTTCATAAGAAAAAAACCCCAAAAGATGGTCTACCAAAAACAAATAATAATAATAAAATTAAATATGTAGCTTAGAGACTCATATTAAATATCTAAAGGTATAACTAGCTAAAACTAGTGTGAGCTGCGTCGGTGTTTCTAATGAAACAGTAATGATGAAAAGGTAAATTATACACCGTGAAAAGATGAAAAAACTTACTGACGTTTCGGACGCTAGTCCTTCGTCGGAGTAAAAGAGGAAAAGCTCTTTTACTCCGACGAAGGACTAGCGTCCGAAACATCAGTAAGTTTTTTCATCTTTTCACGGTGTATAATTTACCTTTTCATCATTACTATTAAATATCTATGCCAGTTTATTTTCACTAGTTTATTTGCTACAAAAACTAAGTACTTTATCTTGACTCCTAAAAGTGTAACAAATGATTCAATATATTATTAACACAGATTAGTTTTGAAAACATTCCTTTTTCAGGAGTGCTCACTCATTTTAGTTTTGCCATTTAAAAAAATGCCAATTGACAATTATTGCTGGGTTTCAATCAGCATAGCCTGCATAACGGCTCATCCCCATTTCCCCCTCCCAAGAGCTGCTTTGCAGGCTACAAATCAGCATGGTTTGCCAAACACTGACTACTTGCTATCAACCAGAAAAATTTTTACTGAAAAATTGTTTATTTGATAATAAATATTCTTCTTGAGACAGGAAAAGTTGTCAGGTGAAACCCAGCAGTACAAATCAAAATTGGTCTTTGAAGCGCATGGGTGGACTGCAGCATTAATGTGTGGCATGCTGTTTCTTTTACTTCCATTCTACTGAAATATCTTTTTGTCAGGGCCTTTGCAGGCTGTGTAGCACAAGGCTTTTTCAATTACAAAGGACAATAATGATGTAATAAGGTAATAATAATAAATTACAAAAGAAATTACTAAAAGTAGAGAAATACGTAGCATATATAAAAAGTTCATGCGATCCTGCTGAAAATGGGGAAACTATACATTGACTTTAAACAGATGAGCTCATAGTCTGGAAGTAATGTATCAAATCATTAAGTGAGTGATTCATGGTATGAAATGTGACAAGACAACCTTTGCAACAAGATCTGAATAACATCTGAATCTTAAAGGATAGGAGCTCATCTCTGACATCCTCAGATGTCCTAATGCTGCAATAAGAGGTTGTTATTTGTTACACGTACAGACCAAGAAATAAAAAACAGATTAATGCTAAACTCTATTTGCTGGTAAAGTAGAAAACGGTGTCAGCTAAATAGAATAAATGCAATGCACGCAAGAAGAAGGATTGGTATTTTATCAATCTGTTGTAGCTTGTGGTTTCTGTTGACAAAAATAAAAAAAAACACTAAATGTAAATGAGACATGGAACAAGACTAGTCTGTAGGTAGACCTTTAAAGGAAGACCCTAGAGAAGACTTGGGTCTAGACTTGAATCTAGACTACCCTGGACCCAATACTTAAACCTAGTCTACCCTGGACCCTAGACTTGGATCCATACTTGAACCTAGTCTACCCTGGACCCAAAAATAATATTGAACCTAGTCTATCCTTGACCCAAGACTTGAACCTAGTCTACCCTGGACCCAAGACATGGTTCTAGACTTGAACCTAGTCTACCCTGGACCCTAGACTTGGACACTAGACCTGGGCCCTAGACCTGGACCCTAGACCTGTATTCTAGAGTTTTACCTCGACCTGGACCATCAACCTGGATCCTAGACTTGCACCCTAGACTGGATCCTGGACTTGAACCCTAGACCTGTACCCTAGACTTGGACACTAGACCTTAACCCTAGGCTTGGACACTAGACCTGTACCCTAGACTTGGACACTAGACCTGTACCCTAGACTTGGACCCTAGACTTGGACCCTAGACTTGGACCCTAGACTTGGACACTAAACCTGTACCCTAGACTTGGACCCTAGACTTGGACACTAGACCTGAACAAAGACATCTAACCCCTAGAACTTCATCCTATTAAACCTGTAACTTAAAATGAATTGGAAAAATGTTGAAGTTGATTTTACCCTTTTCCTGACTGGCTGGTCTTTTGCTTCCTTGTTCTCCTTGCATTCTTCTGGTTTCAATTCCTTGTCTATATCATCTTCATCCTTTTTGGAAGCAGGTTTTGCTTCTGGTATATTTGGTATCACAGGAGGTCCTGGTCTACCAAATATGAAGTCTGACACAAAAACTATCACCTGTTAAGGAGGAAAAGGTACTTAAAATGATACCTTGATAAAAGAAATCTTAATTAATCAGACACCTTTTATCATACGGACAGCTTAGGAACTGATCAAGGAATCAGAGAAAGTAGGGTCATGAAAATTTTGCAGAGGTTTTTAAAACCTGTATAAATTGGCAAAATGTGTCAAAAAACCTTTGGCATTAGAAGGACCAAATTAAAAGGGGACCGTGGCCCCTTTTGCCCACCCCTAATTCAGCCCATTCAGGTCCAATTATTGTGTAGTTCCAGAAATCATCCATACCCACCACACAGAGGAATTTGGAATTTCTGAAGAGTAGGGGGGCAGAGAAAGAACAAAAATTACAGAGTTTGTATGGAAGAAAATTGGAATTTTTGGGGGGTACTAGGGGGTGTTTTTAGTAAGAGCTCCTCCATGAAGAGGGGGATATGGATAATTTTTGAAACTACACATTCCTTGAACTATTTAGTAGACATACTTTTATTAGGATAAATTATTTTCTTAGCTTTTAGTAGTTTTACTTTAGTCAAAACATTGTACAGCACTTTTGGGCTTCATTAGAAAAAGGGCATTACAATGTATAACTAAAGTTTATTATAATATGTATTATCAATATTACATGTACTATAATTATTAACTTACCAATCCAAGAATGAGACCTGCAGAAATTGTTGTAACACCAAAGATGGCAAGAGAAGCCCACATTGGAAGGCCATATGTAGTTGTTAATTGGTCATGAATGTCCTGAAATATATTGGGTGTATAAATCCAATGAGTCTATTTTTATAACTGGTAAAAACCAAGCAGAGCCCCATTCAAACCAGCTTTGCTAAACTAGCTCCACCTCTGTATGAATATTGTTGATAAATAAATAAATAAATAACTGATGAGCTAAACTAAAAAAGATCTGCTGGTATCTTTTGATATATCGTAATATACAGGATACATTAAAACTGAGAAAATCTAAAATCACAAGAATTTGACTACTGTATAAGTTAATTAAACAAACAAACAAATGAAAAACAGATGTGGTGACCTCTCATTACTCCATCGCACTTGCATTGAGTTTCCACTTGCAAGCTTACCTTCAAGAATAAAGAAAGCTTGAAAAGAAGTCCAAGGGCACCCATTCTAGTAAATCAAAATCAAAATCAAAATAATATCATAGTGATCAGGCTGGTATAATAATGATTATTAAGATAAATAACTTAAGAGTTTTTCTTCAGCACGCACGCTCTAGAACCAATGAAGTAGGCATTGAAGGAGCTCAATGAAAGGATAATTAAAGGAAAGAAAACCAGGGAAAAACTCTTGAATCGAGGGAGAGTCCTAACAAACAACCTAAAAATTGTACTCATATCTGATGCCAAGTATGGGAATCAAACTTAATCAAACTTTCGGAAGCAAATTATAATTCATACTTACACAAAGGAGCCTGGAGATTTCCAAGATGGAAGAGGCTCATTGTCACGCCACTTTTGCTCCTTCACAAAGTTTACAAATTCATCAAGAAACCTTGAACCATCATAAACACTAAATCGTCCATCTTTTACACTGAAAATGAGACAATGACATAACTACTGTGTTTTGAATTGGATTGCAGCAGTCCAAGCTGCATTATGGGTGCCAGCACATGATGGTGTACAGCCACTATTTCCCAATATACACGAGCTAAAACTAATTTGGCTGGACATCATGACCGGTGACTGATTTGTTGTCATTTAAAGACCGGACTTGTGATGAAGAAAGTAGAATTCTTGCAGTCATGATAATAATGCACATATCTATACTGTAATTAATGTATTCAATATTATTAATTATAATTTATCATTGTTAAATAGACAAGCTACTCACTGATAAATTGTTGGCAAAGAAGATACCATAAATCTTCCACTCAGGGCTAAAAAGCAAGGATAATTGAGGGACGAATTAATAAATCAAACTAATAAATAAACAGACTGATTTCAAAACTTGAATGAGAGTTAAAACAAAGATAGAGATGAAGCATCAATTGATACCAGATTGGGTTGTTACATCTACTTCAGCAACATTAATTCCAAGCTGCTTCCCTTTTAGAGCAAATGCTGACCAGGTTGGCGCGACATGTTGACAGGCAGGACACCAAGGAGCAAAACTGAAGAGAATTTAAAAACAAACAATCATTATTAGAGGCTGTGAAGTTAAACCATATCCTTGAAATAGTACTAATTAATAAAAAAAATGTTGTGGGTGGTTGTAATGGAACACAGAGGCACTGTTTCATCACAGTCTCTCACCACTAATATTTATTATTATTAAACAAGTTATCGTAGATTTATAAGTTTTACACCGTAGTGAAAATAGAAAACTGACGTTTCGGACGTTAGTCCTTCGTCGGAGTCAAAGATTGACTCCGACGAAGGACTAACGTCCGAAACGTCAGTTTTCTATTTTCACTACGGTGTAAAACTTATAAATCTACGATAACTTGTTTCATTAGAAACACCGACGCAGTCCACGCTAGTTTCACTAGCCATCATCTATTTATTATTATTATATGACCGTGAATCTTAGAGCCTGGACACTAGCAAATCGAGCAATCTGATTGGATAGATCGCATCGCGGACTGATCTAGATTCTCCGTTATTAACAAGTCAGATTGCATATTAAACTTACAGCAAATGAAATTTGTCCTTTTCAATGAAAAGTGGTCATATAATAAAACTCTTATGTCAACCGAGCTTGGTCGGTCTGTACGGGATAATCTCGAATGAGGTCGGGTACAGATCAAATCCGTAAAAAATAAGCTCTTACTTAGTATATCCCAAATTATTTCTCTCAGCTAATAATTATCAACTACTGTATGAAAAAACATTGTTTGGGTTTCCTGTGGTAAGTATGTCAAAATGCAATTCTACAAATATAACAGCATGAATTAAATGAAATATTGCAAATCATCGAAGTACGATTAAGAAATATTCAATGAAGGATGTATATCCCAAAGATTATGACTTCGAAACGACGTTCGAAAAGTTCAGTTCCGGAGATCCGTTTTCAATATTCTAGCTAGAGTAACAGCTAAAAACTTACAATTTAATCATCCATTCACCCTCTAGGATTTGTTTCCAGTTATCTTCTGTTAGTTCTATTACTTTTCCATCAGAAGCACTCGAAGAGAGGCCTAAACAGATAGAAAAAAGAAAGATTCCTAAAGAAAACCTAGCAGCAGCCATTTTGGTGAACAGCAATACTCCGTACAGCGGTTGAGAACATTGCGCATGCGTCTCAGTGTTCTCTATCCAAGATGGCGGCCAACTTTGCACGTTTTGCGGCGCGAGGAATAAATTCTTCTTTCAGGGTACGATCTTCACTTTTAAGCCATTTCTTGGCCGTTTATAGTAAAATACTTCTATATTTTCTCACTTTATAGAACAAAACTGGATTATGTTCACGGGAAGCGGCGAAACTTACGAGCTCTTGTTTGGTCCGGCATTCAAGAGTTTTGTCCAGCGTTCAAGTTATGCAACCACAAACTACCAGCCTGTGAGTATTGTCAGAAAGAACATTTTGCTTTCATTATGAAAATATTGAATATCTTTACTAGTAAATGAAACTTGCTGAAGTTTTGCTTGCAATGAAAGTTGTCGTTTTAATGATGCTGAACGTCGACTGTCAAATGTTTGTTTGTGGTTGCTATATAGTAATTATTGCCTACCTTGTTCTCTTTGGTTTCTTTTGTCTTATTCTATCATATAAACACTCCTTTCTACCACCTATTTCTCTTTTACACCTGACGAAGGACTAGCGTCCGAAACGTCAGTAAATTTTGTCGTCTTTTCACGGTGTATAATTTACCTTTTTATCATTAAATATATAATACATGATTGATAATATTCTATTACTAGGTGGGATACCTGTGGTAACATGCAAAATGCGATGTTTATGTGACTGGGCTACCTGTGGTTGGTTGCCCAGTCAGGTACTTTCTGGTCATTCCAGCTTCTCTTTCTCTAAGAAAAAAGCATGCTAAATATCTGTGTTATAGCAGTGCTCTAACCTAAAGCAGCCCAGATGTGAGTTAGCTATGCCCTGACTTAGATCAGCCCAGAGGTTGTTTCAGGGTTCGATTTGTGAGTTAGTCTTGCCCTGACCCAGATCAGCCCAGAGGTTGTTACAGGGTTCAATTGGTGAGTTAGTCATGCCCTGACTTAGATCAGCCCAGAGGTTGCTTCAGGGTTCGACTTGTGAGTTAACCATGCCCTGACTTTGATCAGCTCAGAGGTTGTTTCAGGGCTCCATCTGTGTGTTAGCCATGCCTTGACTTTGATCAGCTCAGAGGTTGTTTCAGGACTCCATCTGTGTGTTAGCCATGCCCTGACTTAGGTCAGCCCAGAGGTTGTTTCAGGGTTCTATCTGTGAGTTTGCTATGCCCTCACTTAGATCAGCCCAGAGGTTGTTTCAGAGCTCAATCTTTGAGTTAACCATGCCCTAACTTAGATCAGCCCAGAGGTTGTTTCAGGGTTCTATCTGTGAGTTAGCCATGCTCTGACTTTGATCAGCTCAGAGGTTGTTTCAGGGCTCCATCTGTGTGTTAGCCATGCCCTAGCTTAGATCAGCTCAGAGGTTGTTTCAGGGCTCCATCTGTGTGTTAGCCATGCCCTGACTTAGAGCAGCTCAGAGGTTGTTTCAGAGCTCAATCTTTGAGTTAACTATGCCCTGACTTAGATCAGCCCAGAGGTTGTTTCAGGGCTCGATCTGTGTGTTAGCCATGCCCTGACGTAGATCAGCCCAGAGGTTGTTTCAGAGCTCAATTTCATTGAGTTAGAGGTTATTTTAGAGTTTCATAAATTTGAAAGGGTTTTTTTAATGAAAATGTGATTAAATACCATACCAATGAAGAGGCTCAGTCAAGCAAAGTTATTAGATTTTGGTTTTAAAGTTTAACTACCCTGAGTGTCAAAGGAGTCCATTTAAGAGATTTAAAGTAAATATGGTTGCTGTGATTAAATTGCAAATAAGTGGACCAAAAGTCACATTTGATTTGAAAGCAATCATTTTTTCTTCCTTTTTTTAAACCAGGGTCCAAATAGCATCAAGAAATTTTTCTCAACACACTGCACCAATCATCTGTAGCATTACTGCTAAAATAATCACTAATACAAGTGGAACATCAGAAGCATTGGAAGAAAGCTCTGGTGAATGTGAAGATGAGGCTACGAATGGTAGAAAACGCATAAAACCCCATGAACTTCAAAGAGATGATCCATAAAATTGGTCAATCTCTTTATTAGGACTTCAGTATAATTCTACACGTTTTTATGGTCATCTTTGTTCAAGTATGATTTTAACCTGGTAGACTTCCAGCCAAGAGATGTCATCTACTGCAGCCAAGATTCTCCATATCTGGATTGATATCTAAACCACTTATTTTTCTAATTTTTGACCCACTCTCTTTATGGACCATTACGTTTAACTTTCTAATGTTTTATTGTTTTAATGTGGTTCCCCACTTTATATGTAGAAAACCTTAAGCAAATGTAACATGGCTGAAGACATTATAAACACCACATTAAGTAGTACTTTGTTATCTAAGACATTTCATATGACCCATACTGCCCTGCCTTGCATGCTCTAATAAAACCCTTGAAAAAAGTCACTTGATGGGAACCAGGCAGGTTGATGTGGGCAGGCTGGAAAAACCTGTCCATCCTTCCTCATTTACGAACACAGTATTTATCAATTTTAGCAGGATTTAGGTCATATGATAAAATGCTTGACTTTGTAAGGTCAGACCAGGTGGGTAAATATTTGGCTTTTGGTAGTTTGTACAGCATGACCTTGAGGCAAATATTTTCCCTCCAGCTCTCAGTCAATAAGTACGTAATATTATGTTTTCATATGAGTTGGGACTGTTCAAGATGCCACACCACTCGTGTTGAATTCAATAGATCTCTTTACTCACAGGCAGCCCAAACAAGGTTCCTGTGAATGGTTTATAAGGTAATGTATGGGAGTTATGATAAAGTTACGAAAAATAAAATGTTTCATTCCCAGGAACCTTGTTTGGGCTGCCTGTGCCTTACATTGCTTAATATATAGTGTGTACGAAATTTCAGACTGTGACATTCTCTTGAAAATAAGATTCTTTGTTTGAGTGTTATCTATATTCATGTGTCAATCTTCTCATGCTTAAACAAAGCAATGATATTCTAGGAAATGAAATGTGGTTTCAAATTGGAAAAAATTACACCAAAACTAAAAAGGTATATTGAATCCCGTGAGAGTGGTCTCTGCTTTAGTTTAGTATAATTTAAGCAGTGACCCCCAATTTGGGCAGTACAAGGCATCTACACCCCAGGGAGGAGGGGGGTACAAGTAAGGTAAAAGTATCAGGTATGCTTGTCATATCTCTTAGGCATAGGGGTAATACTCAGCTATTTGGTATCTTTTAGGGTGTTAAAGTTTTAAATTGCAGAATTGTATATATTGGTCCATTCCGGGATCTACAAATGTCTACCTTGGTTCTTAGTTTCCTGTCATAATTTCTTTATTTGTAAATTTGAATATATTTGTGAAAGTAAGGAGATAAGAAGTACTGAAATAAAAAATCCACTAGAATAATGTTTTGATTTTTTTAGACATTCACATGATTGCAATAATTTCGTAAATTATGCTTTAATCCCAGAAAGGGTGATTGCTTAGTATCCCAGATGGAGGCTGTAGACCTTTGATGTTCTTATTGCCATTTTATACACTCAATTGAAAAATTGACCCGTTGTCGGGTTCAGAAGCATAGAACATAGAAGCTGAGACCGAAATGGCACATGGGAAGTATATTAATTAGATGCATGCTGTGACCTGGCGACCCATGGCATCATCCACTGTTTTTAATATGTGTTTTCTCCTTTGCTGCCCCTAAACTATGGAACACTGCCAATATCTCTGAAAGAAGCTAAGTCTAATGACATTTTCAACTCAAAACAATATTTCTAGCTAAAAATTGTTTTATTCCTTATGCTACCTTATTTATTAGTGTTATTTCTTGAATATTCTACTGTAAAAGCATGGAAAACTTCCTTAAATGTGTTCAATAAAGGTTATATTATTTGTAGACACTTTCATTGTGACTGTTAGTCACCAATATTATATGCAACTTTGTTTCATGAACCAAGTAAATTTCTCTAATATTAGTGGTTGTACCCCTGGGTAAAGTATTGGGTATGCTTGTTGAACATTTTCAAGAATATCCCTAAAAGATACTGGAACCCCAAAGAGGTATCGTAAAAGACACCAAAGGAATGCTGAAATTCTAAATTTCAATTTTAACACCCTTTTAGAGATATGGCTCCTCTAAGAGATATGATGAGCATACCTGATATTTTTACCTCTGGGTCCCCCACCTCCTCTGCTAGGACAGGGGTGGATCCAGTGGTGGTAAAATAGGTGACTAGTCACCCCCCCCCCCCCCCCCCCCCCCACCCCCTTTTGCCCAAATTTCTCAGTTTAATGTTAGTGAAAGTCACCTTCCCCCTTTTCCTTGAATTTCTGTTAAAACCCTTGTAATAGTCACCACCCTTCTAAAATTCCTGGATCCACCCCTGCAAGGGGTGTAGTAAGAGGAATTTTTCTAACAATTCAAATACAAATATTCAAATACTACAACGCCACAGAACAAGAGATTGGGCTGCATGTGTTCAAACAAGTCTAAGAAAATATAAATAATCTATAGTCCTAATAAAGGATTTATTACTTTGTCATTCAAAACTGGTAACTTTTAATCTTAGCTAGAATAAAGTCCTTATAATGTATTTTGTTAAACATTGCTTCATTGCAAGTAGAGTGGATTCCATACATATTATGATAGTGATATTTTCATGATCAGGAAAAACGTTTGTAGATACAACTTAGAAAAAACTTATGGTAAGAACAATGTTTGGAAGTCACATATATATCAAGTTTAGGAAAAAACGTCAGCAAAAACAACTTTGAAAGAATACTGTATGGTATGCAACAAGACAGACCTTTTGATCCAATGATAAGTCTATGAGAATGAGTTTTTAACTCTAATGATTGCACTATCCTTTTGTAGTCATGATCGCTTGATTGAAACTTTAGATGGTAAAAAAGTGGAAATCAACTAACATTTAGCGTTGACCACCTGCACAGGACCAATTTTAAAACTTGTACTCATTCTCATACTCGACTGATCTAAAGGTCACTAATTACCACTAAACTGCAACCTTGTGGTACTACCAATCTTCTGGTACATCAAAGTTTTGGTCTTTTTTCTTTTTCTTTGTAACTGGCTCTTCAATAATTTCCCCTTCTTCAGGTTCACTGTTTGTATCGGCTATCTTCATCTCTGTAGTTTTGTTCTTGTTGGACTGCAAAGTACCCTCACTTCTTCGTCTCTTGCTTCCTGGAAGATACATACCAGCCTCTGCTTCGTTGTCTTCCTCAGGATTAGCATTACAGGTGTATCCAAAGTACTCGGCATAAGATGTGATTGTATAAGGTGCTTCATTATGACTTAATTTCTCTAGCACTTTATTCTTGTTACCTCTCAATGCAAGCGACACAAATGCTGACTCATCATTTATCCAAGAGACATAGACAAATCCAAATGGACTAAAAAGTTCAAGAATATCTCCATATCTCCAGGTACTTGGGAAAGTAAGAAAGAAGACATGATCTCGTGCAGGCTTCAAGTCTTCACCAGCAAGATTCAGGTAAGGTATATCTTCCATTCTGTAGAGGAAGATTTTGTTGAGAAATGGTGATACCAACGTTGAATCAGGTGATATCATTGACTTTGGTGGATCTTGAAAACTACCCAGGTAGTTAGCCATGGAAATAAATGCCAGCCCAGTTATATAGGCATCATAAGCTGCTTCATGGAGCTTTTCTGTGCCCTCCTGGTACTTTGAAAACTCCTCGTCCAGCTCTATGACTGGTTTCTTAAAAGGAGCAACTGTGAGATGTTTTACTAGGTCACCTAATATTGTAGAAGGGAGGTGATCTCGAAATGGCTGTGTTGTTGCCATTACTTTCGTATCCACGATTCTTGGGTATAGAGCTTGGATTATCGCTTTGAACTCATCAACATCTTCAGGAAGTGGGCAACTGAATTGGTGTACAATATGCATTAGATCCAAAAACATATTGTGACCGACGATTAGTTTACCAGATTGGGAGACCATTTTCAAAACAGTTGAGAACCCCACTGCATTTTCAATCATCTCTTTCTCCTTGGCTTGTTTCTCTTCCTCAAATTTCTTTTTCTCATCTTCATTAACTTTAGTGACTACGATAAAGCACTCCTTCTTGTCATTGGTGCTCTTCTCCAACTGAATCCCTGAAGTGAATCTCTGCTTTGCACTTTGGTAAATGAGCTTTCGCAAGTAACCATTACATGGGGGTAGGCTGGTAGTTTTACTCTCTGGATTTTTAAGCATTTCTTCTATCTCATTACAAGCTTTCTCGACAAATGGTTTATGTTCTGGAGGAATGATTACAGGAGTTTTGGAAGAACTGGTACTAGACTTATTGGATGAAGCTGTCGAGGCTGCTGGTGATGGAACTGGTGCTGGAGAGGTAAAAGGACCAAAACTCTGCTCGTGTCGTTCTTGTAAATTAATCCTCAGCTTTTCCTCATCGTGAGGTCTAAGATACGATATTCCTTCGTGAATCCACTTATTGAAGTCAAAATTGTGCCCTCCAAGAAAATCAATGCTTGAACTTTGACACAAGAACCTCACATCTGGACTATCACGCGTTAAATGCCTCGGAAAAATATAAAAGTTAAAAGGTTTGGCATTATAGCAGTTTTTTTGACTATCCAAAATAAAGGCACACAAACCAAACTGAATTATGAGAAAGTCTTTGGAAGTATTTAGGAGTTTCGAGTAGCGTTCTTGTGGGGTGTCAATCGTATTTTCAAGCTTCCATTTTGTATTCAAACCAGAGAATTCTCCATCGATGGCCAAGAAAGAGGCAGACTCAATAACCTCGGAGATCATAGGGAGGGAATCAAGGAAGTTTGAACGCACAATTTCCATTTTCCTAGGCTTTCTTATTTTTAAGGTTTTTCCATGTGCAACTCAGAATTCTGCCGCCATTTTGAAATGATCGCCCCAGTCCTATATCGAGTATATAACACCTCTTGACCAATCAGCGCGTACTTTTTATATGACATCATTGTGATATATCCTACATGCTGTACGACTTGCTATACATATATTGCTAAATAATAACTAAGAATTTTATCGCTTCTATTAAATAAAAGACTTTAAATTCCTAGATTTAAAGTTTTTGGAGCAAACTGAAATGAAGAAAAAAGATATGAGGATGAAGTTTTGAAATTTTCGTATTCAGTTGAGTTCACAAGGACACGAGACTCTTACAGTATTGACTTAGATTGTTGAGTGTGGTTGCCAAGGAAAGCCGTACGCACATAGTTTGGAGTAGAAAATCAATTCAAAATCCGTCTTGAAGGTAATTTTATATTTACTCAGACATGTTTACGTTGAATTAGGAAGATAGAGAGCAATAGAGATCAAGGAAACAAGACGAATTTTATGAGATCTGGTAGATTAAGTGTGTTCATAAACAAACTTCATATTGTGTGACCCTGCAGAATGGGTTTATTTTACGTAAACATGCTCTCACATTATCAATCGTTGTATCACAATAAACAATTGATATCATGACACATCAATTAGAACTTTTTTTATATTGGTTTCACTACATTTCTGTCTTTTTGTTAGTCCATTGGCTTTCGCTTTCTTTCTGTTGTTTTTGAGCTTTTTCAAAATGTATTAAAACTTAATTGAGTTATTTCATTTTATGCAGTTTAGAAGTTATTCTAATTTAACTTCCACGTATAAATTTTGCATTTACGCTTCCTAGCCTTATTTTTTCCAGAGGATTGATGCAATTTTGACCTAATTAAGCTAAAGTTTATAATCTATTTCTTCATTCAAGAATTATAAAGATCAATCCTTGTTTACCAAAGATATGTAAACCTGATAATCAATGGTTTTCTTGCTCTAGGATATTTTAGTTTGACCATGAGTAATGACTTGAACAAAGTCACTTGAGAGACACCAAGTGCCCATGATGATGATGTCGAGACAGAGTCATGAACACAGTCCAAAATATGTTCATTTTGCCAATGGGTTTCCGCCAAAGGAGCTAATTCCAGCACAGGGGCTTTCATCCGGTGTTAACATGCATGGAGGGGTCTTTGTTGGATTGGTGAGTTTGTTTTATTTTTCATGTATTATTATCATTATTATTTCTTTTTTCATGGCTTGCAACTTAACAGCCATTTTTTAAAACCCAGTACATGAGGTTTGCGGTTGTTTACAGCCTCCTTATCGTCATGACAACTTTTTTGTGATCTTATATTGGACTTGGTAATTAGTTAAAGTTTCATGTACTCTGCAAATGTTGCTATAGCAACAATGATAAATTAAATAAAATGGCAACTTTGCTGCCATGTAACCCATATGGTAGATGTTCTAGTCATTGTTGCTTTTCGGAAGAAAAAGGTCCAATTTTGCCATGGTAATTATGGCAGAGGAGCACCACTTCCCTAGCTAGGGCTCTGTTGTGATGACTAATTGTATAGTTATATTTATATATGCAATGCCTATTGCCTTACAGCATGAAGAAGCTACCTCCAAGTTGACAAGATCACAAAGAACAATTCCACCTCTTGCCAAAGGCAGAGCAAATTATTTCCCTGTGAAACAAAGGTTATCAAGTAGTAGATATGTAAGTTGTGTATAGAAAAAATCTTGACTTTTGTAAAAGTTGTGTACTGGGAAACAACCATGCAAAACAGTCCAAGGGAAAGGGTACTGAGAAAGTTTAGTAGACCAAAATGCTTATTACTAAGAATTGGACTAAAATGGGGCATTAAGTTAGACTTTAATATATATTAAGTAGATACTAGCTAAAGGCATAGTGAATAGAAGGGCTCTGGCTGTAAAAAGCTATATATACTGTCACAATTTTTTTATGATGACTTATATTTTTTGATGATAGCTGACGTCACTTACTGTTATTTTTCTTAGAGAGATGTAGCCAATCCCTTTGATGCTCACAAAGGAACAGAGAAAATAGGTTTTACTCCACAAGCAATCAAGGTAAATGCAGTTACCTTTATGGGAAGCATGGTTGGGGTAGCAATGAGAGCAATACGGCCAGGACCTTTCATCAATTAGTCTCCTCCCCAACAGCCACTTTCAGACGACACTCATCAATGTGACCTGGGTTTGATTCCCAGACTCGGTGTCATGTAAGCATAGTTCCTAGTTGGTTCTCTTCTGTACTTTGAGGTTTTATGGGTTTTTTTCTGCGTTCTCCAGTTTTCCTCCCTTAAAGTTCTACATATACTTCTAAATTCCAATTCTATCATGTGCCACAGGTTTGTTAGCCACTAGATAATACAGTGCGACATGCCTAACCTTGTCCACCCAACTTATTATTTTTACTAGTTAGCCAATCAGACAGCGAGAATTTGTGCATTTGCATGTGAACTCACTCAGCGTGACTGCAAATGGTAAAAATTTATATTGTACTCTTTGCAACAAAAGCTTTTAAAAATAAATGGCTATGAATTTGGGGATACCGATTTTGGTCCGTTTGCTGGCTAACAGTGTATACTTTCATAAAACATTTTTTTAAATTGATGGAAACACTTAGTGAGAAAGGACTCATTCACGGGAAGCATGCGTGGCGTAGCGAAGCTGAGAGAGCTCACCTCTCACCAATGCGACCCCGGTTTGAGTCCCGCTGAGATCAGTGTCGTATGTGAGTTGAGTTGTTTGTTGGTTCTCTCTTGTGCTTCAAGGGTTTTCCGGGTTCTCTGGCTTTCCTCCCTCCGAAAAAATCAAATCCTAAATTCCAATTGGAATTACAGTGGATGACTAGCTACTCTGTAGAAATGCCACTGCTAAATCCCATTTATTTTATTTATTCATAAGTGCTACCCTTGTAAACAAGGAATATTTTTTATCTCTTACTTCGATGAATGGTTATTTTGAGTCTTGATTTTAAGGCCCTAAGTCTTACTGATTTTAAAAGTTAAGACCTTAGGTCTAATATCCAAATTGATAGAGCTCTAAACATGCTATTTTTTACTCTTTACAGAGAAGTAAGCCAAAGCTGGAAAAGACAAGTGCAAGGAATGCACACACTGCAGCTCACATCCCAAGTAACCCAGCTAATAATTCCAATATGACGTCAAAGCTGTCAAGGTACTTTGATGTTATTTTTATGAAGGATTTATTAAATAAATAAATTATACAGTGAAGGAAGGAGGGAGGGAGGGAGGGAGGGAGGGAGGGAGTAAGCAAGTGAATGAATGAATAAATAAATTTATGAATATATAAAGATTGGGATTGGTTAACCATTTTAGCAATAGACCAATCCCAGCTTTACTTTAGTATATCCACCCAAACAAATTGGGTAGTTTTCCTAATCACCATATGCATGTGACTTCCCCTTGTATCTGCATGATACTTCCCCCTTAACCCATGCTTCCCTAAACCTACTATAGCAGAATTAGTTTTAAAAATGACTGTTATATCAGCATTTTCATTCTTTTCTCTAGACAATCTGTGTGTCCAGTGTCCACTTTACTGCATGGGAATGATGCTGCACCAAGGAGTCCAAGTGAAGAAAATTCAAGAATTCTATTGGATGTTGAAAAGGAGGCGATACAGAACGAACTGTTAGGAATTGATGAAGTTTATAAAAAAGTTTGTAATGTAAGTCGAAATGTGTATGTCGTTGATGACATGTAAACAGTTGTAATTCACAAGTGTGACCCATTTAAGAGTGAAAGAGTGAAATAGAGTGATTTTCCTCAGACACCGAAATAATAAGTAGACTAATAGAGGTTATTTATTTCTTTTGTGCCTGTTTGAACATATTATAAACTAACTGCTAGAAACCGTTTCACTATCTTAGGAAAATTACTCTAACAGAATGATATGGAGTTGCGATAGGATGGAATTGTATGGAATAGAAAACAAGAGAATAGAAGAGAAGGGAAGAGAAGGGAAAAGAGGAGAGGAGAGGAGAGGAGAGGAGAGGAGAGGAGAGGAGAGGAGAGGAGAGGAGAGGAGAGGAGAGGAGAGGAGAGGAGAGGAGAGGAGAGGAGAGGAGAGGAGAGGAGAGGAGAGGAAAGGAGAGGAGAGGAGAGGAGAGGAGAGGAGAGGAGAATGGAGAGAGGGGAAGGGAAGGGAAGGGAAGAGAGTTGAAAATATGCTATTGAACCAGGAATCAATACACCCATTGCTATGCATGATGTGGAATGGTATGGAATAGAAAACAAGAGAATGGCATGGAATGTAATGAAGTAAAAGAATGTAAGAGAATGGCATGGAGCTACTAAGTCTGCACATTCATTGACATGTTTTATCCTTTTTTGATTCTCCAGGGAAGCATGGATTCTCTATGCAGCCTAATTTCCCCAGTAAAGAGCAAACAAAGACTTAAACAAGCATCAAGCATGCACTACATACAAACCATCATCGCTCCTTTTGCCTCTTTAAACTACTAAGTTTAAAATTTAGAAAAAGTTTTTTTAGAATAGCATGCTTGGATGCAATCATAGATTAACTATTCACAATGATAGCAAGCTAGATAAGTTTGTTATTCAAAAGGTTTCAATGTTATGTTTCTTATACCACTATTATACATGATCCCCCCCCACCCTGAATGTAAGGCCAAGGCAAAACATTCCTGTGGCTGGCTTGGGTCAAGAGGAGATTGATTTCTACAACCTTGCACACATAATATAAATACTCAATAAATGGGGAAAGGGGTGGAAGGGGGGAAGGAAGGGGGGAAGGGGGGGGGGGGGTGGGGGAAGGGGAATGTGCAAAGGTGGGAAGGGGGATCTCGGAAGTGGGGGGGTTGTGCGTTTGATTCTACACAACTATACCATTGTATAGCGGCCTATCATTAACCTCTTTAATTTTGTCAGTCCTCGGATTTTTTTCATCCAATATTATCTTCAAATTGGACAGCATGTAGTCCTATTACCTTATACTTATTGTTGGTTGTTGTTGTATTCCAGAAAGCCTTTGAAAGCTTCACATTCAAGCTCCAGTGAAGGGGAATCTGAAGTACCACCTGATAAAAATAGCGAGGACACAGAAAATTATGATCAAGGCCAAAATCTGAACAAATTGTAAGCCTCCATTTATCCACCCACTCATCCAACCACCCATCCTTTCATCCAACCATCCATCCATCAGTCCATCCCCCTGTCTGCATTCTTTCCTTCCTTCCTCCCTCCCTCTTTTGGTCCATACATTTGGTCTTACCCACTCATCAGTCCATCAACCCATCTATCCAATCCAGCCACTCAGCCACCCATTATCTACCCATCAACTCTCCCAATCATTCGCCCATCCACCCACCTACTAATCCAACCATCCACCTATACATGCAGCAGTCCGTCTATCCCTCTGTCCATTCATCGGCTACAATTCACCCACCCAGTCATTAATCCATCCATCAACCCATTTATTCTATGCACCAATCCATTCACTCCCCTCCATCCATCAGCCATCCATCCATCCATTGCATGCAACCTCTCGAAATGATTCTGTTTTCTTTTTTTTTTTAGGACAAAACAGTGCCCTAACACAATACTAGTGCCTCTTCCATACTTCACTTCTCCATCTCGCCCTCCTCATACAGCCCCAGCACGCTTCAAGGAAAGCTTCAATCGGCCACGAATCTATGCAACTCGTTCTTCACAACAAAAACAACGCTCTGGGGCTTTATCATCGCTGTCGGGCTGGTCCTCTCCCTCCGTGATCAACTTTAATGCCTATGACCTACCACAGATAAGCCGACCCGTTACAAGAGGTCGTGGTACAACAGGGTCGATCATTGGAGTGCAGAATAAATCACACACTGGGAAAGTAGCTATTATTGCAACTGTAGATACGGAGGCTATGCCACCTTTCACTCCTCCTGCTACTGCTGCTAGTGAGTTTTATAAACACCAATTAGGGATCACTAATCATGGAGCAGTTACTACTAATGAACAAGGTTTTAGCCCAGAAATTGATAGTATTAGCTCAGAAGACATTGAACAAGATATTGTGAATAACAATCAATTGAAAAACGAACAGAAGGCAAACCATAATGGTATAACTGGAGGCGGTATTCATACCCGTACTGAAGAGGAGCAAAGAGATGAAGTTATCGAGAATTTATCCAACAGAATTTCAGGAATGAATGTAGCAGTTATAATGAATGTCATTGATGAAGCTGGATGCGTTAATGATGTGGACATATATAACCCCGAAGATCGAGGTAATACTTCTTATTAAGATTCAATTATTGTCAATGTGTGTTTTTTTTATTACATTAATTTTTGAAACTTCAAAAGAGGGTCCTGAAGGGGGGTCCTAATCCCATTTGTCAGCCCCCATTTTGACCGAATCCTATATTCCAAGCTTATGTTTTGTTCAAACTTTCTCTAGTGACGAAAACCTAAAACATTATAGCGCTTTCAAATAAAGGTAGAAGAATGTGTATGATAAACACAAATAATGCGTAACTATAGCCTTACTATATATCTTCTTTCCTTAAAGTTTATTTAGATTTACATTTACAGAATAAGCGGGGAAAAAACGGAAAAAACCTTGGAAAAATTCACAACCCTCCAAATTTTATCTAAACATTTTTTGAACTCCCGTCCTTGTGACCTTTTAGAAATTATTTTAAGTCAGCAAATACTATTAAAGCCCCCCCCCCCCCCCCCTTCTTTATGTGATTTTTTTTTCAAAGGCCCCCCTACTTTTCCTCCAGCCCCACCAAGGCATAATTAATTAACAGTCCCTTATGAAGTTTGAAAAACAATGGATCGCAATACAATTGAATTTCGCAATTGAATACTAAAACGTTACACTTTTACTAATTTCCTCATAGTCTGCGGGACTTATAGCCTAAAAACTAAAAACGTCTGCACAGCAGGCTACGAGAATTACTGAGAAAATCCTTTTCTTCGATTCCATTTTGACAGACTTAGTTTTTACATTAGGTCTATAGGACCGAATTTTGGCAGAGTTTACAAATCTTCCCGAGGTTGGAAATCTTCACGTGAATTGCCCGCAATTTTTTAAAATCACACTATTCTCAATTATTTCTTTCAATTGTTTCAATTTTGTTTGTTTCACAGATTTACAAAAACAGGAAGAAGTTAACAAACATATCCAGGTATTTACATGATACCTCAATTTTAAAACTGATGGTCACAATCTTAAATTTCTAAGAATGCTAAAAATGACGTCCATAACTAAGCCCTTGGAAATCCTTTAAAATCCTTAACGGAGACAGTGCTATTTTCTGAGTTTTTACTTGTTTGTTTCTGTTCAAACCTGTCGTCACTTGATACACTTTTATAAGTGATTTTCAGTTTACTTTCTTTGAAGTCACTTTTAATACTTCTACGACATGACAAATCCAGATTCGACATGTTTTTAGCCTCCTTCGCAGCCGTTCTTAGGGTCGTCACGCAACGTTTCCTTTGTTGCGTGACAACCCTTTAACGGCTGCGAAGGAGGCTAACATGTTTTATGCGCGAGTTATGCTATAATTTTGTCAATAATATTTTAAAAGAGTTTAGAAAACTTCACCAATTAACGGAGCCAAAAAACCCGCCGAGTCAAGACGATTTGGAATCGAGCCCACATAAACAAGTCAATATATAGTCTAGAATTGAAATATCTATACAAAGTCTTTATCGTCTTTCCAGTTTTCTTACCAAGATATGACTTTTTTCGTTTTTTCCTCCCTCTGCGAAACCTAATATTTGATCTGCGCATGAATTAGCTAGACATCTTGGTATTCTATGAAAAATTGCGGCCAATTTATTTTGCAGTAAAATGTGGCTTCTTTCTTAGAGCTTTCCATTTTGCGTTTTCGCGCGTTTTTACCACGAAATAGTGAAATCTGATGGCTAAACGAACGCAGTGACCCTAAATTTTATTAGCTCATTGTACTTCTAGTATGATGCACGTACTTTCATCATGCAAAATTTAAAAAATCTGACGACGGGATCTTTCGTTCACGAAGCTGTAACGTCCTCAAATGTTACTTCGCTACAATTTTTTGGCTTTTTGTTTATTTCTTACTATAGATTTTTGTTTCCTTTTAATCCAGGAAGCGCAAGAAAATTACCAGAAAAGGAAACGAGAAATAGAAACATTGTTAGATGAACACGTAAATCTTGTTAATGAAGTCAATAACTTGAGGCAAGAGCTGCAAGAATGAAAAACGCGTGGCTGGAGATCAAGAATCGTAAAAATCATAGAAGAAAGAATGAAAATGCTAAGCCATTAACTATTCTTGTTGGCCGTCGTTAGAGACTTAGAAAACTGAGCCGGAATGAAGGAAGTCGTTTTACTGAGAACCTTTTTGGGTATGTTTTCTCATTTCGGACGACCGCTGGTGAAACTTATCAGTCGAGATGTAACTCAAACAAATAATTTATCTTCTGAAAACATTTATTCGCACAATCCCAATTATACAAGGGCCGCGAAGCGGCCTGAAAGTATAATTGAAATTATATTAACAAACGAAGTGAGAAATATATGACAAAAACAATAAGTAGAATCCTGCCATTTGTGCTTCGGACCACATTTTAACGCACTCCACTCCCCTAGAGTTTAAATATTGATGACGTAATCCCGGAATCCCGTGCTGCACTAAATCGAGGTCACGTAGTACTTTTCATCTTTTTAACGCCTGTGTGAAGAGACTCCACGATGAGAAATATATGATGGGAATGACTAGTCATTTGTCAATATTTGACAAGTACGAGGGCGGGAGGGTACCTCATATATTTCTCACTTGAATAAATGCAGACATTAACACAGTGAGTTTGTGAAATTAATACATTTATTCGTAACTTGAACGTATTCAACAATATAAATGACTTTGGGTTAGAAGAACTAAGCTTTGTCTGTGTTCAAGACAGCGTTAGCATAGCTGCTGTTATGTACTGGCTTGTAGTAGAAGCGTTGGAAGGTACTGGGTGATGTCCAGTCTGCCATGTTCATAATGTCACCTATTAGGACGTTGTTGTTTGCTGCAGCTGTTGTTGAAGCACCTCGTACAGAATGTGCCTTGAATATATCTGTGTTAATGCCAGCGGCTTTTATTACTTCACGTAGCCAGCGGGCTAAAGTGGTCGAAGTAACAGGTTTATGGGGCTTGATGAATGAGATGAACACAACATCTGGTTTTGAAGAGGGAATCAGTGGTCTAACCTTTCTAGTGGCTTTCAAGTAACATTGAAAAGTGTTAACTGGGCAGAGCTTGCTGTCTGAAGGAAATTTTGCAAAGAAGGCTTTGGCCATGTCCTCAGGAGATCCTCGCTTTCTCGGAGAAGTCAAGGTGAACGAGATGCCTTCTGGAAGTACTTGGCAGTATCGCAAGTCGAGTTTAGACAGGGAAGAGACTCGTTCTGGGCATGAGAGTGCAAATAACATGGCAAGTTTGAGCGATAATAGCTTTAATGACAATTTTCTGGAACTTCCCATGGATGACAAGTATTTTGTTACTCTTGTGACATCCCATGTGTGATTGTATCTTGGTTTGGGGGGTCGGATATTCACCATACCCTTCAAAAGTTGTGTTACCAGTGGGTGCTGCCCAACTGGGTAACCGTCAATCTCATTGTGGCTAGACGATATAGCTGAACGAACAACATTAACGGTTCTGTAAGCAAATCCAGTGTTAAAATACTCTGACAGAAACACCAGAATTTGGTTTAATTTTGCTGAAACAGGATTAATCTTTGATTTATGACACCAGCTGCTCCAATGCCGCCATGCGGACTCATACGTCTTATGTGTGGAGGGTCGAGTGGCTGACAATAGTATCTTGGTAACGTTTTCAGGAAGGCCTTCTGTTTGTATGTGAATGTTTGATATGTGAAAGACGGCTAGGTGTAGTCTCGGAAACAATGGGTGGACCCTTTCGATTGAGGCTGGGTCTTTCAGTAAGTTCCTCGTATTGGGAAGCATTATTGGATTCTTGATGAGAAGTCGATGCAGTATCGGCCACCAAGTCTGGGCTTGCCAGATTGGGGCTACAACTGCGAGGTCTGCTCTGTCTAGAGATACCTTGCGAAGGACTGCAGGGATCATGTTGAATGGTGGAAATGCATATCCCTTTAGGGGTACCCAGTCTAATGTCATGGAGTCCGTGTGGAAGGGCTTCTGGGTCGGGCCTCCAGCTCACAAACTGTGGCAGTTGGGTTGTCAGTCGTATGGCAAATAGGTCGACGTTGCAATCTTTGAGGAAAGGCTGAATGACTTGGGAGCTTATTTTCCATTCGCTGGAATCGTGAAACTCTCTTGATTCCTTGTCTGCAATAGTGATTGTCTTTCCCAGGGAGATGTTGTGCGCTTATCAGGATTTTCCTTTGTAGGCCACCACTCCCATATTTCCAGCGTCAGGGAGACAAGTATGCTCGACCAGGTTCCTCCCTTGTTGTTTATGTGGGCAACTGCTGTAGAGTTGTCCATTCTCAAGCAAACAGCCTTGTGATGTTGGTTCTTCATAATCGCTTTAAGGCAAGGAATGCTGCATTCAGTTCTAGATAATTGATGTGCAGCTTTTTCTCCTCGCTGGACCACCGACCGTTTGTGGTGGTGCCCTCGCAAACTGCCCCCAGCTCTTCTTGGAGGCGTCTGTTGTTAGGAATAGGTCTGAGGTCGGAGGGTTGATTGGACTTCCGTTTACCTTTCATATATTTGCTATCCACCACCTGAGCTCCTCTTGGGCATGGTGGTTTAGGTTGATTTGTGTCTCGTAGTTGTGTTCGTTGATTCGAAGGTGCTTCATAAGTTGAATCTGTAAACGTCGGAAGTGTAAGGAGGCCTGATGTATTGCCAGGCGAGTTGATTCCAGAGAGCCGAGTAGGCTTGCTACGTCCTGTGCCATCATAGTTGGGTTGGTCAGGGCGTTCTGGCATTTGTCCAGAACCTTCTGGACTTTTTCCTCTGGTAGGCCTCAGAGTAAGTGTCTCTGAATTTACTATAAACCCTAGGAAGGTAATGGATTGGCTTGGTTTCAGCTGGGACTTTCCCCAATTGATAGTGAAACCTAGGTCTTGCAGCAGTTTCAATGCCATTGATGTGTTGGTCTCTGACTCTGTCATCGTGGACCCCAACAGAAGAAAATCGTCTAGATAAGCTAACATGCGTACACCTCTTTTTCGAAGAAACGAGACGACCGGTTTTGGTCAGTTTTGTAAATATTCTTGGTGCTGTATTTAGACCAAAGGGGAGACCTTCGAATGCGTAGCATTTGTTTCCCACAAAAATCTCAGGTATTTTTGAGAAGATTTGTGAACTTGTATTGATAGGTACGCGTCCTTCAGATCTATAGACGTCATAAAGTCCCCCTTCTTTAGAATTGTTTTTAAGCACGATATGTTTTCCATTTGAAAGTGGGAGTTCTGTATGAAATGATTGAGATGACTCAGATCTATGACTGGTCTGAAGGATCCTCCTTTTTTGGGCACCAAGGACAAGCGGCCTGTAAAAGCCTGGTTCGTTTGGGGAGGGGTCCACATAGATTGCTCCCATATTCAGGAGTCTTTGAATCTCTGCGTCTAATAACGGTTTTGTTTGTTCTGTTGATTTTGTCACAACTGGAATTCTTTGAACTGGAACACAACGAAAGGGAATTTGATACCCTGTAACAATGTCTAGGATTTCTTGGTACTGAGGTTATTTCCCTCCATTTGTTTAGGAATCTGTTGATTCCCGATTTGTCCCCTTTGAGGGGCGAAAGGACCGGTAGTGTTTTGAGCGGCTACTTTGGTATTTGGAAAAACCGCGCGACTGCTTGGACTGCTTGGACCTTTGATTGTAATTTGGTTTACGATTTGCTTGTTGGTTTTTAGGTGGGGGCTGAGAGATTCTTGGCTAGACCCCTACTAAGTTCTGCCTGTTTAGAGGCTAAGGTGGGAAAATCTTCACCGAAAAGCATAGTTTTGGCATTAGACAAAGGTTCATCTACCATGCAGGTTAATTCTTTCCTTGTTAATAGTCGCTAGGACCATTTTCCTGCGAACAGTTGAAAGGAGATAATTTGAAGAGCCTAGGAAGCATAAGGCTTGTTCTAAAATGCTCTTAACCTCGTCAGGTGACACTTCTTTCCCCGATGAGAGGGCATCGTGTAAGCAACAAAGTGGACCTGTGGTATTTAGCAAAGCTCTTTGAGCTAAACATAGGTCTTTATCACGATTCTGGACAAATCTTTTTATTTGTGGATTGTTTATTTGGTTTACAACTGAGGTATCTAGAGTGGGTGCCCTTAGGCAATCAAGTGAGGGAACACTGAAGTTTTCAAGAATGTCTGACACCTGGTCATGGCTTAATTTCCTTCCTAAAGTGACTCATCTAGGAAGGTTGATAGCCCCTTGGTTGGTTCCCAGGAGGATTGGGGTGGCCCCAGGGTCATACATTTCATCATCTATTAGCGTATTCTCGCCTTTTGTTGAAGCAGTTTCAGTTCTTGAAGACTCGGAGCCTGGATTGAGTAGCTTATCAGTCGAGTTTGGTGGTCTATCATCCCGCGAGTTTGGTGGCTTGACAGCCGAGCTTGGTGGCTTATTAGCCGAGTTTGGTGGCTTAATAGCCGAGTTTGGTGGCTTAACAGCCGAGTTTGGTGGCTTTTCAGCCGAGTCTGATGGGGACTGTGTCCCTTCTTGATCTTCTGGGAGATCGTAGTCCAGGTCTGTGTCTTCTGCTTGGACTGAGAGCAGATCATTGTAATCTATCTCGGTGTGTTTTGGCGGGAAAGATTCCATGTTAACTTCGAGAGTTGCGATACGCTTATTCGTCTTTGAAATCGCTTCTTGGATTTCCTTCAGTGTTGAGAAGACTGAATTCATATCCTTTTGGTCCACTTGGGATGTTTTTGTCGTTTGCTATGCCTAGAACTTGTTGATTCGGACGAACTGTCCGTGTGGCGGGAAGAATGTTTAGATCGTTTACGAGAAGACATTGTAGCAACTAGAGCTAAAAATTTTCAGAACTTCAAAGAATTTGTATAGGAAATCGCACTATCTTCTTTTGTACAATTCGGAATTGATAGATACTAGATACTCGTGACGTTTTGAAACTGAGTTCTCAAATAGGACGTTTGCATGATGGTGTCACTGACCTCAACTACAAGACTCCCACACTTTCTTTTGTTCAGTTGATGCGCACCAATTGTCTCACTATTCTCAAGAGGGAATACAAATTTAAATAAGAAAGAAAATTTGCGAAGCATTGCTTACTATCAATCACGAGACTTTTTTGGAGTTGACTGGGGGCAAACAAGCGGTTTAATTTGCTGGGGGGCAACTAGCGGATGCTAAGTCAAAACATATCAAAATAAGTCCTCAAACTATTGTATTTGACAATTTCAAAACATCGAACCAGAAAATAAGAGATCAAAACAACCTCCAGGATTCTACAAACCATCAAAAAAGAGCAATTACCGGAAGTGACGTCTATTGGTAGCAATCTATAATGATAATTAGAGTAATATGACGCCATCACGAAACGTCCTATTGGACTCGAGCTAATGCTCGTCTTAAAGCCTCGTAAGATTTTAAAAATCTTAAAAACATCAAATTTCTTTGAAATTCTTTGTAGGGTTACTATATTTCAGTAACCTTACAAAAATTCATTGTCAGGATTTATATGGCTGAGAAAACTCCAATGAAAATTGACAAATTTACAGACGTTTGTATCACTGCAGCTAACCGAATTGATCTTTGTGGGGTTACTAAAATAAAGGTGCTCTTTCTAGTGCTGGTATTGGTTTTTCACTCAGTTTAATTTTTACTCATTAAAACTCATCGTCTAGATAAGTTTGGGGTTAGGTACCATGGTGCGAGCTGTGCGCATCAATCAGACTACGCCCTACCACGGAGGTAACAATGGCGACCGGGCCACAGCTCACCACCTGGTACCTGTCACACTGACTACTCAGTGGAATAATACTCACCTGGCTCCCACCAATTGAGGAGTGGGCGGGCGGGATAAAAATGTTTTGCTGCACGCTCACAGCCAAAGCTACCAAGACTGCTGGCAAAGCTGCCACTAGTCCTTGGCAAACGCGCCACTTTCCTCACCCCCACCGCATATTATTGGGGTTGGTAGCCGCTGGCCGCTACGACTTGGTTTTAACTTGCCTGAATTCCATTCATGCTCATTTAACATTTCCGGCCCCAATTTTGGCAAATGGTCCTGTTTTCGACACCACCACCAAATAGGGAGGGGAGGGGAAAGGGGGAGGGGCCTGTGGAGGAGAGGAGGAGGGGGAATGGGGAGGGGAGAGAGGGAAGGGAGGGAGGGCCTGCAACGATCCTATTGTTTAAGCGTATTCCGCCCCCATGTTTTCGGATTACGTCATTTGTCGAGATGAGCCAATAAAAAGGCGCGAACATATTCATTCCCCCCTTCTCCTCTCCTCCACAGGCCCCCACCCCCTCCCCTCCCCATTTGGGCCGCTACGCAGGCTACCGAGAGACTACTGAGTAATTCTTCGTAACGTTCGACATTCAATAATAAGCAATTATTGGATGAGGTTGAGCATGATATCCTAAATTATCAAGACCGAGGCCGCGTTATCTGACGAAGCCGAAGGCTGAGGCAGATAACACAGCCTAGGTTTTGATAATTTAGGATATGCGATAACCGATTTCAATAATTGCTTTATTATACAATTTTTATACTGGAAAAAGAATAACATGAACTTTAAATTATAGAGACAAGAATTATGAACGCCAAGATGTCGCGTGAAAAATGCAAATTCTTAATTCAAAATTATTTCGAGAACTCTTCATAAAATATATGAAAATAAGTTAAGGATTCCTTAAATAATTGTTTTTGTGCATAATTATGGAAATAAATACACATAATAAATAAAACAAAGCTACCACAGCGTGACTTTGAATGAACTCGACATCATCACTCAACAAAACCTACAGATAATACATTTATCATGTCGAGTTCACATGATATAAAGGATTGGCTGAGGGCTCTCGACCAATCAAAATTGAGATACTTAGTAAAATGTATATAGCTCACTTCACTCTTAGACCACAAAACAGTCAATTTTACATCCTAAGAGATGGCACATCTTTTTGTTTTGTTTTGAGAAGATCCTGCGGGGCACGATTAATAGGGCTAGCAGATTACAGAACTATGTTCAACTCATTTTGTTACATCGCACGCGTGCTACAATTGTGTCTAGCCGAATCGTAACCGTAGAAACATGAGTTACGCAAGCACCTTACAAGCTGCAGGCAAGCAATGGGGTGTCTGGGGTTCTTTCAGGTCCAAAGTCAATTATTATTTGAGTTTGACTTCCGCTAATAAATACTGTTTGATCTCAGTTATCTGTTCTGTTTCGTTTTCTGATCAAACCGTGACAGTTTTCTTCCGTTCTTCATTTCTTCTTTTATATCTATCTATTTATCTATATTTGCTCGTTCGTTCACTGATTTAATAGACGTACAGTACTTCTTTACCTTGGGCTTAATATTTTCCCATGTCTGACCACGTGTCATTCCCTAGAGTATCATTTCTTTGCTCAATCGTTGCACATGAGAAGACACATGAATGTGGTAACAACTACGCAAGAGAATGGCACGTGGTGTGAATAGAAAAATATTTTGATCCTCAAAGTGAAGCCTGTTCATGACAGACCAATCATTATTATTCGCCACAGCTACCGACGGAGAATGCTTTGCAAATCAATCGTATCATTTTTTAAATATTTGATTGACAGCTAGGAGAGAGAGTGTGCATGGGCCTGGTATTTGTAATAACACCACCATATACCATCAGCTATTTTAAAAGTTTAAAACTGAATCACCTTTTCAGATCTTTACTTACAAGGCATGATATATATTTTTCGAAATATGTGGATATTATTATCATTTATTATTATTATTATCATTATCATTATCATTATCATTATCATTATCATTATTATTATCATTATCATTATTATATCATTATTATTATTGGCAATGAAGTAATAAAGCTCGTGATTATGAGTCATGAGTCATTTTGATCCCAACCTGGAAGTGACGTCATAAGATGTGACGTTGAGGCATGCGCAAAGGGAGGCGGAAGGGAGCGGCTTACTCGTTCGTGATGACTTGGTTTCCAAACGTAATAAGGGAAGTGTGAGATTGAAGAGCAAAAATCACCAAATTAACTCCAGAGTACCCCATAAAAACCCTCAGAGAGACAAGTCCAGGACCTAAACAGGCCTAACGATGTTTTCTTTTATGACAAGGAGCGAAGGTAGCCGTAAAAACCCCCAAGTTTTCGGGTCGGTGTTGGATGGCTTGAAAAAACTCTACATGAAAAATCTCAAACCTTTAGAAGATCAGTACCTGTTTAGCGACTTCCATTCACCTCCATTGACTGAACCAGACTTCCACGCTAAGCCTATGGTTCTCTTAGTAGGACAGTACTCTACAGGAAAGACCACATTCATTAAATATCTACTAGAACAAGATTTCCCAGGCATAAGAATTGGACCAGAGCCTACAACAGATAGCTTCATAGCTGTGATGCATGGAGACACGAGTCAAGTCATACCAGGGAATGCCCTTATAGTTGACCCAAAAAAGCAATTCCGCTCCCTCAGCTCCTTCGGTAATGCTTTCTTGAATCGTTTCTGCTGCTCTGAGCTGCCAAATGCTGTATTAGAGAGTCTAACGATCGTAGACACCCCTGGAATCCTATCCGGTGAAAAGCAGAGTGTTGCACGAGGGTACGACTTCACCGGCGTCTTAAAATGGTTCGCAGAGCGTTGCGATCGCATTATCTTACTCTTCGATGCTCATAAGCTTGATATTTCGGATGAATTCCAAAGAGGAATAGAGGTTCTTAAGAACTACGATGAAAAAATTCGCATCGTCTTGAACAAAGCAGACATGGTCACAACGCAGCAGTTGATGAGAGTCTATGGAGCCCTGATGTGGTCTTTGGGCAAAGTCATAAATACTCCAGAGGTTGCACGTGTATATATTGGGTCGTTCTGGAATCAGCCTCTACAGATTGACGACAATCGAAAATTATTCGAGATGGAGGCTACCGATTTGTTCAGAGATATGCAAGATTTGCCCAAGAATGCAGCTCTGAGGAAACTCAATGATTTCATTAAGAGAGCTCGCCTAGCAAAGGTAAATTATAAGACTAGAAATCTTAAACAACAGTCTTTATTGTCTAGATATCGGTTTGTGGTTTGTTTTATTAATTTAAATGGTGTTACAGATGGTGAATTCCATATAGATTATTTGATTAGTTGATGTATGCTAATAGACCCAAGTATAACATGTGGTTTTGTCAAGATAAATCACATTATTTGTCTTGAACTTTGACTGCACATTTTTATCCCATGCCATATAAATTATTAATCCCACACTATTGGAAATACAGCCAATCTAAAAATCTAAAAATCTTAAAAGCTTTTCGCTGTAGTAATACAGTGTGGGACAATCATAACAGAGCTAGGCTTCAAACTAGGTGAAAGCCCAGAGATTGAATTAGAATTTAGAAGTTGATTTTTGAGGAGGGAGGAAAAACGGAGGACCCGGAAAACCCTCGAAGCAGAGGAGAGAACCAAAAAAAAACCCAACTCACATACGACATCGAGATTGCCAGGACTAGTAACTCGGGCCACATTGGTGAGAGACGGCGCATTAGCTGCGCACGCCACTTGGGCTTCCCTTAATGAGAATGCAGGAAAGCTGTTGCATATTGGAAAGGCCATAGCCACCACTTGGACAGGGGTCCAGTTTTTAAAAAGGTGTTTCTGTTTATTTACTTTTGTAATGAATATTTATATAAGGGAGAAAAATGTTTCTGAAGGTGAAAAGTGATGTGGTTAAGACTGGACCAACCATAGCCCATTCTTGGCTTTCAAACCAAAAATCGAAGCCTCTGGTAACACACAAACTGACTATTAATTTGATTGGTTTGAATTTTGCTGATTTTACAGTCAACAGTTGGAATTGGAGTACTTTACCGTACGCATCAGAGGGTCTCGCTAAATTGCTCATTTTTTCAGAATATTAATCACAGACGAGAATGTCTGTAGCCCTTATTTGTCTGTATTACCCTGTTTTGTTCCATCAGCCATTGCCACCTTGATATCATGAAATGTCCCACTTGTATTTGTATTTTATTAGCAAACACTCTTGCCTAAAGGCTTATATGCTAGACAATACAAGTGAGTTACATGTGTGGTGTTCCAAGGTGTGTCATTCAAAAGCATTATATAAAAATTGTATAAAATAGCTTGGGAGCGGAGATTCTTAAGAATTTGAATATAGCAAAAAGTTAGTGAAGGTTTTGATGCATCTGCCATACCTAACACTAAATGCACTGAGTAATGTGAATGCAATCAGCAAGCACAGTCGTCAATAGAAGGCAGCAACCAGCAGATTCCGCTATCTACTCTTGCTAATTCGGCCTCCTACTCAGTCTATTCCCATTGTAATTGTAAATCTTGATTAAAGTTCTTTCAACTAAAGTGTGTGAATGAATTAAATTTTAACCCAATCTTTGTTGCTGTACTACGAATATTGCAACACAATTAAAACTATGTTGTCCGTCATCTTGAATTTTTGTTAGAAAAGTGAGACTGGTGACAAGTATGCCTCAATTACATGCTCCAGTGATTTCCGATTTACCGCCTATTTCAATTTCATAACCGTCTACCAAAATTTTATTGACAACCCTGCAAAAGGTCACAACAATATGGAATTTTCCCAAACTTTTCTCTGTGCTCTATTGTTCTAAAAAATTGTAAATGATTTTAATTTATTTCAAGCTTGGTAAAAAAAACATGCGGCATTCAGCATGCGACATGCAACAAAATTCACCAATCTTTTTTGAAATAGCGATATGGAGTTCATAATAAATATGTTGAATTAATTATTCATGATTTTTTCCTGTCGTTTAGGTACATGCCTTTATTATTTCTGAGCTAAAGAATCAAATGCCATCTATGTTTGGCAAGGAGAAAAAGAAAGAACAGCTCATAAAAAACCTGGTAGATACCTACAGTAAAATCCAAGCAGAGCACAACATCTCTCCAGGAGACTTCCCATCACTCTCCAAGTTTAAAGATCAACTTCAGCACCATGATTTTTCAAAGTTCACTGGGATGCGCACCAAACTGATTCAAAATCTGGACAGCATGCTTGCTAACTGATATACCAAGATTAATGCAAATGATCCCCCAGGAGCAGCATGATGAAGCTGACAAACCTCCCGTTACAGGTGGTGCCTTTACCATCAGACATTCAACCAATAACCCATTCTCTCAAGGAGCTTGTGAGGGAGTTGCGTTAGGTGCAGGAAGTGATGAATGGATTGTAAGAGATTTCCAATCTGTCTATGACAAGATTTTCGAGTCTTTAAATCCATCAGATGGGAAAGTTTCTGGTGCCAAGGCGAAGAAAGAAATGGTCAAATCCAAACTACCAAATACTGCTTTGGGTCGCATTTGGAAGCTTTCTGATGTTGACCGCGATGGATGCCTAGATAGAGAGGAATTTGCTCTAGCAATGTACCTGATCAAAATTAAACTAGAAGATAATGATATTCCAGAAGAACTACCCAACCACTTGGTACCACCATCTAAAAGGCAAAACAGTCAGGCTGATCAAATCAAGTATGACTAAGCTTTTAGGGAATTCTTAAAAACTGTATGTTGAACCCTTACAGATACTGATTTTGCCCTCTCCTGATTGGCTGAAGTTTTCACTTTACAAAGTGATTGGCTTATTTTGTAAATGTAGTCCTGGTTAGTGAGTGGTCAATACTGTAAGATACTTGTGTATATTATTTTATTGAATTTAAGTGATCAATTCGGTTTAGTAAGAATATTCTATACATCGCTTCTTAGTTATGAATTTGGCAGGTTGAAAGTTTTAATTATAATAATTATGATGATGATAACAGGGCAGAAAAACGGGTTCTACTTTCTACGTTTATGCGTTATTAAAGTGCTACTACGACGAAAATCGCTCAAACTTGAATTAAGCTGAAACTTCCTAAGACTACTCTTTAAAGGTCCAATAATCACTGTATGAAGTGTTTTCTCGATATTCAGGACGAAAGTATGATATTTTTACGATTATTTTTTGGAGTCTGTGACGTCATACACTCAATATCGAACATCGCTCCATACATTTCTTTGTAGTTTATGATCAAAATATCAGTAGTAAAGGGAGAAAGAAATACCCAAACACCCCAAAATATTAATTATAGTCACAAGTAATGTGAAATAAGCACATTAGCTACCCTTTGGGCTTCACAGGAATAAAATAAATTAAGGATTTATATACAAAGAAATATATGTAGCAATGTTTGATGTTGAGTGTATGACGTCACAGACTCCAAAAAATAATCGTAAAAATATCATACTTTCGTCCTGAATATCGAGAAAACACTTCATACAGTGATTATTGGACCGTTAAAGAGTATTTTTTAGGAAGTTTCAGCTGAATCCAAGTTTGAGCGATTTTCGTCGTAGTAGCACTTTAAGCTTTATATTTAATAAACAGGCTCTTTTGGGGCTGATTAACAAATAACTAAAATTTGGGGAAATTTAAGGAATGCGTGTTTGAGATATAACACCCTAAACATTGGGAGAGATGATATTTTGATCAGCACAAAAACTAACATTTTCGCTAATACCTCGAAGTAGTATTGTTTGAGGTTAGCAGAATTTTGTATAAAGTTTAAAGCACAAGAGACACAAATGAAACACTAAACGTTTTTTAGCATGAATGAGAGATAAAGTAGCAGCCTTGTCGTTTTTCTACTTTGTCTATGATGATAGTGATAATAATGTATTTACTGCAGTTTTGACATTGTTTTTAGCATCTACTTCAAACTGTTGCCAAGACAACCACCATGATTGCATGTTTCAATGCACGGCATTGATTGGCTTAAATTATTAATATTTTATTTTTCTATGGCACATACAATAGCAGCCAATCAGAAACAAATTTCTCCTTAGTGGTTGTCTTGGAAACATGGCATGTTTAAACTAACTACATATGACAAAATGTCTGACATGCCGAGCTCATCTGAGATATATAGTATTCACAAGTACAATGCTTACATCTTATGTCGAACAAAAGGGCTTAAAATAACGGCTGGTCATTAGAGAATGTCTTGTCGAATCTATGACCAAGCTATAGCTAATTTGGCTGGTGCTAATGACTGGTGACTGGCTGGCTTTTATTGTAAACCCTGAAGAAGGTAATATAATTTATCTGGCTTTGCTGTAAAGTTCTGGTCATAACTAGCAATATAGTGGTATAGAAGATGAAAGTATTTGATGTGAAAAAAGAGCTTTGTAGCAATCGGCTTCAACTTGTGCTTGGTAGACTTTAGCCCTCATCCATGCCTCAATAGATGCATACTTAGTGTCAACTATATTGATTATTGCATGTTCAGATGATTACATGATTAGAGCTTGAACTCTTCTTTTACCTAGTCCTTTATACTTTTTGAATATTCCTAATTGAGAAAAATATATCTTTCATTTAGAATATTTTGGTTAAATTACTTTTAGTTGAAGAGTTTACTATTGGTGAAGGGTACTTATTTTTAAATGCTAATTAACCCATTTAAGAAAAAAATTCTTTCTTGAACAAGGAAGGTCGGGAGTACTTGGTTTATTTTCACGAAAAAAAGTTTTTTTTTTCTTTGTACAAAAACTTCTTGTGAACCACAAATCTTATCATTGTATCTTTTTGTCCTACTGACATTTTGACGTGAATGTTTGTGGTATTTGTATTAGGTAACTAAGCTGTAATATAGCATACAAAAGTTGGCTTTTTGCCTGTTGAAAAGATATATGGATTAGAACCATACAAAGTGAATGTTCGAGTCAGATTAATGCTGAAACCATGTGGGACTTAGGGCAAAGTATAGGACATCAATTACGAAGGTTTCCACAATAATTCAAAAATTGTTCTCTCAGTAAATGTATAGGGTTATAACGGTGCTTGAATCATACATACTTTTTACATAATAGGACATTAATTTTGCTTGATGGCATCATTTGACTCCTACTAAAGATCTTTGCACATTTTCTTTTGTTCAGTTTATTAGTATCAGTTGTCTTACTATTCTCATGAAGGAATAAAAATTTGAAAAAAAAGAAGAAAGAAATCATGAAAAAACAATGCTAGTGGAAGTAAAATGATACCATCATGCAAACAGCCTATTATGGTAGTAGAACCCATGTCAGATGACTTGACAACATTTTCCTTTCCTTTGGGGAGAGAAATATGATTGAAAATTCCAAAATGCATAATGTAGGTTGAAAATGCCAAGAAGACAAGAAACATGTCTATACGGTGGACAAAGTATATCCATGAAACATCACTGTTTTTAGATGGTACGAAATAGGTATTTTTCCTGTTCATCATTGCTATTTTGTGGATTACTTTTGCATTGGTTGCCATATTCAACATACTATTTAATCCTCTTGGGTTTATTCAGCTTCAACCTACATTCTGTAGCTATAGTAGTTGAATTTTCCTTCTTGAAAGGACAAGTACAGCCCATCATGGTTAATTTCTGTGTGCATTCTGTTCTAGTTTGGGTACAAGTAACATCACATAAGACATGAAAACCAAATGTTTGTACCCAAGCTAGACCAGAATGCAGCATGTTTCAGGGGCGTAGCCACAAGGGTTTTTGGTTTTTCTTACATCTTTTAAAAAGTTGGTCTGGTTGAAACTTGACTAACCATACTGGTGGCTATGGCCCTGTGTTTACTCAAAATGCTGGTTTTCGCAGCCACCATCTTGGATGAATTTAACAAATGTTTTTTTTTATTATGTCACCCAAAATGGTTGTCAAGTCGTACTATTTCATTCTCTTGGGATTGATTGAAAACCAGCAAATTATACATTTTACATGCCCTTTTTGGAGGGATGTCGATCAGGATTTTGCTCTCCATCTCGTAATTCATATCCATTGCAGAGGCATAATGATAAAAGTGCTATTATTTGTTTAAATATTTTTTATTATCTATTCAAGATAATTAAGGTAAATATATTGATTACAAGCATGCTTGCAGATGATTATTTCATGTTTATATTTTAAGCTTATTTAAGCTACTGGTGAATTAAATGCAATTATTCTTATATCCAGATGATCTTAAATGAGTGAACTATCTTCTTGGAAAACCGCTCATCCATACAGTGCAATCATAGCAGAAAATTTTCAATTCATTCTGTAAATCTATCAGACAGACTTAGAAATAAAGACTTGAAATAATAAGTGTAACTTGAGCCTTAACTTTCTTAAGAAAATGATATCAGGGAAGATGTAGCATTCAAATGACATAGATGGTGAGAGATCCCTTAACATGAAGATGTGTCTGTCACTAGTGTGTAGATAACATCGTCTCCTTCAGGAGATCATATTTTGGTAGTTTCCATTTATTTATTTATTTTTTTGCTACTAAAGGCTATTTATATATGGAATGTTTAGCACACTAAAAAGGAGGAGTCAAAGCTTTTTATTTGAACAAACAATTTTTTGTTGTTGTTGTTGTCTCATTGCTGCAATTTAAAAAGTTTACTTTAAATTCCTCAACCCCCCCCCAGTTAACAATAAAACAAACTCCCCTCAAAATATGATAAAATTGAAAAAGAAACATTTTTTCCAATTCCAATGACATCATAAACATACTGATTAAATTTCAGTTCAGAAAGGTTAATTCAGGAATTAAAAACATTTATTTACAAACAAAGGCTCTGGATCGGCGCAGACATTATCAATCCAAGTTCCCAACTCCTTTGGTCCAGTAGTTTACAAACCTTTGTTGTGTTGTTACAGTCAAATGGCTTTTGAATGTCTAAAAGCATTCCTTCGCAACCCTGAGCGTCCTTGGTGAAAGTTTAAAAAAATCATTCAACCACATTATTTTGGCCTAAAATTTGTCGCACTAGGCTTTGGTTTGTCATTATCTGTGATAATTCAATAAGTTACTTATTGACAATTGGTTCTATCAGGTCGAGATAGTTCGGTTGTGTTGTGAGCGTTCACTAATTTAGTGAGTTATTTCAACTACAAACGAGTATTTTATGATGGCAAGTGTGGTGTTGCCTCATTTATTAGACATTGAACTTACGTTCTTAGTATCTTTGAGCCTGAAAAGGTTAGTTGTTGTTATGAAAAAGCATAGTTGGAAAACTTAATCAAAAAGTAAAAGTTAGTTCTGAAAGTCAAGTCAAGCATCTCGTCGTTGTCAACTGCGTGCGCCGTCAGAATTTGTCCAAATATGGCTTCACAAGGCCCTACTTTTGAGAAAGACAGGATCCGTGCTTTGAAAAATGAAAGAATTTCTTCTCAAAAGAAAACGTTTACTAAATGGATGAACTCGTTTTTAAACAAGGTGAGTGCAGGAAGTCGAATTAAAGATCACGTTGATTGTTCAGGAACGCAGAACTGTTTTAGCATGTTTGCATTTGCCGCCAAAATAAATACATGTATGAGTAAATTGTTTTTAAAGACTTTGCTCCTCGTATCTTGAGGAAGGAATTTCTTCACTCTTAAAACTGTTTAATTAACTTCAACAGAGTGAGAAACTATTATCCAAACATACAGGAACATACAAGTCATAACATACAAGTCGAAATCTCTAATTCTGTATCAAAAATGCATTTAGCTTTTATATAGATACGGTTTTTTTTCGAATAATAAATCTTCAGCATATCAATTTTTCAAGCTTCTGGTCACACCGTTTTTAAAATTCATAATTTATGATTTATTTCAATTGCAAGGAAAAGCTCTTAGGTTGTGTTTTGATGTTATATATTTTTTAATTTTTTAATTCAGTCAAATCTACATGTGGATGACATGTTTGAGGATCTTGCTGATGGCAAAATGCTTATCAGTCTGCTTGAGATTATTTCTGGAGAAAAAATTGGGGTTGCAGGTAACAATTGACTCAGAAATATTAGTTATTGAGCAGCCCTTAAAATATACCAATTAGATACTATATCATGTAATCAATCACAACATTTTAAAGGGAGGAGTGGGGTGGGGGGACTATGCAACTCCTGCATGTCTCTTTGTGACCGATTCTTTTGCAGAGATTTGCTCTACGCTATGCTGTTGTTTCATGTAGCTATTTTGTCGAGATTGCTTTGGCCAGTAATCAATTGATCCAATGCGGTTGCCAATAATGTATTAAAAAATATTCACTTTCAAAGTGAGGAAGCTAGTCTAGTCACTTCACCCACTACCCTAGATATACACAGCACTTGAGTGGCAGACCCATCACTAGGGGTGTATCAAAGGCGTGAACAAATCAGCCTCTTTCTCTTTCTTTTTATAATCCTTACTTCAACCATAAAATAGCAAATATGAAACTTACCCTTTTCCGAGCGTCCTGTTGACAGGCAGTGTGCAGTCCCTATAGCTCCTTGTGAATGCATGGCCCTTACACTGATCAAATCAATCTTTTATCTTCTTTTTACAGCACGTGGAAAACTACGTGTTCATAAAATTCAGAACATCAATAGAGCTCTGGATTTCTTACAAAAATCTGTGAGTATTGCTAATATACTGTACATTGAGCTGTCTGTGTTCCAATCAATAGCATCTATGCAAGGGGTGCTCGGGAGCCAAATTAACAAAGTTCTTGATTTTTGACAAAAATCTCAGAGCATTGGTACATGGTGCATGAAACTATTTCTGTTTTAACTATTATAAAGTGGGCTTTCATTTATTATCACATGGGGGAGGGGGGTTAAGAAAATCACTTGGAAAGCTTTACAAACATAACCCACCCCCCACCCCTCACCCTCCACCCCCCCCCCCCCTCCCACTCCATGGAAGAGACACCAATTACATAACTCCCCTTTCATCATCCTGCAATAGTTCTCTTAGCTTCTCAATATGTGATAACCTCTGCCCATTTAACCCCTTTCTCCAAATAACATAACTACCCCCACTACCATTTTGCCGATCCCTCTTAAATAAAATAAATAAATAATTGACTTTACTTAACAAGGGACATTACTGGTGACCCAGTAGTTTCCATTATGGCCCTCCTACAATCAATAACTGAAATGAAATGATCAAAGAAACATAAAGTTTTTTAAGAATCCCAACTGGCAAGGAGGACAAGCCAGTTGGCTATTTACAAGCATGGTCGAGAAACTGAATCTGAACTAATCAGTGATCAGGACAATTATTACAGCCTCAGCTAGTGGCCACAGCGGGACTCGAACCTGGCACCACCGGATTGCAAGACCGATGCTATGACCACTCGACCATGCTTCCTCTTCACCCATGTGATTGAGCCACAGGTATTGGGATTTTTCAAGTTTTCAAGAAATCTTATAATGAGTGAATAAATGTTTTGTCAATCAGGTTAAACTAGAAAGTATTGGTGCAGAAGATATCATTGACGGCAATGAACAGCTTATACTGGGATTAATCTGGATGATCATTTTGAGGTTCCAGATTGCTGACATTTCGTACGAGGTGAATTTTATAATTTAATATCTGTAAATGCCTAAAAGAGGGGTGTGTGTGTGGGGGGATTCCTTTTCTTGGTTAATTTCCTTTTGGTAAGAGTAATTGTAGAGGAAAATTGGAAACTTTAAGGTTTTTTTGTATAAAACCAATATTTGTTTTGCATTGTGAGCCTGTTGTCATTCAGGTATTAAAACTTTGTGTCCAGAAGAGTGGTTTTCCTGTAAGTTGATTTTGTTACATTACAAGATCTTCATTGTTTTAGGATGAAATGTCTAGAGAACGCAAGTCTGCCAAAGAGGCTCTTCTGCTGTGGTGCCAAAGAATGACAAGAGGGTAAGAATTCATATGGATTAAGGAGGAAGGATGGGAGGAGGGAGGTCGATTAGAGAGGGATTGAAGAAAGGAAAGAAATGAATGAATGAAAGTATGGAAGAAGAAGACAAAATAATTATAGGAAAATATATTGCATATAGTCAACACATCTGGATTAAGGACAAAGGAAGGGAAGGTTGATTTATGGGAGAGATAGAAAGGAAGGAATGAGGAAAAAGATGAAAGAGAGAGGAAGAAAAAATGGGTTAAAAAGCCGAAGAATGACAAGAGGGTATATGGAAGCCATGTAGTCAGTTAGTCCAAACTATGTGGAAATGAGTTAGGATAGAGGGAAGGAAATGAACACAGGAGAAGGACGAAGAATTGGAAGCAAGGATGAAAATTTCAAAATTAAACAAAAAAAGAAGTCAGAAAGCTTAGGGGGAAAAATGTTAAACGAACGAATTCATTAGCTAACAACATGAAGGCCGTGTGAGAAGAAGGGAGATGGAAAAAACGGGTAATTTTTGATTCGTTGCGCAAAGTTTTCTGAACTTCATTTCGCGTGATGCACAATGCTTTTCATCATCGCTTCCCCCCCCCCCCCCCCTCCTCCTCCCCTCCCCCTCCCTACCTGGTTTTCCATTCGTATCCTTATTGCCATAATTTTATTCTTCCCCAATCAGCCCTTATCCGTGCTTTCCCCATAAGTAATGACTGATTTCCTATTCAGTTCGTTTGATTTTTGATTGCGCATATCAGATATCCTGGAGTTGACATCAAGAACTTCACCACCAGCTGGCGTAATGGGTTGGCGTTTAACGCGCTCATTCACAAACACAGGTAACCCAATATGGTAATATTGATTGTGAATCTTTGAATAAATTAAAACGTATTATGGTAAATACGAGTTGCGCATCATCGGACAGCTTTAATAGGGTTGCATCGGAAGGGTGTTGTTATAAAGCATTAGAGTGCTTCTCAATAGCACACGCGCAGAATCGTACATTTGCACGAAAAAATAGAGTTTTGGTAGTCATCAATCAAAGTGTGTTTGAGGTATGACTTTCTCGGATAACACAACAAGGTTTTCAAGGACCTATCAGAAACTCCTTGACTGACGTCTACCAAAACCAACTTCGGCGATTCCGCGCGTTCTATTGAAAAGCACTGCCACATCCCTTCTTAGAGATCAAAAATAAAAACATATTTAGTGGATCTCAAATCGTATTTTTGTTTATGTTTCTTTGAGCAGGCCTGATTTGATTGACTACGCTTCCCTAAGACCCAGTCAACACGAGGCAAACCTGACCAACGCCTTCAAAGTGGCCGAGGAGAGACTGGGTATCACCAGACTATTGGATGTCGAGGGTAAGACTTTAGAATAATGTCAGGAATACCACAGGGAATCCAATAAGCCTGAAGCGAGATGACGTTGTACCCCCGTCTCTAGACCATAATCCTTTTCACACTGCTTTTGTTCTTTAATTATGAGTAATATTCTTGTATTCTCTAAGGAATCAAAATTTAAATATGAAAGAATTTAATAAACTATTATGGTCTAGAGTCGGGGGTAAAACGTCATCTCGCTTATTGCACCTATCGATTATCCCTCAAACCTTCAATTTCTATCGATATCCTGAACCAACCTCTTGGCTGATCTAAGTCAGGGCATGGCTAGCTCACAGATCATACCATGAACCACCTCTGGACTGACCTAAGTCAAGGTATGGCTAACTCACAGATGTAACCCTGAAACAAACTCTGGGCTGATCTAAGTCAGGGCATGGCTAACTTACAGATGTAACCCTGAAACAACCTCTTGGCTGATCAAAGTCAGGGCATGGCTAACTTACAGATGTAACCCTGTAACAACCTCTGGGCTGATCAAAGTCAGGGCACGGCTAACACACAGACAGCGTGTTAGGTTTTGCGGAGGGATGAAAACCCTCAAATCAAGGGAGGGATCGAGCTAACAAACTCTACTCACATGTGATGCCATTTCCAAGAATCGAAGCCGAGACCACAGAGATGAGAGGCGACTGCACCAACCGGACCGATAAAAACACTACTAAGAGAAAATGTTCTGAACCCAGGAGTTAAAGTTTGCTGTGAAGTGTGATCGTCCGGTTGAGTGTAGTCTTCATAAAGACTAGCTGTTGTTGGGGGCGACTGACGTTTCGATAGCCTAAGCAGAAGAAGTCATCTTCAGAGTCCAGTGAGAAAACGAACAACAACACCCTAACAACAGTGTTTCTCAAGACTACACTCACCCGGACGATCACACTTCACAACGAAGACTAGTATAAAATGCAAGCAGAAGACGATTTCACTGGATATTTATAAATTCTTTTCTCGTAGATGTGGACTGCGCTCGTCCAGATGATCGTTCTGTCATGACGTATGTGTCTGCTTACTATCAGTTCTTTGCCAAGATGAAGTCAGAGGAAACAGGCGGTAGACGCGTTGCTAAGGTAACGGTTTAGTATACTTATAAATACTTCAATTTGAGTACGCGCGCTGTGATTGGTCGAAACACTGGGAAAACCATGTTTATATATCAGAGAATGTGTATGAACATAGATAATCAGTGTGCTGATGGAGATCGAGGAGATGGAAGGTACTTATGAATCCATGGTGTCAGATCTCTTGTCCTGGATTAACAACAAAATCAAAGACATGGCAAAACCCTTCCACAAATCTCTGGCAGCCGTGAAGAAAGAAATGATGGCATTCAAGCTCTTCAGGACCATCGAGAAACCTCCTAAGTGAGTACTAATGTTTACAATATATTTATGGTAAACAATAACGGACGGACGGACGAATTGGCGGACTGGTGGACAGACGGACACAATTGCATTCTCGTTTGAACACATAGACCAGTTTCGAATTCCAAATTACCGCTGTGTTCCTTGATTACGGACTCATTTGCACAGGGTTAGCCTCGTATCAGTGTTTAAATATTCACAAATACCAACGGTAAAGAAAAGAATGCACAACTTCAACAATACAAACACTTTGAAACTCAACGAGACACGTGAATATTCTACACAAACTCGGGCTAACCTGTGCAAATAAGTACGTAATCAAGAAACACAGCGGTAGTTTGGAATTCGAAACAGGTCTATTGCATGCATGCCGCCTACTAAATACTGTGATATACAGGCTGACGGAATCCAAAAACGTTTGGATATGACAGAAGCGCGTAATTATGTGCAATGCCTTGCAAGGATGCCATAGTTATACCACATTTTTTTGTTTCCAGATACGCCGAAAGAGTCAACATAGAAGCCCACATATTTAGTCTTCAAACCAAGCGCACAGCTAACAATCAGAAGCCCTACATACCCCCTGACGGGTCGTTTGTCAAGGACGTTAATATGGCGTGGCAAGAGATGGAAAGCGCGGAACACGATCGAGCACTTGCTCTAAGAAATGAACTCATTCGGTAAGTCTTGATGGAGAATACTTGAAGGAGTTATCAGGAGAGTTTATTCCCTCAGGATAAAACCAACTGCTAGATTTTAATTACTTTCAGTAGAAGAAGAACCGCTTTACTTCGTTTCTTTTCTTTTCTTCATGTTTTTTCTTTTCTTTGCTTTCCTTCGTTTACGTGTTTTCCCTCGTTTACGTGTTTTCCCTCGTTTACGTGTTTTCCCGTCGCAATAATGTCCTCAGATAGAATCCCATAGTATTTTTAAGAGTTCTTTCCTTTCCTTTATTTAAATGATGTTTCTCCGTGGCAAAAAGATCATTTCCTTTTCTAGGATCTCTATCATCCATAGCATTTTTTTTTTAAATTTCGATTTGCTCAAGTATTTATACTTTTTTTATAATTTCCTTTCCATTTAGACAAGAAATGCTGGAGAAAATGGCTGACAAGTTTGAAAGAAAGGTATAACTTTGATATACTTTGTATGGCGTCTACTGCTTCTTTGGTCATACCACATTTTCATTTCTATCCTCTAAGTTTTTTAATTAACTTTAAACGAAGACAGAAAACTGCATTACTACCATTATATCGTTAAAGTGCGCCCTGCGAAGTTCAATTTCTCTTTTGCCGAATAACATTTCAACAACCGTCAATTAAATAACATCAATATAATAACAATATCTTGAGGTAGATATTAGACTTAATTAAATATCAATTATTTATCCTCTAATCCCCCGCAGTTCCCATTATTTTGGTACGACTTTACGCCGCATTGCCGCCGGTCAACAACGCAGTCATAATCCCCAGTTTCATTTCATTTGTCTTTGTTTATCAGGCCGCTTTACGCGAATCATGGCTGGATGATATGATGCATGTGTTGGAAGAAGAACGACTCGCTCAAGATGCTGCTACAGTAGAAGCAGCACTAAAAAGACACGAAGCCATTAGCACGGACGTCAAAGCCAGGGTATATAGAGGGATTTCCATAAACCTGTGAAATACATTTTTAGCGTATTCAGTACTATTACGCTCTAACTCCTTTGTTTTCTATTGTTTGAATCTGGCTATTACCATCTAATAAGTAAATTTTGTTTCACGGGTTAATGAAAACCACTTTAGAGTGTTTTCACTCGTGTAACTAGGCACAGTCATATTGATGTACACATTCCAAAGCATGCAATAGAAACTTCTCCGTCTCCTCGTTGGTTGCTCATGTGCTTCGAGAGTTTTTCCTCCGGGTTCTTCTTGTTTCCTCCCTCCGCAAAAATCGACTTTCCAAATTGTAGTTTGATCTAGCAAGGGCCGAGATGAAAGTTACTGTCAGATCGAGTTCCCACGGTCAGGTAAAGTCAGGTTCCCGACTATCGATATATGGTATTTTTATTTATGTGGACTTCCTGTGGTGAAACATGAAGAGATGAATTTGGAACCAATTTGTCCTGTTTCTAGGAGGAGCGATTTCAAAAGGTGTTCGATCTCGCTCAAGAACTCATCGATGAAGATTATCACCGAGCAGATGCAGTTAGAAAAAGGTAATGAACCTAATCCCCTTGGGCGTAATGTTTGTACATTTCAGACCACGCGTGTCATCCTCTCGAGAATAAGACTCTTTGTTTGAGTTGCATCTATATTTATGTATCTTCTCATGCGCAACTTTTAGGCCCCGTCCACACGTATCTGGAAATTTTAGTATCCGCAAATTATTTTTTGCGGATACGAAAATGTTTGCGTCCACGCGCAGCGTATTCGAATCGTTTTCACCATCCACACGTATCCGCTTTCGTAAAATTTGAGGATACGGACACAAAAATTTGCGGACTCTTGTGGACGCAACCCGTATCCGTATAAAAAAATTTCGGATACAAAAATTAACGGATACGTGTGGACGGTCCTTAAACAAAGAAATGATCATATTGGGGATGACATTTGGTCTGATATAGGAAAACAGTGGATAAGGTCTATAGAGTGTGTGCAACCATGTGACTCAAAACCCTTGAGATATGAATAACAATGAAACAGCCGCCATGTTGGTTGATCTAACGAGAGACGTTAAAAGCCCTGTTACACGTTGAAACTTTTAGCTGAAACTTATGTGCAACGGAATTGCGAGACAAGTTTGACAGGGGTGTTACACGGCGCAATTTCGTCCTAAAACTTGTTCGAGACACAAGTTTCGGTTGCAGAAGTAGAAAGCAGTTCTACTTTTCGTGAATCTTTCTCGCGACGAAACGTTTCACAACGCTGGGGTGTTACGCGGTGCAATTGCTTCTGAAACTTATCTCGCAACGCTCTCGCAAGGAGGAATACTTTGTTAACGTCAAGCAAGAAGGTGGTTATGATGTACTGTGTACATGCTCTATTGAATCGCAAAATTATAGTCTGATATAGACACCTTGAGTGTAATCGGGTTTCGCTTTACAAATTACTTGTCATTCCGTAAAATATGATTCTTTGTTTGAGTTATATATATCCATATTATGTCGTCTCACGTGCAACCTTCATGATAATCAAGGGAATTACACGTGGTCTGAAATGGGAAAACTATAATCCCGAGGTAAAAAGATTTTTTTGCATCAATTTTCAACGACACGCTCAACTGACACCCTGTTGACTCAGTTGGTCAGAGCATCGGTCTAGTTATGAGGGAGGGCGTGGCTCAAGCCTCGGCCGGAACAATCCTCAGGGTTTTATAATAACTGGCGTTAAATTACAGCTTTTGTAATTAAATATGCAAATGGTTAGACTTTCAAGTGTGTTGGATGACCACTTTAAATGGCGGTTTTGTCTCGCCACACTTTATCATTAGTATCCAATTATCGAGCGACCATCCTCAGTTATTTTGAAGTAAACGTTCGTATATTAACTCCATAGAGAAGAGGTGATTATGACTAAGTGGGACAAACTGGTCAACAAGCTGCAAGGACGTCGTACTACGTTGATGGGGTTAAGGGATCTAGTGGGTGTGTTCAGGGATATGGACAGCGCTCACTCGGACATGATGGATATCGAGGTAGGTCACATGTTTTATGTGTAACCTTAACACCTGTTAAAACCATCAAACGAACTGATCGTTTTCATCATAATAAAGGGCACGGCAAGGCTAAGTCATACTGAAACGTCGAACCCTGAAACGACCTCTGGGCTGTTCTAAGTAAGGGCACTCCCAACCCACAGATCGAACCCTGAAACAACCTCTGGGCTGCTCTAACTCAGGGCATGGCTAACTCACATATCGAACCCTGAAACAACCTCTGGGCTGATCTAAATCAGGGCATGGCTAACTCACAGATGGAACCCTGAAACAACCTCTGGACTGATCTAAGTCAAGGCACGGCTAACTCACAGATCGAACCCCGACACAACCTCTGGGCTGTTCTAAGTCGGGGCACGCCTAACTCACAGATCGAATCGCACTTTAGCATGATGGGTTTGTGGAGGGAGGAAAACAGAAGAACCTTGTAACTTCCAATCAGTGCCTTTTGTGCCTTCCCACAAACCTGGCTCTTGAATGGGTTTCTGAGTATGCGATTAATGAACATAGCGGCATTAGCCTGAGTCTGAGGTTGAGAAAAACCTGGGTCGAGTTGGTATTGCAGTACATTTTGGGACTTTCCCATACGATACACTTTAATGCCAACTCGCTCAACCTCATGCAGCAAACATTCCTTTGCTGAGTAAATATTTCAATTCATAGACCGGTCTTCGTTCTGAGGACTACGGGCGCCATCTTCTTGACGTGGAGAACATCCTCCAAAAGCACAGCCTCCTGGAATCCCAAATTCAAGCACAAGGCGAAAGAATTCAGAAGATTAATGTGCATGCGCTCGCGTTTGTGAACGCTGATCACCCTGAGAGTAAAGTGATCAAGGAAAGACAAAAACTCATTACTCAAGCTTACGAGGTAATAACATAATAGTTATGACGTTGAAACGTTTACGCTCTCTGATTGGCTGAAACTTAGGTTTCATCATATTCACTCATAGGCCATAAGTGCAAGAGGACTAGTTGTTTTAGTCAAATCCGCCCAACTAGTCGGTCAAATATTTAAAGTTGAAATTGATGTTTTAATTTGGTTTTCAAAGCCGGCACTTTTTGCTACTAGTTGGATATACCTTATAGTCTAGTAGTAGCTCATTCAATCATAACGCAGCATTGATGATAGACCACTTCTAGTTGGATTTTGACTAAGTTGTAAAGGGCTTCGGAATCCTATACACGCACATGTATCTAGTCTGTGTACTGAAATGATCTAGTCATACTTTGCTGCACCGGATTTTTCTAGGCGTTAGTCCAACTAGGAAAAGAACGAAGAGCTAGGCTGGAAGATTCACTCAAGCTTTACAAATTCTTTGGAGACTTGGAGGAAGAAGATATATTTATCAAAGAAACCGAACAGTTAGCATCTTCTAAAGAAGTCGGGAAAGACCTGCCTAGTTTAACTAGGTTTCAGCAAAGACACGAGGTAAGAAAAGTACGCGCATTTCAATACCAATTAAAGATGCACCCGTGATCGTCGATTGAATTCCCATCACATCAACTCATTGGTGCCCTTATCCCACCTGTTACCTATCCTACTCGCGCCTTAAGCCACATAGGGCCTTGGTTTCTGTATTAACCATTTTTTATGGAAGCGGGTTATCGGCCATAGCCCAACCACTAACCTGGAGGACCAGTGGGATCACTCTTCGTCTGGCTCCTACCCTTTGACCTGTCCGGTATGGGTGTCCCTACCAGGAGTACACGACTCTCGCCGGCATAGCTCTAGGGGTCACTGGAACACACAAACCGCTCCACCACTATAAGGTGGTGATTTCCATCGAGACAGCTTTTCTGGCATAATTGATATACAAATAAAGACATCCAAAATTTGTTTGCATTTTGTTAGGCCCTTGATGCGGAGATCAGTGGACGTTTAGCGCATTGTGAGCAGGTTTGTGCCCGGGGTCAGTCATTGATCGATAAAGGACACTTCGCTTCCAAGGAGATCAAGGCAAAGATTAAACAAGTGCAGGGGAACTGGATACGTGTGAAGGAGTTGTCTCAAAATAGAAGAGAACGATTGAAAGATGCAGCTCAATCACTTCAGGTATTTATTAAACTATTCTTTTCCTGATAGTTATCACTGCCCTTGCTGTTGTTGTCGTTGCCCTTGCAGTTACTGTTGCTGTTGTTGCTGCTGTTAAGTTGTTGCTGTTGAGTTTATTGCTGTTGTTACTGCTGTTAAGTTGTTGCTGTTGAGTTTATTGCTGTTGTTACTGCTGTTAAGTTGTTGCTGTTGAGTCTATTGCTGTTGTTGCTGCTGTTAAGTTGTTGCTGTTGAGTTTATTGCTGTTGTTACTGCTGTTAAGTTGTTGCTGTTGAGTTTATTGCTGTTGTTACTGCTGTTAAGTTGTTGCTGTTGAGTTTGTTGCTGTTGTTACTGCTGTTAAGTTGTTGCTGTTGAGTTTATTGCTGTTGTTACTGCTGTTAAGTTGTTGCTTTTATTGCTGTTGTTGCTGCTGTCGTTGCCTCTGTTATTAATGCTGTTGGTGTTGCTGCAACTTTTGTTATTGCTGCTGTTAATTGTTGCTGTTCTGTTCCTATTATTGTTGCTATTGTTGTCATTGCTGCTGTTATCGTTGCTAGCCGTCATTTCTGTTGTTTTTGTTGTTGCTGCTGAGGTCGTTGCTGTTGTTGTTGATGCTGCTAGCGCTGTTAATATTGCTGCTGCTGTTGCTGCTGTTTATTCTTTTTACGCTCTTCTTTCGTTGCTTATGCTCCTGTTGTTGTTGTTGCTGCTGCTGCTTGTTGTTGCTCGCATTATTGGTACTATTATTTCCCCCGTATCATCTACGCCTTTTATTTTAATTATATTTACTGATTTGTTTTGTCTCAGTACTATTCAGATGCAAATGATGCGGAATCTTGGATGAAAGAGAAGCTATCAGTAGTACAAAGTGACGATTACGGTCGCGATGAACAGAGCGCAACGGTGAGTACTGGACCACAGGGAGCCCACGTTAGTTAGACCACAGCGCACGTCAGTTTGGATAAATGTAGTCAACCATTTATCGATCTCAGAAAATGTTTTTTGGTCTATATTTATATCGACAGATAAGCATTTTTTAAAATTTGATTTGGGAATTTTAGCGCTAATACCACAGTATTGATAATAACATTTACGCATTGAAAACTCGTCGGTCTTTTTGTAGTTTCTTTGAGGCTCCATAGTTAGTATGGAGATTACGAAAAAAACCCTACTTTGTCAAGACGACGATTCCACGCGTGCTACTGAGAAGGGCTAAATATTTACAAATTTGCTGCACGGCTCTAATTTTGTTCTCTCCTCACTAGTCTCTTCTTCAACGTCATCGTCAAGTAAAAGAAGAAATCAGCTCGTTTGCAGATGATATTTCAAGACTTAAAGAACAAAGCAAATTGATGGGTGAATCTAGCAAGGAAGCTACTGCTCAATTGCAAGTAAGTCTTTATTTTCCTTGAAGTGCGAATGCAGGGTGAGTTCTGCTAATGCGCGCTCTTCCATCCCTGTGGTAATAAGTTCGATCCTCCCCCTTCCCCTCTTGAGCTGTTTTGGTTCTTTGGAAAAAACCAGACCTTCCTTATCTCCTCTCATTCACATTGCGAGACAACCGTTAATACAATACTATTTTTATTTTATCTGAAATCTTCAGCCAACATACGAGTCATACACAGAGGAAGTGGAAGTAGAGACAGACGAAGAGGTGGAAGAGACGATAGAAAAAGAAATCTTACAAGATGTGGTACAAGAAGTGAAGGTCCCACAGGTGATAGTGTTGTACCCTTATACAGGTGGTCAAGGTCTCGCTGTCGAGAAGGGGGAGGTAAGTTGGTTGTAAATGAATGCAATAAAATCCCTTTCATTGCCACCCACGGTTATCTGATCGCTCCCCCGATTATACACTGATGGGCATGCAAACGCAAATAACGCAACAATATCCTTCTGTCCAATTTTTTTCTATGCATGCAAGCATAGTCCCTCTTAGATAGTGAAAAAGGGGGAGTTAAAGAAATGCAATAAATTCCATTTATACATCTATTTCAATAAACTTTGTCATCGCCAAAGGCGATAGGCAATAGGCGATAGTCGAAAAGCGATAGGAAATATATAGGTCATTACAAGATCCAAGAAGAGCTGGAAAGACTTGTGTTTATGCTTCTTGTTCTCGTCAAGAACATGGACCTTAGTGTTGTGAGACTGATTCAATGTTCTTTGTATTCAACGAAACCATTTCCATGTCAGAATGACTTAGATCGCCTTTTGCCTTTGGCGATGACAACATTTCTTGAATAGGTGTAAGTCCCCCCCCCCCCCCCCTCTACCCTCCCGGTTATGAGCGCCTTCGCCGCTAGCAAAGTGTCCCTTAGGTAGGGAAATGTTTTTTCCCCACAAGGCAAGACTCTGCTAGGAGGGAATTACTCTTGAATTTTTGAAGATCAAGTGTTTCATTGGATCCGTTTTTTAAGCCGAGTCTTCTTACTGTTTTTAGGCCCTTTATTTGATAAACAAGACAAATAAGGACTGGTGGAGTGTAAGGTATTGACGCTTAAGATGTTCACTAAAAATTGAATATTGTACCAAATATTTTACGAAAACAACTTTTACTATTGTTTTACTGTCTAATGTTTTACGCAGGAACAATTAAAACAATGTTTTGGCATGAAAAGAAATTTCATTTTGAATTCCCAAAGGAGAAAATTGATATTGTTTTGCCGAACGCCATGTCCGACGTGAAACTGCTTTGCATGATAACTGTTTAATTTTTATCTTTATTGCTTAATTTTCATGATTGTAGACGCACAAAAACCAAAGAAGCTGGTTATGTTCCCGCCAAATACGTCAAGGAAATTGAGCCTCGTGTTCTCCAGAAAACAATCAAACAAAAAGTAATGGTACCACAAACTGTTAAAGTGAAAAGAAAAGTCAAGAAGATGGTATCTGTGGAAAGACAAAGACCCATTCCCGCCAATACCGCCGCTTCACCTCGGTCACCAAGAAGAGGTATGACGTCATGAGCTCGCGCGCGCGTTATGGCGCGAAAGTTCCCGCCAAATTCACAGGAATTCTATCAAAGAGAGAAACATTTAATCATAGTCCTTTTTATTATACCTACAGAGAAAAATGTAAAGATTCACTCACATTTTCAAATTTTATGTCTCAATATTAATAATCAATGCACTGAAAACCTAGTTTTTTTATGTTTTTTTTAATTGTGTTTTATTCAGGCAAGCTAAAGCGAGGTCTCAAGCGTCATTTTACAGCTCATTTTGATCGCGATAACGTAGCTGTACGGCAGATAACACTTACAAACACCTACAACAGACTACTTGAAGTATCAAAGGTAAAGGTCCAAATAACTTCTTAATATAATATAACTTCTATAACTTCTTAATATAATCATCTTTGCAGCCGCTTCTGTGGTGCTGTGCAAACTTCAATAAAACCATGGAAATGCTCTGTCGTTGAGTCGGTATTCTAAACCAAAGCTGCTGCCGGTTTCCAATACGAAGTTGGTTAGAATACGTGCACTCAGACTGAATTGCAATGCTTGGATTGGATTTTCTTTTTACATATAGTGACTACATTTTCCATTTATTCGCATCTTGACTTTCAGAAAAAATTGTCATTTGTCTCTTTCGTCATATCATCCAACATGGCCGCCATGTTGTTGTTATTTCACTCTCGTAGGAATTGCAAAGCACCTATTGTCTTTTACGCCTTCAAATTTGCACCTCTACTTAATTGTCAGGAATTTTTTACAGATTCGGGAACAGAATTTAGAGAACGCCATCAAATTTTACCACTTTAGTCGTGAATGTGATGACATGGACGTGTGGATGACTAACAAGGTTAGTACCGTCACCCTGATTGGTTCACGTTTACCCATGTGGTCTATTCGCCCACTGTGACAAACGTCACTTTTAAGCATGTTACTGTTTCTTACGTTCAAAGGAAAAGCAGTTGAACTCCAAAGACTCTCTCCAAGCTGGTGATATCATCCAAACTATTCGCAAGAACTTAGAGGTACCTGATATAGTTACTATTCGACTGTTGACTATAAAATGTAGTTCATATTTTATTACTTTTTACTCCACAGCGCTTTCAGACCGAAGTTTCGGCTAAAAACAGCTCCATGTCAGAAATCAACCGCCTGGCAGATGAACTAATCAATATTGAGCACTATGATGTTGTGAACGTGAAAAGAAGAAGAAAGGAACTGAATGAAAGGTTAGTTATATAGATATGGTATTGACTGCTAAGCACGAGGTCCATAGTTTGGTCCTCCGTGACCTCACACACTTGTTTTAAGGAGCAAGTGTGGCGTGGTTGGTTAGAGTGCTGCCTGCTAAGCAAGAGGTCCATAGTTTGGTCCCCTGTGACCTCACACACTTGTTTAAAGGAGCAGGTGTGGCTTGGTTTGAGTGTGCTGCCTGCTAAAATAGAGGTTCATAGTTTGTTCTTCAGTGACCTGACACACTTTTGCTCCGAAGCCTAAATATATTCAAACGTTTTTTTTTTTTTTTGCACATTTACTTTTAGGTGGGGAAGATTACAACAATTAAATCAACAAAAAGAAGAGGAACTTGAGGAAAAACACGGGTAAGGGCACATTTAACACTGTAGTTTTCATGCTTTAAGAAACTAGTTCTCATTAATTTTAGTCTGTCATTATTCATGAAAAATATTTACATTTCAGCGTGGAATTATTTTTCAATTCTTGCGAGGAAATGCGGTCATGGATTAAAGAAAAAGATGGAATGCTATATGATGAAGATGTTGGTCGGGATATTGAGACGGTGCGCGCGTTGCAAAGGAGACATCAGGTTAGTGTGTGGTGTAGGAAATGCGGTCATGAATTAAATAGGATGGAATGCTATTTGATGAGGATGTTGGTCGGGATATTGAGAAGGAGCGCGCGTTATAAAGGAGACATCAGGTCAGTGTGCGGTCATGAATCAAAGAGGATGGAATACTATTTGATGAGGATGTTGGTCGGGATATTGAGAAGGTGCGCGAGTTACAAAGGAAGCATCAGGTCAGTGTGTGGTGTGTGCTTCTAATGTATCGCCGCTTACCGTTCGATGTGTGGTCAAGGATTCGATCCTTTGACCCCCGAATGGCCAATGCATTCCTTTTTGCTTCTTTACTTTTGCCATAAATTACGAGACTGCATATGCGCTAGATATGCTGTTCATATCATTAGTTCATATTTTAAATAAATAATTTATGATTTATAAACTTTTTCAGGGCGTCGAGAGAGACCTTGCAGCCGTAGAGGACAAAGTAACGAAACTAAAAGCACAAGCGCAATCGTAAGTAAACCTAACGCAGCATTACGCGCAACAATTGTTCCCAATTTTACCGGGTTTTTTTTCTTTTCTTTCTTTTCTTTTTTCTTTTTTAGTTTTCGGTGTTTGTGATCTCAAAATAGACTATATCTCTTTAATTAAAAGAAACGAAAACCTGACACAGCTTTTTAGATAATAAAGTGATTTATTATTATCCAAAGTTTCAGTTCAATTTGATGTAATCCGAATGCGTTTAAAAACGTTTTAAAGAAGCCGTTATGATTGTTACCCAAATATTTCGGAGAAACCCAACTACGTTTTTGCGTTTCAAAGCATATTGTAAAATTCGTAAACATTTTGAGGTAACGCTGATAGGATCTATAGGAGATCAAATCCTTTACTAATACCTAATAATTACTAATAAAAGGGATAGCATTCTGTTTATATCTGTTTTCGTTATGCAGGCTGGTTTCCCAACATCCTCGTCAAGCTCGTCAAATAAAAACAAAAGAAGAAGAGATTATTCGACTATGGAACGGACTGAAGGTAAATACAACAGCAAAATGATACTAGGGAATTGAATTATTATCATCAAGAAAAATATTTTTCCGGCCCCTGCAGCAGTCATTAGTTTCGGTCCCAGATGCTCACGTGCCCTGAAGACGGCTGAGAAGAAGAATAGGGAATCAGAAAAATAAATGGGAATAAGAACAGGAATATAAATCAATGGTAATCAAAAATCAAAATTGAAAAAGAAACAATAAGGTGAAATGGAGATTCTAGAAATGGAAATAGTAAATAAGAAGAGACCTGCGAATGAAAACTAATTTTTAGTCATACCGGGAGGTTGAGAAACAAACTGGGTCCAGTTGGGATTGTAGTGCATTATGGGAATATTTTGTGGGAAAGATTTCTTAGATGGCGTCTATTTTGTCACCTCAAACTGTCCCACAATGCACTGCGATACCAGTTTTTTTTTTAACTCGACATTGGAATGCCTAATAAAGGCTTTGCACCATCACGTGACTGCAGCCTTGTTGGTTGGCAGGAACAATACAATCTTTAACACGAGAAATAGCTCGATCCCCAAGAGCAAATGGATTTTATTGTTCTGCCATCTAACCAAAGGCAGTCCAAGCTGTATTTTGGGCGCCGACACGTGATGATGCAAAATTAAACGTCTATAGTAACGAAAACTGATCAAACTGTTTTGTTTCTCAGACGAAAGCAGCTCAAAGAAAAGCTGTGTTGGATGATGCGTACGGTCAACAAGGATTCTTGGCCGACACAAGAGATCTGGTAAATAGTAGGAAGTGAAAAATAAGATCCACATTTATCACCTGTTTTTAATAACATGAATTAAACGCCAAACAATCAGACTGCAGGAATGATAGAAGAATATCGCTTCAATGCCTTACCGAAAAAATAAATAAAACATGCAAACAAAGAAATGTTCACCTATATGTAGTTGCACGTTATGTCATCTCCGTTATGTTGGTGGTATTTGACAAAAGATTTCTCAGTAGCTTCAATTGTTGATACCACCAACATGGCCGCCATGTCCTTGTATCATGGTCATATTGGCGGTATCAGACAAATATTTATCATTAGCTTAGACAGAATGATCCCCATGTCTTTGTACCACGGCCATGTTGGAGGTATTTTACAAAAGATTTTTCATGAGCCTTCTTTGTTGATACCACCAACTTGGGTGACATGGTGGCGGTATCAGACAAAAGATTTCTCATTTTCTTCAATGGCACCAACATAAACTCCATGTCTTTGTCACTCCTGTGTCTTGAGAAAATGGTTGTTTACCACCAATTAGTAAATGTACTGCATGTTATTGTTTTGTTCTCCTATATATGTAGTTGTCCTGGGCAAATGAAATCACACAGTCACTCGATTCAGCAGAGGATCCGCACGACATCAGCAGCGCTGAAGCAATGACACAAAAAAACAATGAAATGCTTGAAGACATCCAAACACATTTAGACAGGTGAGACTGAATGTTCGGTGAGTAAGATTCAGGAGGGAGGGTTCAGTACTTGTTGTCATCGATAGCTTCATTCCACAACACAATGAAATGATTTAACTGAAGATATCCAAACATATCATTACAGGTAAGACTGAAGGTTCGGTGGTACTGAACCGGTTGATATGGCGGGAATTTCGTTAGAAGAATTAAACGCGTACGGGTGTGCATTGGCGGGAAAATGGTTCATCGTATGACCAATACCTTGCTACTCATCTGGTTATTGGGTCATAATGTCATAATCAAGAAAGAAAACTGCTTAGCTATTTTATGCCTGTGTCATTTAGGTTTGACCGTCTAAATGATTACTCCCAGAAACTCCTATCTGCAAATCCACGTGCTGTGAAAGTCAAACAGAATGTAGCATCGTTGAACGAAGCAAAGGACAAGCTCAGCAGATGTTGGGCCGAACGAAATGATCGCTTGCAACAGGGACAAGATTTACAGGTAAGATTTTATTTTAGATTTTAAAAAAAAGCACGCATGGAGGATATTAAAAAACTGCATTTGAAAATCTACTAGGTACTTTTAGGTATATAAAGTTGTAGGACATCCTTTAACCGCTCAGTGGGTGCGGGAGGTCATCGTTCCAGCTTCGGGCCAACTCCAAGGGTTTTAAAATAAATGAGAAAGTGCTACCTTTCAATATGCAATCACATCTGCGAATGATTAGACTACTGATTGTAGGTCCCCAACCCCTCACTCCCCAAAAGTGATTGTAACCGCCCCCCCCCCCACACACACACCCCCCCTGCCACTCCCCTCAACAACAACAAAAATTTCAAGCTGCATGACAGCCTGACAGCCAATGGCGCTTCGGTCTAGCTGCCAGTAAAGTCTTCCACTGAAAGATTGTAAAGCGAATTGAGACGCACGAGTAATGCATGACATGTGGACATATGAGGACGTCCCATTATTATTCATTACTAGGGACGTCCTTGATGTAGCATGGACACTGACAATGTATTCAAAGGAAAGTTTTTGATTATTTTAGGTTTTTATTCGTGACGCTGAGCACTTGGATGCCGCTACTGCATCCCATGAAGCATACTTTGCTAACAAAGACCTTGGGGTGAGTAATGTTTCGTTCCATTTATTCAAGCACCATTCCTGGTGTAGAATTCATCCCGGAAAGCTAATGCCATAGATAGAAGGTGCTGGATCGCAGTGAGACCTGAAACCCCAAAACCCTTAAAAGTACGACGAATATCTCCGCCCTTTTCCAATTAGCTCCCCCCCCCCCCTTTCCTGGGGTATTCAGTAGGGCAACCGTTCTTGAAATAACCAATAAGGGCATAACATCTTTATTAGGCAACCGTTGATGACGTTGAAAGATTATTAAAGAAACATGAGGACATGGAAAAAACGTTACTCGCTCAGGACGAAAGAGTGCGTGACTTGTTTGACATGGCCACCTCTTTGATCCGAGCTGAACACTTTGAAAAGAACTGGTGAGTACACCAAGCTGTTGAAAATAGACACTTGATCAACGCTCCTGGATTCATGAGTTTCTGTTGCTCATATATATATTTTTGCTCCTGATTTAAAAAAATTAATTTGAGAATTCGAACACGAGGGAATCAAGGGTGGCATCATCACATGTGAGCAGAGATTTTTCATGCAAGTGTCTGCCTCCCTTGATCTGGGGGATTTTCTGCGGTTTCTATCCTTCCGCAAATCTAACATCCTAAATTCCAATTCGATCTGAGAATTAGCCATACATTGACTTCGAGTAGCCTGGGTTGTTTCTGGATGTCGATAAAATTTGAAGGTTCACAACAACCGCACTCGTGAAGACTTAATACGGCTTCTCAGTTCCCAGCGCCATCTTGAAAGCTAATCGGGCCTGTGCCTCGAAGCAAGAACGACGGTAACCTTGCAATGATAGACATGTGAATAATTGTCTCGCTTCGATGCACAGACAAGTTACCTTTCAAGATGGCGCAAGATGGCGCAGAAAACTGTGAAGGGACTATTACCTATAAACCCAAGTTGTTAAAAAGTAGGTTTATTCTTTTAATTTTTTTTTCAACAATGCTTTTGTATTGACCGAGTGTAGGATTTCAAAGCGAAGAGACGAAGTGGTACAAAGAAGGGAAGCCGTCAAACATCACGCAGGACAACGACGAGAATCTCTGATCCAGTCTCAGTTACTGCAGAATTTTCTAAGAGATGCTGACGAGGTAACTAAAAAAACAAATCACTAACAGCAACCTTTGGAATGGTATTAGGAAAAACGACAACTCTTGCCTCCCCAGTCTTCCCGCTTTTCATCTCCCCTCCTCTAACATCTCTCCTTCTTTCGGGCCTTCCTTACTCTGTAGGAAGCCTTGAAACACTGGGAGGATGGGGACAAAGTCATTTTGCAACACAAGATCACAAAAAATGAATATTTAATAGATCCCTTGAATGAGACGTCGAAGCAGCTCAATTTGGAGGACAAACATTTTTTTTCAGACTCCTGACAATTAGAAACCTATTGCTATGTCTTCCAAATTAAGCTGCAATCCGACTAGCTACAAAGGGTCTATTGTTACCTATTGTTAAAACATACCCCCTCCCCCCGGGTCCCGTGGGCGCAAGAGCCCTTCCTCCTTCCTTCCATCTTTTTCTTTTTTATTGTTGGTTTATGTAATAGTTACGTGTTTTTTTTAGTTTGGGGCTTGGATCTTCGAAAAGTCACAGATCGCGACTGATGAGTCTTATCGAGATCCTAAAAACATCCAGGGAAAACTACAACGACACGAGGCATTCGAGGCTGAAATTACAGCAAACAAAGATGGTATCGACCGCATCAATACGGTAAGGAGACGTGGGGAACAATGCTAGCGCAATAATAGCTGCGTTTTTAATGGGTCGTAGAATCTTGGAGGTTGTTTTGATCTCTTGTTTTCTGGTTTCATGTCGTAGAAATAGTCAAATACAATAGTTTGGGGACTTATTTTGACATGTTTTGACTTAACGACCGCTAGTTGCCCCTCTGTCAACCACTTTCTTGCCTCCCCCCCCCCCCCCCCTCCCCTACCTCCATTCAACTCCAAAACGTCACGTGTTTGATAGTAAGCAAAAGTGCGTTCGACTCTTCGCTTCTCACTTCTTTGGTTTTGAGTTCTGTTCCTGGACTAGATTTCGATTCCAACTGTGAGTTAACCGTGCAAGCTCTGACTTAGATCAGCGCAAAGGTTTTTTTTGTGTGTTTGTGGTTGTTTCATCTGGGAGTTGACTTGATTTAGATCAGCCCAGAGATTGTTTCAGGTTTCGATCTGTAAGTTAGCCGTGCCCTGACTTAGATCAGCCCAGAAGTTGTTTCAGGGCTCGACCTGTGGGTTATCTGTGCCCTAACTTAGATCAGCCCAGGGGATGTTTCAGGGTTTCATCTTTGAATGTACGTTGTATCATTTTGGTATTATATCAAATTGTTTTTCATGCTTGATGTATGTTTTCAGGTTGGTAAAAATCTCATCCACAAGAAGCACTTTGGTTCTAAAGAAGTTCAAATGAGGCTCAAAACGCTGAACCAAGACTGGCAAGAGCTACTCTCCAGCTCCTCCAGCAAGGGCTGCAAGCTTCACCAAGCACATTCGCAAATGCAGTTCAACAGATCCCTGGGCGACTTTATTGAATGGATGCATGATGTCGAGGCCTTGCTGCGATCTGAGAACCTGGGACGAGACTTATCAAGTGTCAAGTTCTTACTGAAAAAGCATCAGTTAGTCGAGGCAGACATTGAGGTCCACGTGACTGAGGCCCAGGCTCTTAGCAGGCATGCACAGGAGTTAATAGATGATAACCACTTTAATGCGCAAGACATTCAACGTACTACGAAAGACAGCCTTAAAAGGTAATCGTTCTCAATATATCACAAATATATATTCTTAGACTTCTTATATTTTCATTTTCCTTTTATTTTATCATGTAAACACAAGGATCTAATGGTTACTAAAGTTATTTCATTGATCCTTTATCCTATACAGATTCAAAGATTTAAAAAGTCTTTCATCCAGTCGTCGAGCGCAACTCGAGGATTCCTTCGGTTTGAACCAGCTTTTCTACGACATTGAAATGGAGATGGCCTGGGTCCGAGAACATGAACAGCTTGCTACTTCCGGGGATCTGGGATCTAATTTAGTGTCTGTCCAACGGCTTCAAAAACGACACCTAGCATTTGAGAACGAGTTGACCAATCATGAGCCGAAAATAAAATCGGCGTTAACACGTGGTCAGGATTTGATTGACAGCTGTCATCATGCGTCAGATAAAGTAGAGGAACGCATTGATGAGTTGAGGACTTCTTGGAGAGAGCTGTTGGAGGCTACAGCTCATCGGAAGTTGAAACTTGACGAGTCACATGAATCACAGAAAGTGAGTAGGAATCAAGGGTAGCGCATGTAACTGTAGTGCACTCGCGTCTCACCTCTGGGGTCTCGGGTTAGATTCGATTTCTTGTTTGGTAGCTCTCTTCGAGTTCTCCAATTTTGATCCGCTCCGCAAAACGTAACAGCCTAATTTTCAATTCGATCTGTGGGTTAGCCATGCCCTGACTTAGAACAGCCCAGAGGTTGTTTCAGGGTTCTATCTGTAATTTATCCCTGCCCTAACTTTGATCAGTCCAGAGATTGTTTCAGGGTTCTATCTGTGGGTTAGCCATGCCCTGACTTAGATCAGCCCAGAGGTTGTTTCAGGGTTCTATCTGTGGGTTGGGAGTGCCCTTACTTAGAACAGCTCAGAGGTTGTTTCAGGGCTCCATCTGTGTGTTAGCCATGCCCTCACTTAGATCAGTCCAGAGGTTGTTTCAGGGTTCAATCTGTGAGTTAACCATGCCCTGACTTAGATCATCCCAGAGGTTGTTTCAGAGCTCAATCTTTGAGTTAACCATGCCCTGACTTAGATCAGCCCAGAGGTTGTTTAGGGTTCCTTCTGTGAGCTCGCCATACCATTACTTTTATTATCCCAGGGGTTGTTTTAGGGGTTCCATTTGTGGTTTAGCCATTCCCTGACTTCGATCATCCCAGAGATGGTTTCAGGGTTCAATCTGTGAGTTAGCCATGCCCTGACTTTGATCAGCCCAGAGATTGTTTCAGGGTTCAATCTGTGAGTTAGCTGTGTCCTCACTTAGATCAGCCCAGAGGTTGATTCAAGGTTCGATCTGTGAATTAGCCATACCATAACTTTGATCAGCCGAGAGGTTGTTTCAAGGTGTTTGTGAACCTTATTCCGCGTTCGAATGTAAAGAAATGTTTTCCCATTTTATTCAGACCACGTGTCATTATCCTGAAAATACGATCCTTTTTGCTTCTCGTGCGCAACCTTTGAACCAATCATATCATACTCTAGGGAATGACACACGTGGTCTGAAATGGTGAAAAATTACCTCCTAGGTAAAGAGGTCTTTTGAGTAAAAATTGAATGAAAAGTGCCGTCATTACCAATGTCATTCAATTATTAAATATTGCTTCCAGTACTTCGCCGAGGCAAATGAAGCTGATTCCTGGATGAACGACAAAGCAGGTCTAGCAGCAAGCCAGGACTACGGCAAAGATGACGCAGCTACTGAAAAGCTCTTGACAAGACACAAAGCTCTGGAGACCGATGTTGAGTCAATCAGTACCGTCATCACAAATCTGGGGAAGGACGCTAGGAGACTGGTAGAGAGTGCCCATTTTGATGCGAATAAAGTGAAATTGATGCAGGTACGTTGGTTTAAATCTACTGTAATGTTTCGGTCCATTATTTATTCCTATACTGGGGCGTTTCCATGGATTTACCATGATTCATGGTCTCTTGAATAAAAGAAAATATTTTTTTCAACGTTCTCAGAGGGACCTCGAAGAGCAGTTATCAGGTCTGAGGACTTTAGTAAGCTCACGGCGCTTGAGACTTGACGAATCCAAGAAGCTACACCACTACATGCGTGAAGTGGACGAAACCGCTGAATGGATAAACGACCAACTGCATATCGCGGGCTCTGAAGACTATGGCAAAGACTTTGAATATCTAGAGGTTTGAATGTCCTTTCTTGCTTTTTCAATGCTCGGTTTTGGTTGATTGGCCTTATGATGTTGCTCGAAGGGACTGTGCCTTAGAATCCATGTTTGGTAGTTTTTGCTTTCTTGACTTAATTTCTGTTGTCTTTATGTTCAGACTGTTCAAAATAAATTTGATGACTTCCAAGGAAGCGTTGGTGCAAACACTAAAACATATCGGGCTGTAGATAACCTGGCCAAAAGGCTTGTAGCCGAGGGACACACAGACACTGTAGCTATTAAAGAACAGCAAGATATATTAAGGTGTGTATGTTCAGGTCCTTCTTTCTTTCCATCTTTCTATCCTTCCTTTCGTTCTTTCTTTTCCTTTTTTTCATTCGATTCCTTGCAGTCTTCCTTTCTTCCCTTCCTTTCGCGCCTTTCCCCCCCCCCCCCCCCCCCCCCCCCAAAGGCGAAATTCGGACAAACAAACTTACAAGTTTACTTTCAGCAGATAATTTTCACAGCCGATTGCAGTTGATCTTAGTTTACATGGGTTATTATTGTAACTTTAAGTAAAAATGATAAAATGGGTTCGTATAATACTCGTAGCGATTAAACAGAATGCAATTTGTCCGAATCTTTAAGCTATTTTTAGAATCAGTGCGCTGCGCTTTAAATCTGTTCTAATCTGATTTACATGAGAAAAGACGTTTTCGTGTAATACTGTGAACATCCCCTTTCGTGGCCATAAGTTGTCGTGTCCTCGCCAACTGAAAGTTGCCGTGTCCTCGTCAACTGAAAGTTGGAGATCTTAATGCTTGTATTCAGGGTTCAAAAAATAACGTCAATAGGCCGTTTGCATGATGGCGTCATTTTACTACCACTACTAAAATGCCATGTAACCTCTTTCATGCCGCGCATTTTCATTGCCATACAAAACTCAATCTAATGAACGCACATGATAGGTTTACCTAACCAACTATAGAGGTTTTGCACCATCACATGATGGCGGCCAAAACAGGAGGCACATCAGTGTCTTTTCCCCCTGGGAAACTGAATTATTTCTTCTCGCAGCGTTTGATGCAAAGTTTGTTCCTCATTTTAAAGATATGAACACTCTTATCTGAATTATAATGTTTATTTTAATTTCTATTATCAGATCAATGTGGGCTCAACTTCAAGAACAGATCGAGTTACGAAAGAAACGCTTAAAAAGCGCAGCTGAAATCCACCGTTTTAACCGAGACTTGAACGAACTGATCAGCCGAATACAGGAGAAGGATGCCAACCTCACCCTTGATGACCTGGGGCGAGACCTTGCTAGTGCCCAGGCTCTACAGCGCAAGCACTATGTTTTTGAGCGTGAGTTGGTGGCTGTAGAACAACAAGTCAAGACTTTGATAACTGAATCAAGACGACTTCAAAACACATATAAGGGTAGGCAGACAAGAAACATTTTCAACTTCTAAATTACCACTCACTTTCTTTCTTTTTTTCTTTCGCTCTTTCATTCATTCATTCTTTCATTCATTCATTCATTCATTCATTCGTTGTTTTTCCTATCTTTTCATTCCCAGGTCAAACAGCTCAAACAATTCAAAACCACGAGCAGTCTTTACTTGGTTTGTGGGAAGAACTGAAACGAAAATCCTCTAGAAAGAAACACAAACTGCGTGACAACATTGCGTTACACAAGCTCAACAACTCTGTAAGTAACGGCTGATTAGAAATGCACAAACCAAACTGCGTGACAACATTGCGTTACGCAAGCTCAACAACTCTGTGAGTAACCGCTGATAAGAAAAGCACAAACTGACCTGCGTGACAACATTGCGTTATACAAACTCAACAACTCTGTAAGTAACCGCTGATAAGAAAGCACAAACCGACCTGCGTGACAACATTGCGGTATACAAGCTCAACGACTCTGTAAATAACCGCTGAAGATAATAGGGCATAATACGGTCTCAATTCACACCACGTGTCATTCTCTTTAGATTAAGATTTTTTGTTTGAGTTATATCAATATTCATTTGTCTTCTCATGTTAAACCATTAAACAAAGAAATGATACTCTAGGGAATGACACATGGTCTGAAATCCGATGGCATATTGATCCCACGGTAAAGTTTTAACTGTTTTTTTATGATGGTTGGTCGAATTAGATTCGCGATCAGGTCACGTGGTGTATTGATATGGGACGCGTCATCTCTTCCGATGAACCAATCCACAACCTGTCCGATGCCGAGGCTATGCTACGTCGGCTGGAAGAGCAACACGTGGTTATGGAATCACGTGAAGAAACTTTTACTCAGTTGTTGGAGACTGGGGAGAAGATGATCGAAGATGGTCACTTTGCTAGCGAAGAGGTAACTAGATCAAGAAGAGGATGAATGAACGAACGAACTACGAATGAACGAAATACGAACGAACGACGAACGAACGAACGAACGAAAAATGAATGAATGAATGAATAATAAATGAATGAATAAATGAACGAATGAATGAATGTATATGAATGTATGAATAAATAAATGGTTGAATCGTTTAATGAATTAACGAATCCATGAAGTCAATGGATATATTAATAACTTGAAGACGTTAATGAATGTCGTACGTACAGTATATGATTAATTCGTTAGATAAAGAAAAAGCTTGTTATTTTGACCTTAACCAACACATTCAAACAAAAGATTTCATGTTTTCTCCTCTCATTACAAAAGTTGACAGAGAGGTTGGAGCTGCTTCTGACTGAACGAGAGAGTTTATACGCCACTTGGGACGACAGGAAGACAGAAGTAGACCAGGCCTGTGATCTGCATGTATTCCTAAGGGATGCCAGACAAGTTGACTCGCTTTACAGTTCGCAAGAGGTATTTATCGTTCGATCTGCGAGGTTGCCGTGTCCTGACTTAGATCAGCTCAGTGGTTGTTTCGAAATCCGAACCCAGAGGTTGTTTCAGGGTTCGATCTGTGAATTAGCCGTGCTCTGATTTAAATCAGCCGAGAGGTTGTTTCAGGGCTATAACTGTGGGTTAGCCGTGTGAGGGCTCAATAACATTGGAGTTCAGTTTGTATTGCTAACCTAATCAGAGGTGATTTTTTTTGTCCTACAGGCTGTCCTAGCGAAAGCTGAGCTTGGCAACAGCGTCGATGAAGTAGATTTTCTCCTCAAGAAGCATGAAAACGTAGAAAAGCTGGTCCTCTCGCAGGACGAAAAGGTCAAGGCTCTCAATACCTTCGGCAAACAACTACTCGAAAGTATGCATAAGGATTCCAGTATGATAACTCAACGACTCACTGTCATCAATGAAAGAAGAAACAAGCTGAAAAAAGACCTACAAGACAGAAGAGTAAAGCTAGAAGACTCGAGGAAGATTTCTCAGTTTTATCAAGATGTTATTGAGGTGAGGATATTTGAATAGTTTCCCGCCACATAAGCTACATGAGAAATACCCTACTGAAATTATTGTCTAATATTATGATCAATATTTTTCTTAAGGCGGAATCTTGGATAGTCGAAAAGCTTCAAACAGCCTTAGATGAATGTTATAAAGACCCGTCAAACCTTGTAAGTAAACTTCAAAAGCATCAGGCGTTCGAAGCAGAGTTGACTGCACATAGAGGTGTTATCGATGCGGTACAGAGGAATGGTGAAGAGTTGATATCATCCGGGCATTTTGCTGCCAGTGAAGTGGAGTCCCGGATTGAGTCTTTATATATTCAGTGGGAAGAACTACTTGAGGCGTCTGAGAACAAGGCGAAAAATCTGGAAGAAGCTAGGGACCACAAGAAGTTTAATCAAGAGGTGGATATCGCGGACTCGTGCATCGCAGACAAGGTATGGGGTATATGTCTATCTATTCATTCATTAGTTTGCTTATTCATTAATAATAATGGCGTAGCGGTGATAGCGCTCGCCTCTCACCAATGCGACCCGGGTTCGAGTCCCGACGAGCTCGGTGTTGTATGTGAGTTGAGTTGTTTGTTGGTTCCCTCCTGTGCTTCGAGGGTTTTCAGGGTTCTCCAGTTTTCCTCCCTCCGCAAAAACCAACTTCTAAATTCCAATTCGATCTTGGGCTTTCACCTAGCATGGATCTCAGGGTTCCGTTCGTGATTGTCCCACTCTGTGATTACATAGAAAATTGATAGATTAATATATTATTATTATTAATGAATAAGCAAATTTATAATAATAATAATAATAATAATAATAATAATAATAATAATAATAATATAAGGATGATGATGAATCTAACTGTCATAAGCAACCATAGTAATATATAATTAATATCTTGTATATTCAAATGAATATCATAAAATCCTAGTGTCACTTATTAGCAACGATGGGCTTTATCCATCCATCCATCATTTTATCATTGCCGGTTTTGATTGATTATTAATTTACCCAGCCAGCCAGCCATTTATCCCATCCTTGTGTTAAATGTTCTTATACCCATGTAACATCCATCCTTTTCTCACAATAGGAAGCCATTGTCTCATCAGAAGACATAGGCAGAGACTACGACCACTGCATTCGCTTGCAGAAAAAGATGAAAGAGTTTGACCAAGACCTTGCAGTAGAAGAAGACCGAGTTTACACCATCAATCACTTAGCAGACAAGCTAATCAATCAGGGGCATGCTGGAGGTGATCTAATTTACAGCAGACAACAAGCTCTTAACGAGCGATGGAATGCACTTCAAGACAAAGCGAGCGAGAGGAGACAGAGACTGGCGGAAGCCTGTGAAATCCATGCATTTCATCAAAGCTGTGTTGAAATAGCTAATATGATCAATGAGAAGGTATAGCTAATGTGATGAACTAGCTAATATGATCAATGATAAGTTTTAGCTAATGTGTTGAAATAGCTAATATGATCAATGAGAAGGTAGAGCTAATGTGATGAACTAGCTAACCGCCACCTGGTTAGCTCAGTTGGTAAGAGCGTCGGTCTGTTGTGCGGGAGGTCGTGGTTCAAGCCTCGGCCGGACCAACACTCAGGGTCTTAAAATAACTGAGGAGAAGGTGCTGCCTTTGTAACTACATCTGCAAATGGTTAGACCTTCACGTGGCTCGGATGATCACGTTAATGGCGGTCCCGTCCCTAATTAACTAGTGACGTTAAAAGAGGACCACGAGTTTATCAGTTGAATTACTGTCAAGTGTTATCCTCTATAAACAAGGTTAATTATTATTATTATTATAATATGATCAATGAGAAGTTATAGCTAATGTGATGAACTAGCTGATATGATCAATGAGAAGGTTAGCTAATGTGATGAACTAGCTAATATGATCAATGAGAAGGTATAGCTAATGTGTTGAACTAGCTAATATGATCAATGAGAAGGTATAGCTAATGTGTTCAAATAGCTAATATGATCAATGAGAAGGTTTAGCTAATGTGTTGAAATTGCTAATATGATCAATGAGAAGGTTTAGCTAATGTGTTGAAATTGCTAATATGATCAATGAGAAGGTTTAGCTAATGTGTTGAAATTGCTAATATGATCAATGAGAAGGTTTAGCTAATGTGATGAACTAGCTAATATGATCAATGAGAAGGTTTAGCTAATGTGATGAACTAGCTAATATGATCAATGAGAAGGTTTAGCTAATGTGTTGAAATAGCTAATATGATCAATGAGAAGGTTTAGCTAATGTGATGAACTAGCTAACATGATCAATGAGAAGGTATAGCTAATGTGATGAAATTGCTAATATGATCAATGAGAAGGTATAGCTAATGTGATGAAATTGCTAATATGATCAATGAGAAGGTAAAGCTAATGTGTTGAACTAGCTAATATGATCAATGAGAAGGTATAGCTAATGTGTTGAAATAGCTAATATGATCAATGAGAAGGTATAGCTAATGTGTTCAAATAGCTAATGTGTTGAAATAGCTAATATGATCAATGAGAAGGTTTAGCTAATGTGATGAACTAGCTAATATGATCAATGAGAAGGTATAGCTAATGTGTTCAAATAGCTAATGTGTTGAAATAGCTAATATGATCAATGAGAAGGTTTAGCTAATGTGATGAACTAGCTAACATGATCAATGAGAAGGTATAGCTAATGTGATGAACTAGCTAATATGATCAATGAGAAGGTATAGCTAATGTGATGAACTAGCTAATATGATCAATGAGAAGGTATAGCTAATGTGATGAACTAGCTAATATGATCAATGAGAAGGTATAGCTAATGTGATGAACTAGCTAACATGATCAATGAGAAGGTATAGCTAATGTGATGAACTAGCTAATATGATCAATGATAAGTTTTAGCTAATGTGTTGAAATAGCTAATATGATCAATGAGGTTTAGCTAATGTGATGAACTAGCTAATATGATCAATGATAAGTTTTAGCTAATGTGTTGAAATAGCTAATATGATCAATGAGAAGGTATAGCTAATGTGATGAACTAGCTAATATGATCAATGATAAGTTTTAGCTAATGTGTTGAAATAGCTAATATGATCAATGAGAAGGTTTAGCTAATGTGATGAACTAGCTAATATGATCAATGATAAGTTTTAGCTAATGTGTTGAAATAGCTAATATGATCAATGAGAAGGTAGAGCTAATGTGATGAACTAGCTAATATGATCAATGATAAGTTTTAGCTAATGTGTTGAAATTGCTAATTTGTTCAATGAGAAGGTTTAGCTAATGTGTTGAAATTGCTAATATGTTCAATGAGAAGGTTTAGCTAATGTGTTCAAATAGCTAATGTGATGAACTAGCTAATATGATCAATGAGAAGGTTTAGCTAATGTGATGAACTAGCTTATATGATCAATGAGAAGGTATAGCTAATGTGTTCAAATAGCTAATGTGTTGAAATAGCTAATATGATCAATGAGAAGGTTTAGCTAATGTGATGAACTAGCTAATATGATCAATGAGAAGGTTTAGCTAATGTGTTGAAATAGCTAATATGATCAATGAGAAGGTATAGCTAATGTGATGAACTAGCTAATATGATCAATGATAAGTTTTAGCTAATGTGTTGAAATTGCTAATATGTTCAATGAGAAGGTTTAGCTAATGTGTTGAAATTGCTAATATGTTCAATGAGAAGGTTTAGCTAATGTGTTCAAATAGCTAATGTGATGAACTAGCTAATATGATCAATGAGAAGGTTTAGCTAATGTGATGAACTAGCTTATATGATCAATGAGAAGGTATAGCTAATGTGTTCAAATAGCTAATGTGTTGAAATAGCTAATATGATCAATGAGAAGGTTTAGCTAATGTGATGAACTAGCTAATATGATCAATGAGAAGGTTTAGCTAATGTGTTGAAATAGCTAATATGATCAATGAGAAGGTATAGCTAATGTGATGAACTAGCTAATATGATCAATGAGAAGGTATAGCTAATGTGATGAACTAGCTAATATGATCAATGAGAAGGTATAGCTAATGTGATGAAATAGCTAATATATGGCGCCACATGTGAGCTGAGTTGGTTGGTTTTCTTTCTGGCTCTGAGTTTTCTTTCCCCCTCCCCCTTCCTCCCTCCTCTCAAATCAACCCTAATCCAAACTGGTTAGAGCTTTGTTGCGTGGTCATACATGGAATATATACCGGCTGCCTGAGGCGCCTTCACATGCTTTCATTCAACCCTGTTGAGCTGCGCCACTGCTGTACTTGCGGTGGTGATTAGCAATGACAGGTTTTTTAATTAGAGTGAGAACTTTATGAACCATTCGGTTTAAATCAGCTGATAAAAGGCTTTGATTTTCATCTGCTCCAATTAACAAGATTTCTCATTAAGCCTCTACTGCTGATACCACCAACATGGCCGCCTTATCTTTGAATCACGGTCATGCAGGTGGTATTAAACAAAAGATTCCTCAATAGCCTCTACTGTCAATATCACCAACATGGCCGCCATGTCGGTTCATTGATCAGAAATTCTTGTTCTGTTTATCTTTGAGTTTTTTATATCGTTCTTCAGGTCGCAATACTGTCAACTAATGATTTGGGTCGTGATCTACCTGGCGTCGAGGCTCTCATTCGTAAACATGATGACGTAGAAAGAGCGCTGACAGTCATTGAAAACAAAATGGAGATGCTTGAGAACGAGGCTCATCGATTAGTTCGTTCCCAGCCTCACATGGCTCGCACCGTCCAAAATAAACAGACTGAAATCATAGAGAACTGGGAACGACTGAATGACAAATTTGATGAGAGGTTGGTATTGAAGAACAATTGTAATCGAGGGTCAAAGGGTTGGTTGATCACTAGACGGTAGGAATAGTTTTTTTTCACGGTTGCTAAAAATAAATAGCGCAAAGGCTTCTGGGATCGAAATGCGGACAAACATAATGCAAATAAAGGCTACGATTACAAGAAAAAGATGAATAATATCAGTCGTAAAATCATAGTTCTTCCATGCGCTTGGTTTGGCTTGTCCGCATTTCAATCTCATGATGCACAATTGTGATGTCATCTGTGGAAAACGCTGTTACTCCAGTTTCGAGTTCTCTGTTGCTCAAGGTTATAGAATGTCAAAGGGTTTGCATTGTTAAACTTGTGCAATCTTTTCTTTACTATTGGTGTTTGTGACTGTCTAGACATTGGTATGAAGTTAAGCCTGAGTAAATGAGTCCGTAATCAAGGAACACAGCGGTAATTTAGAACTCGAAAAAGGTCTATTTTTGGATGGCAGGAGAAGAGATCTCTTAGCCTCGTATCAGTGTTTAAATATTCACAAATACCAACGGTAAAGTAAAGAATGCACAACTTCAACAATACTAGCATTTTGAAACTCGACGGTCCTTGACTGAGACACGTGAATATTCTCCCCAAACTCGAGGCTAACCCTGTGCAAATGAGTCTGTAATCAAGAAACACAGAGGTAATTTAGAATTCGAAACGGGTCTATTGGGCCCGTGAGGATCTGTGACCGAAACAAAATCTCACCTCACCTAACCTCTTCGCGCTCGGTTGTGCATTAGGTCTTACACCAAGGTTTACATAAAAGGGATTGAATTTCCCTGTGAATTCGATTTTTTCCCCGAAATATCCATAGCTTTCATCATAGTCCGTTTGTTGTATAGTTGTATTCCCTTATATCGAGAGATCATTGTCCCTGATTTCTATTTACAAATAATGAGGTAGTTGTGTTTTTTTGCAGGAAGACCAAACTCGAAGCCAATCGATTGCGTCAAATTTTCCTTGTCGATTATCGTGACGTCATGTCTTGGATGAGCGACCTCGCCTCCAAGATCTCATCCGGGGAATTTGCCAAGAGCGTACAAGATGCGCAGGCCCTGTTGGATTTGCACAAAGAAAGAAAAGTGAGTTATGTATATATGTTAGTATTTTTCATGTAGTCAACTCGTTCAGGCTGTGATACTTCTATTTAGCTGACATCAGAACGGTCCCGAATGTGTAAGTTAAGGTCTATTTTTTACTTGCAACGGAATCGGAGTCAGAAGAGAGATTGTTTATTTTGCTTGGGTTGTTCTTATGCTTATGACGAGACATTCTATGGACCTACTGCATGCTTCCGACTTCGACTCCGATGCAAAAAAAAAAAACTTTTAAAAATTATTCTTATTGGAATTTCAGTGCATAAAGATCCATTATGTCTGTGTGAAGCCACTGCTAGATCCCCATTTTATCTATTTGTTTTAATATACCCTGATACTTTATTCTTTATAGAGTGAAATAGAGGCTCGACAGGAGACGATAAACGCAACGCTTGCATATGGATTAATTCTGATCGCTCAGAACAACTTTGCTGATGAGGTACAGGAAGACAATGACAACCTGAAAGAAATGAACTCAAAGCTGCAGGAACTGTGGATAGACAGACAACAGATACTGCAGCAGTCTTATGAGTTAGAGGTAAGACTCTACGTATCACCTTTCATCTCTGCTGCATAGAGGACCATATTTGCTTAGTAATAGGCCATCTGCAACAAACAGTCACGTGTTGATACATCACTTTGATAACGAAACAATTCAGCCAAAGGTCCCTTGGGGAAGGCTCTATTACTAGATGGCAAACAAATTTAAATTGCTTCGTATCTCGAAATCGAAAGCATTTTATAAGGGGAAAAAGTATTTTGAAGATGTTTTTGGAGTCTATATTTCTTACCTTGATTTTGCTTAAAAAAAGTCTTATTTATTGCAACTTGTTCTGCAGGTTTTCCTTGCAAGTGCAGAGCAAGCTGATAATTGGATAACAAACAAACAAGCTGTAGCGATAGACAACGAATCAAAAGACAGCCTTGACACTGTAGAATCTCTGCTAAAAAACCAAGTCAACTTTGAGAAATCGATTGCTGCTTATGAGGAAAACATCAAGTCGCTTGAAACTTCAGCCCAGCTGTTGATAAAGAAGGCGCATTATGACTCTGACATCATTAAAAGCCGAAGGGATGAAGTTCTGGACAAGTGGGCCAAGCTGAAACGAATGGTGGCAGAGAAGAGCGAACAGCTGGGAGAATCTAAGTTACTTTTCCAGTTCCTAAGAGATGCGAAAGAGGTCAGTATTAGCTATGTGCCACTAGCTCAACGTTTGACAGGGTCTATTTGTGTTGGGTCTCCGTTGCACCGTGTAAATACTCTTGGAACTTGTGTCGGTGTTGGTAGACGAGCTACAGAGAAAATTGTTCATTGTAATCGCACCTTATTAATAATATTCTTTCTCTTATCAGCTTGAGTCATGGATCAATGAAAAACTCCAAACAGCAGCTGAAGCTTCTTACAGAGAAGCAAAACACCTGAACCTGAAGCTTCAAAAACACCAGACGTTCGAAGCAGAAGTGAGCGCCAACAGAGGTCAACTAGATAGCGTGATAAAAGATGGCAACTGTCTTATTAATACCTCTCCAACCTACTGTGATACTGTAGAGAAGAGACTCAAAGACCTCAGTGATCTTTGGACATTACTGGAAGATCTCTCGGCTAACAAAGCAAAAAGACTAAAAGAAGCGACCCAAAAACAGACGTTTGAAAGAAATGTCACCGAGTTGGAAACATGGATAGATGAGATAGAGTGTGCTTTGTCAATCAAGGAGTACGGTAAAGACCTGAAAAGTGTCAAGAATTTGATCAAAAAGCATGACATGTTAGAGGAAGACGTCGTGAATCATGAGGATCGCGTGCGTGAGTTGCTGCAGCAGGCAGAGGAATTCGAGGAAGCGGGACACTTTCAGAAGGAAGAGATTGGCGAAAGAGCAGCTGATGTTGCTGAAAGGTTTAACATAACTTTTTGATTTGTTTCTTCATGTTGCTTAGGAAACTCTAGACTTTCTTTACATATATTCTTTTTCTTTGTTTCTTTGTTCGTTTGAAGAAATGATACTCTAGGACCAATAAACTGAATTGGGAGCTAACATTGAAACCATTCTTTGGAGATCATTGTACCACGTGCTTTCTTTGTTTGGTTCTTCCTTCCTTCCTTCCTTCCTTCCTTCCTTCCTTTTTCTCTTTCTTATTTCCGGATCCGTTTTATTCCGTGCATGCATATTCTTTTTTTCCATATATTCATTTCTTCATTTTTATCATTATCATATTGTAGATTTCATCAACTTTCCTCACCGGCTGCAGAACGAAAAGAAAAGCTTCAAGACAGCCTAGTTCTACACCAGTTCCTGAATGACGCCCAGGCAGAGACTGATTGGCTTCGGGAAAAAGAATCTTTAGTGTCTTCAGAGGATTATGGACACAATCTAAACGGTTTGTATTATGTGTTTTTGAACTGCTTAAGACACTCATGAACAATGTATTAGATTTTGGTTCAACTGGAGCCACCATACACGTCACGAACATGGATTTGTATACTTCGATAGAGATTTGACGTCACGGGCATGCGCAATCAGATTCAATAGAAGCTCCCACACGTTGCATATTGCGTGCCAAGGCAAAGACAGGCACGTTAGGCAATGATCCTTAGGGTTGGCTGTGGCCTTGATGAGGCTCTAAGTTTTCATCTAAACTTGGATGCATACTTCATCCCTGATGAAGTCATCCTCATAGTATTCGAGTGGTTTTTATATAAAGACCATATGTGTCTTTGTATAAAATCACTTGAACACTAATAAAGAGGACTTTATCGGGTATAAAGGTCCATGCACGTGACGTGTATGGTGGCTCCAATTGGACCATAAGCTTATGAATTATTCATGAGTGTTTTAAATCCTTTTATATATCTTGTATTTACAGATTGTCTGTTTTCGGGTCGTTGCCAAATAACAATGCTTAACACTTAGCAATTAACTGAATTGCATGAGTTGCGTTGCAGAAATCAATATCTCAACTTCCTTTTTGTTTTAAATTGAAAGACGGTCATGTTGACTATTGTACGGCTGGCTCAACAACCAACAACTACCAGCGGCGGTTTCCATTGCCATTTCCGTGACGTCATTGAAAGTCACGATGCTCAACCATCTGAGCCAAATACATCGTTGGTGGTGGCTTTGCGGGATACGAGAAAATTATTTAAGTTGTGGTTCCTCTATGGGCTTTCCAATTTTTTATATTTCTCTATATTTTTCTAGGAGTCCAAAACCTTCTAAAGAAACACGAGGCGTTTGAAGCCGAATCCACGACCCACGAAGAACTGGTCCAGGCTGTCATGGCAACGGCCAATGACGTCATCACGCGTGGGCATTACGCCAGTGGTGTGATCATGGAATATTCCAGTAAACTACAAACGTCATGGAATGAATTCCATCGTCTGACGCAAATTAGGAAAACAAAACTGAAAGAGTCACTCGCCACACAGCAGGTAAGTACTATTGGACTACGTTGAAAAAAAACACAATAATTTTTGATATTTTGATTGATTGATTACTAACAATATGGGCAGAAACGAGACTACGGGAAACAAAATCACCAATTCTCCGGCCAACTTTGTTTATCCAGATAATGGATTTCCACTCTTTTTGCGATATATCTCACCTTGAGCGTAATGTTTAAGACCACATGTCATTCCCTAGAGTATCATTTCTTTGTTTAACGGTTGCACAGGAGAAGACGCATGAATATGGATACAACTCAAACAAAGAATCTTACTCTCCAAGGGAATGAAACGTGGTCTAAAATGGGCAAAACATTACGCCGAAGGGGATTTGGTACATTCTAGTCTCGAGGTACATTTCATGTCAGAATAAAGGTTCCTCGATCATCTAGATGGCCATCAGAATTGCAACCACAAACAAATTTTCATTATAACGTTTGTGTCGGGTTTACACGTCATTCATGTGACCTGATTTCTAAGGTCCCGTCCACACTTATCCGCAATTTTTTTTACGGATACGGGTTGCGTCCACACGTTTCCCCAATTTTTGTGTCCGTATCCTCAATTTTTACGAAAACGGATACGTGTGGACGGTGAAAACGATTCGAATACGCTGCGTGTGGACGCAAACATTTTCGTATCCGCAAAAAAATAATGTACAGATACTAAACTTTACGGATACCCTCATTAGACCCTCATTAATTATTAATGAGTTTGACAATACTCTTTAAAACGACTACTGCGTAGATGTTTGTGCGGGAGAAGATTAAAAAATTCAGCTGGGAAAATTGCTGCAACGGTGATTAGTTCGTTGTCTGACTCGGAAGTATGAATTAAGTGCTTCCCTCGTAAAACAAGGGCTATGTATGTGTTTGTACTTTTGATTCCTATATCACTGATAAATCCTGTGTATCCATCGTTTTTCAGTATTATTCTCAAGTGTCAGAAGTAGAAGCCTGGGTCCAAGAGAAACTCCCATTTGTTTCCAACGAAGATTATGGACGCGACGAGACTAGTGCCCAGGCTCTCTTACGTAGACACGAAATGCTGGAGCTTGAATTCGAAAGATTTGGAAAAAAGATTGATGAGCTGAGAAGCCTCTGTAATACTCTGGTTCTGGGGGAAAACTTTGATGCAGAGAACGTTAAACAACGACAGGTACTTGTAAAACAAATTAAACATGCATTTTTCATTTTCTTCATTCCTCTCTTCAATTTTTTCTTTCTTTTCTAATTTTCATATGGTGAAATTTCCCACTATGTATTTCTCCATATCAATTTTATCCAATTGCCCTATTTCACTATGACGTCACATCAAAACAATCTATCGTTTAAACGCAAAGGATCATGGTCGTCGGAGGGGGTCAAATCAACGCAAATTCACCGAAAATTGTTCAATCCATAAGGAGAAGTAGAATATTCAGCAAACGCTCAGAATATTTTTTAGCACATATTAACACATATTAAAATTATATCTGAAAACCAGGCCATTTTAGAGTAAACTGTTTCGCTAGGAGCAAATGTTGTTGAATCTTATATTGGATTTGGCGATTCTATCCCCCACATAAACAAGCAGTGATGTCATAGTGAAATAGGGCATTCCAATCAAGAAATGTGTTATTGCGGAGGGAGGAAAACTTACCGGAGTAGATCATTTGTATAATTAGTCAAAATCCCACAACACTTTGACTCGTATCAGCAATTCCGAGGTCAAGGGGGAAAAACGTAGTTATGTTAGCATTACAGTGCATTATGGAACTGTATCCGATAATAAAATAGATGCATCTTGGAAATATGATTCCTAAAGCAAAACATATTGCACTGCAATTTTCTCTCGCCCTTGGCTATACGATGTTTCCAGACTCATGTTTCCTTAAATGTTTTCAAACTCGGCAAAGCTCTCAGGAAACATCGGGAAACATGTTTACTCAACATCGGTTAGAACTTTCTAATGACCCTTGACCCTTTTATTCCACTTTCTACAGTATCCAAACGCACCACTAGAATTTCGTTAAATAACAATCTATGGATACCAAACTTTAACATGATTAGCCACAACTAGAAAAGGCATTCGATTTAATGGAGCCGCAATCTACAACAGTTTAACAGTAAATGTTAAATCTACTAAATCATTGAAGTCATTCGTAAAAAGAGCGTATAACTTCTTCTTAGAAATGTACATCATTTCGACATAATATTTTTACTTATCATATATATAATTATATACATACGTAATGTCTGCATTTATGTAAATCATTCTTATAATAATAATAATAATAATAATAATAATAAAAAAACTTTATTACCAAGCCAAGAGCACCGCAGCACAGCTCCACTCCAAGTCCTCAGGCCGCAACCTGGAAAACCCGGGGTGAAGCTGGCACTGAGCCCCCCATGACTCAGAACAAACGCCTTACCTTACCTTATCATATTTAACATATATATTTATTGTGTTTTTTTATTTTTTTAATCTTTTTTTATTTGTATTTATTTTTTATTTTTTAGAAGGCCCAGTGTAAGACCAGCTTTGCTAAACTGGTGTATTTTATAAATACTTTCTTTAAACCTTCTTCTTCTTTAAAAATAAAGTTTACTTACTTACTTGACCTTGGGGTTAGTTGTAACAAAATGGTGACTGTAGAAGTCGCTGCCATCTTGTTTTGACAAGAAAGAGCGAAGGCTGCCAAATAACGTTTGTGGCTGAAAGAGGAAACATCGAGAAACATTGTTTCCATACGTCATGGAAGCATGAAACATTTTTGCGCCTTGGAAGCAAAACTTGTTGCACGCAGCAATGTTTCGCATGTGGCTAATCTAGAGATTTCTGCTCGGCTTAGCTATTTGTGGACCGATTCGTGTTTTTATAATATTTTATTTACCTTGCCATAGAGAGAACTAGAAGACAGATATTCTGAACTCAGCGATATATCTTCTTATCGGCATCGACGTCTGTTGGAATCTTCTCGTCTTCTCAACTTCTTAAGGGAGGTGGATGAAGTGGAAGCCTGGATCAAGGAAAAAGAAACCATAGTGACGTCAGACGATTGTGGGCGTGACCTCGAACACGTGGATATGTTGATGGAGAAATTTGAAGCATTTACACGTGACCTTGTCATGTCCGGTGAGAGAGTTGCCAAGCTTACGGCGCATGCGCAGGAGTTGTTGGATGATGAACACAGTGATAGTGAGGTACGTAATCAGTTTTGTTTACATCCCGACTTGTGCACTGGAAATGAAGAGTCCTAGGCCTGATATAATTGTAATTGTAATTGGGGAAAACCTGTATTAGATTGCTAGCCTCTCTTATTTGATCTTTTATTATTCAGTTTTGTAGTCTCTTTTCTTTAACCCACTAGCTATTGAAAACATAAGAGTTGGCTATAAGTAAAATAAAATAAAATAGACCTAATTCACTTGGGCATAATGTTTTGCCCATGTTCAGACCACGTGTCATTCTCTTGAGAATAAGATTCTTGGTTTGAGATGTATCCATATTCATGAGTCTTCTTATGTGCAACCATTACACAAAGAAATGATACTCTAGGGAATGACACATGGTCTTGAGAATAAGATTCTTGGTTTGAGTTGTATCCATATTCATGAGTCTTCTTATGTGTAACCATTACACAAAGAAATGATACTCTAGGGAATGACACATGGTCTTAAGAATAAGATTCTTGGTTTGAGTTGTATCCATATTCATGAGTCTTCTTATGTGCAACCATTACACAAAGAAATGATACTCTAGGGAATGACACATGGTCTTGAGAATAAGATTCTTTGTTTGAGTTGTATCCATATTCATGAGTCTTCTTATGTGCAACCATTACACAAAAAATTAATATTCTAGGGAATGTCACTTGGACTGAAATTGGAAAACGGTTGATTAGGTCTATTGGTCTGTAATATTCTTGGGGTGCGCTGGACGTCATAACCGCCATTTTGGTTGACTTTGACAAACGATTTGGTCATGGGGCCTTTTGTCATGTTCATGAACCAACATGGCGGCCATGTTTTTCTTTTACTCTCGTGGTAGGGGTGCATATCACAAATATTATCGGATCTACAGTATATACAAAATAAAATATGCGATGTCTCAAATAAATGCAAAACCCCTCCATAATGGTAATTTTCTATTTATAGACGATCGAACAGCGTGCGGAACAGATTTGTACCAGATGGGACGTCCTAAAGGAACGAACGAATGAGCGCCTTTATGCTTTAGATCGAGCTAAGGACTTACACACCTTCAATCGTAACGTAGAGGAGACGAATGCGTGGATTCAGGAGAAGGAAGCAACGCTGATGCGTACTGATGATGGTGCACTGGACTTGAGCAGCGTGCAGGCTTTGCAAAGGAAACACGAGGGATTTCAAGTATGCTGTTGTTTGTTCCTTCCTTCATTCCTTTCTTCGTTCTTTCTTTCTTTTTGTTTTCTTTCTTTTGTTCTTTCTTTCTTTCTCTTTCTTTTTTTCCGTTTTATTTTTCTTTCTTTCCTTTCTTTCTTCCTTTCTTTCGTTCTCTTTGTTTTGTTTTTCTTTCTTTCATTATTTCATTCATTTTTACAATTTTTCAGCGTGATTTGACAGCACTTGGTGAAAAAGTGAGCAGCCTGAGTCAAGATGCAGACATGCTGATCGACAAGCTGCCACAGAACAGACACCATTTTGCGGAACAAAAACAAATGATTATCGAAGCATGGAAAAAACTGCAGCAACGAGCGACCAGTAAGAAATCAGTGTTGAGTCAATCTGAGGGACTGCAGTCGTTTCTCAACGATTACAGAGACTTAATGTAAGTAGTAATTGCATGTACACATAAAAATAGCTCTTAATTTTTAGAAAATCGTAAGCTGTAAGCACTGTACAGCTGGGAGCATTTTAAGCAATTTACACCAAGGTGTAGCTCAGTTATTTAGTGCGAAGGCCTCCGGCCACGGTTCAGTCTTCAGGATGTCCATGTCGATTTCAACTAGTCTCATTTCTGTGTAGCTTTAGCTTTCATAAGGAGTACAAATAGTCTAGGGGGTTCAGGGCGCAACTTCGGGCGCTTTATACATACAATAATCAAGGACCAAGTGTGGCTGGGTTGGTTAGTGTGCTGCCTGCTAAGCAAGAGGTGCACAATTTGATCTTCAGTGACCACAAACACTTGTTTTAAGGAGCAAGTGTGGCTTCGTTGGTTAATGTGCTGCCTGCTAAGCAAGAGGTCCATAGTTGGATCCTCAGTGACCTCATCACATTAATATTTAATTTATGTTTTAGGACTTGGATCGATACAATGGTTTCTTCCATAGCATCAAGAGAAGTCGCAGCTGACTTTGCTTCTGCAGAAAAACTCTTTGCCCAACACCAGGAATATCGAACAGAAGTTGCTGCTCACGAAAAGAGTGTACAAGAATTCCAGGAAGAGGCTCAAAAGTTGATTAAATCTGGACACCCTGATAGTACAGACATCAAGGAAAAGAGTCAAACTGTCAAGGATGCGTGGTCTAGGATGTTGGAGAGCGTTGACAATAAACAAGACCATCTGGAACAAGTTAGAGAGGTGCAAAGATTTAAAAGAGAGGCAGACCAGTTAGAGGGCTGGCTGTATGCACGTGGTTCTGATATTTTATCAGAAGATGTCGGAGATTCCCTAGAGGCGGTGGAGGAGCTGCTGAAGAAACAAGATGAATTTGAAAAAATGTTGTTAGCCAAGGGCGAGCATTTTGAGGATCTGACGAGGCTTACAAATCAGGAGATGGAAAATGAAAAGCTTAAGATAGAGAAAGAAAGAGAAATGGAAAAGCAAAAGGAGATAGAAAGACAGGTGAAAAAGAAACAGGAAAAAGAACGGCTGGAGAAAGAACGACGAAGAGTCCTACGAGAAGAAGAAGAGAGGAAGCGAAAAGAATTCTTAGGAGAGCAACAACAAGAGGAGAAAAGACGTCAAGAACAAAAAAAGAGGGACGAAGAAATAAAACAGAAGCAATTGGATATGAGAATAAAACAAGAGGAATTGAATAGGAAAGAACGGGAAAAAAACAAAATCGACAGGGAAAAGAAGAAAATATTGGAAGAAAAACGTAAAGAAGAAGAGAAAAGGAAAATTCTGGAAGAAAAACGGCGCATTGAAGAAGCGAAAATTCAACAAGAGCAGCTTTTCATGCAATCTTCTTCGCCGCAACAACAAGATGCTCATAACATTTGTGAAGGATTCCTTCAAAGAAAACACGAGTTAGATGAACGAGGACAAAGACCTGGGATTCGAGGTTGGAAAACCTTTTATACAACTTTAGCAGATGGAAAACTCGAGTTTTTTAGTGATAAAAGTGCAGCATCAATGCAAGAATCTCATGCGTCGCATGCTATTAACCTAAAAGGTGCTACTTGTACTGCATCTGACCAAGCCATGTCGGGAAATAATGCTTTTCGTCTAGAGCTTGAAAATGATTCCGTTTTCTTGTTCAATACTAAAAGCGAAAAGGATTTTTTTCAATGGACTAGCGAGATAAACAAATGTATTGAGAAACATTCACAGGTTTCGGGATCACGTCTGGAATCTCCGAGACCACCAAATTTACTTCCGACGACAAATGATTTCCCAGTAAAGAATGAGAAAATCGTTCGCCCTCAGACCCCAGTCATCAAGGTTACGAGTTTCGATAGTGATGAAGCCATTGAGAATGATGACAATATTGATAGATATGTTGATGATGAAGATGATAATGAAGATGATATTATTGATAGTGATGACCTGTTAGAATCATTCACGGCACTACCTCCTGACGTACCACCTCCAGTGGTTCCAGAAGACATTGATATCAACTTTGAACCAGACACTCCAGAATCCACACACAAAAACCACGATGAAACCAACCGCGACACTTATCCCGAAGATATCGCCGACGAATACACGGATATATTATCCGAAGAAGACATACATCCGGAGTTTTACCCAGATGCTCCTATAGATTTCAACGATAATATGATCCCAGACATTCCATGCGTTCCGCCTCCCGATGTGCCGCCATTCGACCTCGGAGACCTCGAGGAGGGGGCAGTAGATGAAGACGACTTGATTGATTACCCCAAAGCCCCTCCACCACCTGGTACTTTCCCTAAAGAGCCAAGACCAAGCTTAGGGCTCGAAGAAGCTGCTTACTTGTCTAGTGGTAGCGAAGGGCTCCCTTCCCCACCTACACCTCTGGTACCAACAAAACCAGATGCTTGTAAGCAGCCTTCTAGACCTTCAAGAAAAAAACGTGCACCTCCACCTCCGAGGGGAGCACGATATCGTTCCGATAGCCGAGATTCAGACGACTTGTCGTCGAACGTTCTCCTGCCAAAACCGCCTGCTAAACCCAAACCCAAACCTATAGACAGCCACGACGATAAAAAGCACGAGAAAAAGAAAGGAATGTTTGGGTTTTTGAAAAAGAAAAAGTAATATTAATTTATCGCTGTATTTATGATTAAGGAAGACAAGGTTTTTATTGAGGGATGCATGGCTGGTTTACCAGTAAAATTGTTGTGGAGGGTCAAGCATTTTTATTTTGACAAGAGCTGTTCCCTTGTTGACTTAATACAAGGGTCATAATATAATTTTTGTGCTGAGTAAAAGGGAGAAGGCTACAGCCGTTTTCCATACAAGCTTTAACGATGACTAGCAATCGCCCACCTCCCCCACTCCCTTCCTCCTCCCTCCCCCCCTCTTCCTCCTCCCCCCCCCCCCCTCTTCCTCCTCCCCCCCACTCCCTTCCTCCTTCCACCCCCGCTCAAAAAACACATACCTTCCCTTAGCGAACAAAATGTTATGCTTTTAATACGCATCTGCCTAATTTTGTACAGATCAATTATTTTTACATATATATTTTATTATACAAAAGTTAATTTATTTAAAACTAGACCTGTAATTGTGTCACTTCTTCATTTGTTTCGCTAGGAATCATGGGTCAATGTATTTTTAATAATAAATTGATGGATAACCGAAGATATTTGAAATTTGTGGTATACGAGGTACCAGTCTTTTGTCTTCATCTTTGTGTGGGTCGGCCTCTCTTCTACTGAAAACTACCCTTTGAAACGATATGTCAGAAATTCACTTAATCTATTTATTTTATTTTTTCAATTATGGTTTTGAGATCTTGACCTTTAAAGAGAGATTGTTTCTTTTCTTAGAGTTTTTAAGAGCTTTCTGTTTATACTTGACATTTGCTCTAAGTTCACCGGAAACCCTACTCATATTATACTTCACAAGTACATTTATTTCCCACCGTCACAGAATGATTATTTGGTCTTAATTTACACTGAAGTCACGTACACTCGCTCTCGAATGATTTCGGCTTTAGAAATTATCCTCAACACGCGGCAATTATCTCCAAATATAAATGCTGATGTATGATAATATTTTGCACATGAATCGATGATATTTGGTTTTATGATGATATAAGTTTTCAATTCTATTGAAATTTTACTTTTGCCATTTCTTTAATTCATTGCCATATGATTGTTTGAAATGTGTCTTTTCAATCAAAGTTGTCATTTGGTTTTCAAGTGTGTTGATAATCTTTCAATGAAGGAAAGCTACTCACTAAGCGTGGTTTTCAGTAGTGCCCTAAATAAGAATATACAACTAGTAATTTTACAATAAAACAATTAAAGAAATATGAATAATCAATAATGTGGATAAAAAGATGAATTAAATACGATAAGAAAATGTAAAATTATAAAACCTAAAAGTGATCTAAAAGTCTTATGATATATAGTAAACTATAAAAAAGCTAATAAATACTTTTGAGAGATTTCTTGAAACTATTCTGATGTTACTAGTTTCTCATAATCTAACTGGTTTAATTCATTATATTCTTTTAAAGATTGATATAGAAATCGCTGATTTACTCAAGTGCAAAGTTGTCTCTTCTTCCTTGAGCGGCAAATGGCAGCACGTTCGCCTAGCTGAAGCGACGACTGATAGACTTGCTTGACACAACTAAAACCTGTTATCTTGATATAATTCTTGTCCTTTTCAATGAATATTCATTGAACTTTCCTCGAAAAGACTACAAAAAGACTGTTATTTTGTCGTTTAATGTTTTTTTCCGGCTTTTCCTTTCAAATAGCTTGATGCTGAATGGAAATTTCTAAATTTATCAAGAAAGTTCGAAAGGCTAGTACCGCCCGCTGCTCATTGAATAAAATATCTAGCATTACCTGTCAGCTTATTAAGATATGATTTATTCGACAATGACACCTATCACTTATCAAAAAGCTTTTCTGATTAAATGCGAATGCCTTGGGTTTTATTGAAAAGAAATTAATCACATTGTACAAATTCCAGGTATAATCTTCTCGCAGATGACAAACATTTCCTGGAAAACGTTGGTCGTTTGGCGGGAAATTATTTACACAACAAAACGCTCTCATTTCATGCGAAAAAATACATTCAATTTTAAAAGGTTAAGATAACAATAGGTCTGTGTTTTTTATTATTATTTCCATGAAATTTAGGTGATAAGATTTATCCGTTGGATAGCGCTATCCAGTTCTACCGAACCGGGGCCTGGGGGTAGCTAGTCACTGTACAAGCAACAACAAACATGTGCGGGAAATGACAAAACGAGTCGATCTCACCACTCATACTTTAAAGAATTTTAATCACAAAGGACAAAAAATACTGATTAAACTTTATTTTAGACTTAAATATAAATGAATATTTTCGACTTGTGTAAACCCAAAACACTAAAAATATCACACTGAAAGCCACCGTACCAGTTATATAATCTGGTCTGGCATTAGGCAATAACTACCAGTCATATTGTTCTTTACAAATGCTAATTTGCCGCAAATACGTGCTAGGCTTGCTTGGGAGCTTAGGGGCAAGTTCATTAAGGGCTATTATCAAACCGCCACCAGCTTAATGAATGTAGCCCTAAGAAGGGGAAAACAACATTATCATATGAATAAGATGTAGAATAAGATAAAAAAGAAATATGATATGAAATAATGCTGATTGAAATCCGGCATTTTGATCAAAGTTGACTCTTCCTGGAAATGTTACGTAACAAAAGGTTTGAACCTTCTCGTATTAAAGACTTCCTGTGGTCATCGTCGGGATTCCTGTGTGATTCAATATGGCGTCGCAAAACAGTTTCGTTTCTTTACGAGACTTTTGCTTATTCTTACCTTTCCGTGAAGGTGATCAACAGCTAGAAAAGAAATTTCCATGCAATTCCTCATTGCAAGCCTACGGGGCTATATTTGAACTTTATTTATATTTAAGTCACGGCCTTGCCTAAATTGTTTACATGTAATGATACTCGGCAAAGAACAAGAAGCTTACTGCATAGTGATGTAGAAGTCTGTGTAATCAATGTCTTGACAGTTACCCACCAGGTACAGTTTCGTATTCATATTATATTTGTATTAATTAGTATATTATGTATTTTTGTTTTCCTTGGTTTCCTCGCTTTCGCGATGCTGCAAAAGGAGATAGATGAGCGGACCTTAAGCTTTTATGGGGGAAATTTTCTAAAGCATAGAGTAGGTAGACTACGTTTGTAAACAATGTGAATTTCTTAAGTCTTGGTTCTCCGCATATTGTTATAATGATATAAACCCCAACCCGCCCACCCCCCTTCCCGCAAGGACTTTCCTAGTGCGGAATTCCCTATTTTCGTCGCTCGCAAACGCGTAAAACGCTAAATTTTATGACTTAGATCAGCCCAGTGGTTGTTTCAGAGATCAATCTATGAGTAGCCGTGCGCAGTGATCCGGGGCATGCATCAGTGACGTAGACCAAGCAGCCTAACAAAGGCTAGATACTTGAGGCAATGCACCATGTGGGATGGGCTCGGATATCAAATAAGAACATAAGTAATAGGTAAATTACGAGCCTTAGATGAAACGACTGAAGAAGAGTGCCATACAAGCCTAAACAGCTGTCCACAGTTTATAGTTGAGCTGGCTCATTTTTTACGCGACTTGAAGTTGTGAAAGGCTTGTATGGCACTCTTCTTCAGTCGTTTCATCTAAGGCTCGTAATTTACCTATTACGTATGTTCTTAATAAAGGCTAGGTACTTTATAAAATTTATTACAGGTATTCAAATATTTACCACCGTTAGCGTGGAAAGCAAATCGAATCGTGGGAAAATGTAATATTTGCAGAAAGCTTCGATAATTGGCAATAAAAATAGTATTATTCAGCTTAAATAAACCCCCTTTCACTAAAACTCACCTAAAACTGTCACCAAATTTGTAGGCTTTTAGTTCTTTGCGTGCGGAGATACGAAATTTATCTTCGAGTGTTGAAAAGATATCTCACGAGTAACGGGTAACACACAACAAGCAGAACGAAGTCTTGGAGTGGATGAAAAAACAATGAATGGTGAGATAATATATCAAACAATTGTTGTCGTTCGCGGGCTTCCTGTGGTGACAAACCACGCTTCCCTCCCCTACGCATTTCCAGTCCTTTTTCGTCAAAAACTAAAATGGCTGACTAGCTGGGATGTTTTCACTCGATTTACTGTAAGTTTGAGCAGTTTTGAGCAAGAAATTCGCCTATTTAGTAAGAAAAATTATATTCCAATTTCCAATTATGGTAAGTACATTCCTTATATGGTAAAAGAAACGGCTTGAGCGGAATGACCACTCCTATGTGGAAAGTTTGATATGAAACAAAGAACGCAGCTCACATGTAGAATAGTACACATTGTTCACCATAATCCATGCTTTCTTTGTTTTTGTTATTCTATCCAATCCCAAGCTTCGTTCTACCAGTAGACACCGACCCCGTGTGAGCAGCGGAAAACACATGGAAACGATATTTTCACATCAAACTTTCCACTTAGAAAAGATGTCGTTCAGCTCGAGCCGTTTCTTTTACCATATAAGGAATGTATTTACCATATTTGGAAATTGGTATATAATTTTCTTCACTAAATAGGCGAATTTCTTGCTCAAAACTGCTCAAAATTACAGCAAATCGAGTGAAAACATCCCAACTAGTCCGCCATCTTGGTTTCGGCCGAAAAGGAAAAGGACTGGAAATGTGTAGGGGAGCGTGGTTTGTCACCACAGGAATCCCGCGAACGACAACAATTGTTTGATACGTGTTAAAATATCAGTTTGAGAAATATAGTTATTTTAAGGATAATTATATGATAAACCTTGATATCTCCAAGTGCAATACTCAAATAATATTAAAATACTATCCAACTATTCACCTCATGTAAATTCAATACTTATAATATCGAGGAAGAGGAGAGGGGCAGTTTAAATTTCGTTGTGCATGGAATTGAAAGTACCTAAAGTCCTTAATACCAGTAATACCACAGAAGACCAAGATTGATAGGGTGGAACATCACAAGTGCAATCAGTAATTATTATTGTCATCAATAAAAACATGCTTGTCACTTTATAACTGAAGTATACTTCAAAAACACTTCAAACTTATTAAATATCGTGTTAAATTACTCAACCAAACTGTTAATTACTAAGCTTCAATTACTATAATGTATTTTATTATTTATGATCGAAATATGACAGAAACGTTTCATTTTACCCAACACTTTGCCATTTTTATCTTTATTAAGCAATATTTATCTTTATCTTTCTTGTAACACCTTCATTTATCAGTAACAATTTACGAAACAACCAAGTGACGTTTAGATTCTAGAGGGCACGGTTTGCTTATTGTAATGAATCTTTAAACTGTCATTAATGACGTTTCCATGTTACTCCTTGTTGACTTTCACAAAGGGAGGCATGTTTCATTTTCCCCGCCAAAAAACAGGCGTACACGTTTCTGTTTCATAGAGATTCCCGCCATTTCCTCTAGACTGAATACCGCGCATGATTGAATGAAATTCGGTGCCGAATAACGAGTAACTAATTCTGATTATAATTGCGAGCTTCGATTTGACCGAGTGAGAAACTGGTTCTCAAAACAAGGAAAACCCCTTTTCTTTAGCATGTCGACGTGCAGTAGAAGCTTTAAAAGCTTTCGAAAATATTTCAAACACCTTGCTGTACCTGCAGCAAGATGTTGTACATCCACTTTACTGTTTGAAATTCTTAATTTGCTTGAGGTGACGCTGGTTGTTTTTTTTTCTTCGAATCTCTTAGCCAATCACAGCAATCGTTCAGACGGTGGTGTATGACTCTACAAATCCAAAGACCATAAATAAATTCAGATTAGAATTGAAAAAATCCTGCATTAGAATAAATTATTGCGATTGCCAAAAATTAAACAAATGGCCATAAAAGTAAATTCGGGTGCTTCAAAAGCAAATTCAGTCCCACCAAAAATATAATATAATCACCATAAAAACAAATTCAAAGACCACAATAAAAATACAATAAGCCACGAAATAAATGATCAGAATATTGACTGGATCGGCGCGCCAATACCTATCCGTTTCTAGATTTGCAAGTTATGATAGATCAGTACTGATAGTGTTTTCGCGTCTACGATAAATTTGAATTTCAAATTTATTACATTCTAACAGGAGATTACTTTTGTTCTTTTATGGAATTTTTAGGAAAGCGATCGAAAGTGATATTTAACTATTTCTTTATTCATTATCTTATTTTAGCCTCGTACGGAAATTCTATTGTCCTCTAAAATTTGAACCTATTCCCACAAGATATTTCTTCAATGTATTATTTTAATGCAAAACAATTATTCATGACCCCATTTTCGGCTATATAACTAGTTATCAAGAATATTCAATACTTATATTTGGATTTCAATCAGGCATAACTACAAAAGCTTAATTCAAAATATTTTCATATACATTTTCAAAAGTATGTAAAGACATTTTTAATCAGACCTAATTACAAAAGCTTAAATTCAAAATATTTTGATAATTTTTCTAACTAGTTTTTCAGGAATTTGGCTGCAAATAAGATACACCCCCAAAGTTACATCAGACAAGAGACAGTGTTTGTACAGCAAAATCTCGATAACCTGAACGCATTAATATCGACTTCTTTATTTCCCAAAATGTTTTATTATATTACTCCTATATTATCTCAAGCTGTGTTACCGAACGAGATACAAAGCATATTATTTTTGTTTGGATAATGTTCAATTTTTCTAGCGCTGAAATCTGAAACAACTGGAACTTCCTGAGTATTGACAAGTCAAAAGATGAGAAACCGCGGACTACGATCGGAAATATCGCATCTGAAACAAGTAAACAGCCATTACTTATAAAGATTAGACCAAAATGGCTCCCAATGTGCTGTTCGCATTGAGCCAGTAACCTATTTATTGGTTGCCATGACTATTGGCACAGTTATCACATTTTGGCGCCATCTGTCTGTTTTGTCGATTGTTAATAATCGCATGTCATTAGTCCGTTGATAATAGCCTTCAATTACAATTCCTTCTGAAGCGGAAAAACAATACTTCAGGATATAATGAAATTATCAGGGCTAATTTTGAACTGTCGAATCTAGTGAAATTCATAAATCACCCCTTCTATGAACAGTAAACATTCTGGATGCATCTAGGCTTCGTTACGGTTTTATTATGGGGAAGAGATGAGGAGGGGGGGGTGGATGAAATAAGCAAACAATAGTTCCTGAGGTTGGTTGGAGATCACGTCAAATTAGCATGCGTGAAAGTATTTATATATATAGTAATTCGTACCCAATTCTCATGCTTAAACCGAGAAACCAGCTCCATTAGGACAGAACCATGGTTATCATGTCTTTACAATAATTTCTATATGAGCCCAACACCAGTAATACCTCTTATTTCCTTTCAGCTCTTCCCAATCTTTATTGTTAAAAAGGGGTGGCAAGCGATTAATAACATTTGGCAGAGGGCACACCGACAGTATGCACACCCTGCAAGACTAAAGAACGATGTAGAAAGCTATCAGGTGGATTTGAGGTCAACAGACCCTGTCACTTAAATGACATAATCATAGTCACGTGACAAACAGATTACCAAATGTGTTGAATAGTGACGTGGTTAAAAACATGTACTTCATACTAGGTAAAACGGGATGTTTTTTTCTTTCTTCAGTCGACTACATTCTGAATTTTTCAATTGCTGTTCTACGTCTAAACAGAGTAAGTGCCTGCCAGCAGTGAATCTGCGCGAGATTCATTGGATTTAGTTTCCAAAAGATGTTTCCACCTTTAAGGAAATTGTTTGGAAAGACTGTCTATCGTAGACAAACTTCTCAGTTTCGCCAGTAATCACATAAACGTCTGGCAACCGTGTTCTGTGACCACATGACAAGATCTTTTTTCCCCAAAGATGTCCGTATCTTTTAGAAATGTTGATCAAATGTAAAGGTGTCTTGGACAAACTTCTCAGTTTCACCAGTAGTCACATAACCATCTGGCAGCCTTGCCCTATAAGTGATCACGTGACAAGATCAATATTTTTCCAAAGATGTCTGCATTCTCCAGGAATGTTTATCAGATGTGCAGATGTCTTGGATTAACGACTTGATCTCCAGTTAACTTTTACTCTAAACCAGTAGCCATCCTTAGTAAAACCCAACCATGTCATCCTTGAAACTGAGAATGCAAATTACAACTGAAACTGAAAGAATTTTATTCTCAAGGGAATGACATGTGGTCTTGAATGTTTAAACATTGCACTAAGACGAATATTAGGAGTTACTCTCAAGGGAATGACACATGGTCTGAAACATTTGAAACCATTACACCCACCAGACCAAGGCCACCTTGTGGTTTAATGTAGCGCTTTCTAAAGAAATCCTTTACTATATTCTTTGCTCTAAAGCTTAATCCCGTAATCTTCCCCCACATTCAACCAGGAAGGAATTGGCTTTATTTGGGGAGATAACAATACTATACTTTACACCTGACTTTGCTGTACCGATAACAGATTGCTGATGGTATAAGACATTGGTAGTCTTAAAATGCATTAAGGAGTTGAATGTTTATGAGCATTATTATTGAATCATTGAGTTAGCCGAACTTGGGTTGGTCCATCTGACTACCCAATGATAATGATCAATGGAAACTACTGAAGAGTGTCGGTGAAAATTTGTATTGGCAGTCAACCTGGAAAACTGAATAACCACAGATGGCAATATGCCATTTTACAATGACTTAGAAATTTCTCGCGCGCTGATTGGCTATTTCTTATCATCAATAAGAGGACAGACAGATAAAGCTGACGTCAACGAGCGCGCGCTCTTTCTGTTGGTTGTTTTGATCGCTAAAAATGAGAAGTTTTGATCGTTTTTGTTATTGTAAAAAACAAATTGAAATCAGATTTTTATGTGTCTGTCCTCTTATTGACGATAAATTTCGCCATCACATTGTCAAAGTAGTATGCGGATCCATTCGGCTACGCCTCGTGAATCCACACTACTTTGACAATGTGATGACGCAATTTATCGTCAATAAGAGGACAGACACATAAAAATCTGATGTCAATTGGTTAATTTTATCGGAGAATATATATCCTTTTGTATATTTTTACAGTGAACCTCAATATGGAGGACAAAAACGCATTCATAGTTCTGACTCAGACAATAGCTAACCAATCACCATTGCAGCATTTTATCAGTGAAATTAAAATCTTGTCCCACAAACAACTGACACGGTAATTGCTTAAAGAATACTACAAGGATTACGAAGCAATTTTATTTCATTTTTACAGGCATGAAACAATTGAAGCAATTTATGATTAGAGTCTTAAATTATGAGATATTCTAAAAAAATTGTTGAGCTTGTAGGACATAGCAACGGTAACTAAGTGGAGTCGGAACTATGAATTGTTTCAGGCGTCCGTTGGAGGGATGGGATTCGAATCAAAGGTCTATAGGTGTAGCATACAAATGGACAAATTTTCAGTCAGGATAGCGTACTGGTAAAACGCTGGCCTCTCACCTCTATGGTCCGGGGTTCGCATCCCAGTCGCCCCATGTGAGCTGGGTTGGTTGGTTCTCTTTCTGCCCCCGAGGTTTCTTCCAGCTACTCTCACTTTAACAATTATTATAACTGGTTAAAGCTGTGCTCTGGGATCATACATGGACTGTATAGCAGCGCCTTTAGATGCTTTAGTTCGACCCCGTTGAGCTCGTGCGACACTGCGCACTGCTGTACTTCGCGGTGGTGATTAGCGATGACAAGTTTTTAATTTTTAGAGATCATCTTGTTTTTGGGATGACATGACAAGTTATTTTTAGTAATAGTTTGATGACCGGTGGCTCACAACAAAACGAACATTGAAAAAAATCCACAAAATTTGCCGGCGAAAGAGAACATCAACAATACTGACTAGAATTTCGTCTTTATCAACTTTCACTTCAATCACTCAAGGGTCAATACTCTTAAATTAACTTCTTTTTTATCAATCAAACAAACACAACTGACTTTTAAAATACTTATGTCTCGAAAACGAAAGTGATTAGTAATTACAGCGTTGACCTTTTAAAAATGGACCAATAAACGATCTCTGTGGAACACCGTATGGTTTGAGTTTTAAATTTCATCCACCTCTCGAAACTAAAAAGCTCCATATTGTGATTTCGTTTCAATTAAGATAATACGATAAGAGAAAAGCGCCTGACAAAAAAAATTGAAACAGCAGACAAACGGACAAACGAACTTGACAATACATGGCTGGCCTAGTATCATATCTGATCGTGTTTAGACATGGTTCCGTCCTCTTACCGCCGCCTCGGCTTTTTCGGTAATTACATATTTATTTTGACTAGTGCTTAGGCAAAACAAAAGTTAGAAGTCTCATTCTTATTTACAACAAATTAACACAATATTGACAATATTGACAAAATGAAAAAGAGATTAAAGACCATGAAGAGAAAGGTGTGTGCAACAAAATGATAATATGTTAAAATAAGAATTTTTTTCCATTAACACATTTGTAACTGAGATTGTCGGCGGTGGCGTCGATGGGAGGAATCTTTATTATTATAAGCCAGACACTACATTAAAATTACTCTAATAATCTTAACCATCGTGGAGTCAGTTTCCTTTTAGACCACAAAGCTACCAAATTTTAATTGAAGTTCTTATCATTGTCTTACAATGAAATTTCTGACAATTCGAATGACAGAAAAAGGTTTTGGTTTATTTATTATGCACTTAGTTCTACGCATTTTTAAGACTACGCCCTCACAATATTGCCACATTATGTAAATACTTCAGAGGAAGGAAATCTCTTGGCTCTAGCTGCGGTTCCAATGTTGATAACAGGTCATTTATTAATGGACTATACCGAAGGTACTAGAAGGTGGTTTTAATCGTTCTTCCTGATGTTTTCGAAATAGAGATACCAGTCTTATCGAACTAAGCTTAAGAGACTGTTATGCCAAGAATTAAAACGATCGACTACCGACTATTGACGTTGGCGTCCGCTCACACCTAAAGAAATCAGTATTGCATATCGCTAAACATCATTCATGATCTTCATATATCATGTTTGAGCCAAGGAAGGTGTCATAAACATATGTAATATCCATAAGACTTCAATTCTCGACTGATAAAGTGAGCAACAAGAGCTCTCAAGATAAAACGGATTTTTATTTTTATTTTTTTTTGCCATCTTTTCCAATCCGCTAAAGTTATTCATTCTTTAGATTGATTGTGGCTAATTGAAGGAATAGACGAAGGAAGCAACGTCTTTGCCCACAAATGACATCTTAAATAATGATGTTTACAACAGGTGGGAATGAATGATCTTACGAAAGACTGTTTCCCGATGGCAATAAAACCTAAATCAAATCAACTATAACACCAGCGTACCTTAGTGACGTGCATATCTAGTATACTAGGATACACTTCATTTACACACAGCATTCAATATTCTACGCCTATATAAATAATATAAAACATGAACGTATTAATAATACAAACCATGGATTAGATATGCCTCCTGATGATACACTACACATATATTAGCTCAAAGCCATCAGGCTTACCATAATCCTTTTTTGTTTTCGAAAAAAAAAGCAAAAAAAAGCAAAAAATCCAGTTTCATCCAGGATTATTACTATGTCCAACATGTTAAATAAATGGCCCATGTTTGTCGCATGGACTATGACGCAGTTAGTGCCCTAAGGCCAGGGATGGGTCGAGAGGGAAAACCTGATGATGATGATTTTTCAATCTTATCAAAGTTTTTGTTTGGTACCAAATAACAGGGAAAAAATGGCTTTAAGAATTTAGCGATAAATAAATGAAAATCCCGTTTCCTTTCTTCACTTTTTGTTTTCTGTTTTTGTTTGTTTCATAAATACGTAAGAATTGACCATAACATTTATGATTTTGGGTGAAAATTCAGATGGTTTGCTCCGGTTTAGACGCAACCACTAATCCCATTCTCTCAATATTTTGCATTTCTCATCACACGTCAGTCATCATCTTTCCGTACAAAAAATTCAAATTCATGGTAATAATTAAAAAAGAAGACCGGATTTCTATTCCAAACAAGCCCTCGCGTCATTACAAATCAAGAAATGTTTTCAGTATGAACTAGTCCAAAATATAATTAGTCTGGTTAAAAGTAATCTTTTGAAAACATTGAAGAAAATAAAGGGGCCGGGTTTTCGTCAAAAAAAAATTGAAAACAAATCGTAAAAAAAAAACCATTAACAATACATTAGAAAAGTAATTAGGAAAATAATGCTGAACATCTCCATTCTTAAAGCAATTGCATTTTAACTTTGTCTTTTATACTTCCCCAAAAACCTGAATCAGAATAAGGTTTAAGCTGGAAGACTTCTGTAGTTCTACCGTAAAGTTCTACAGAAATGAGCCAAAGTTCTACAAACTAAAACATCTCTAAAGTGCCGTCATTACGACTTGACTTATTCAAACTAAAAACACATACACAATATAGTTAATCAGTTTGTTTTGCTTTGAATTTTCGATGGTTTATCACAGAGTAATTGAAACCAGAATTTTGTGGTGCATTCATTTCGAGCTAAGGATATCAGCTTTCCGAACCCTACGCTGAGGAGGTAACCAAACGTTTAGCCTTATCTGAGTAGAGCAATAACAATGAACCCGCTTACCGATAAGTCTGCGGTTTCTAAGCAACTAATGACCAACTGTCGGTAACATTAAACATATGCTTTGCTGATTATTAAGCACGCTGAAGTGGTTTTACCTTTTTGAACAATATCCGACCACCGGATAATGACGGAAAAGAAGGACTTATTATTTAGACAAGAGCTGCGCGGCCTGCAGAATCTTCAACCCCTTCTTCTCTGGGCTACCTTTCTTTTAGCATCTCCAGAAAGAACTCAAGTATTCCGAAAGTTTGTCTCCCCGATTAGTTGGGCACTCGTACCCGGCTAGAAGAATAAGAGACATTAATAAAATAATAATAATATTTATTTTATTATTAATATCATCATTATCATTATCATTATCATTATTCATCATTATCATTATTATCATCATTATCATTATTATTTTTTTTTTTAATTATCATATCAATTTCATGCACGTTAGAAGAAGCATGGTGTCCGTTGCCTCTAACGCTATGGCTGGGGTCCGATCCCTGGAAATAACGTATTTACTCTGAAATAACTTGAAATTACAATAATTACATCAGTATATATGCAACAATACATGAATAAAAGCATAACAAAATTTATGTTATACACTAAAACATAACAATACATTTAATATATTTTTGTTATTTTTCTATACTTTAAACATGGAGAAGGCTAATAGCCTAGCCGATGTCAATGGCCTCATCCATAAAGTCACTCATTTAATCCCCACTGAAGGGGAGGGGGTCGGTTAGCTAATAGTGAAACAGTTTAAAAAATCATTGTGATATCTCGATGTAATGTACAATACAATCCCCCTATACCCTGCGAGCATAGGTTTATTTTCTGACCCTCTTTTATCCCTTATGGCCAACCGAAAAAATTGATCTTGAGCGAATGATATCCAACCCATAGACATCGTTTGGGCTCATCTAAGTCGGGGCACACCTCTCATGACACGACTAATTCATAGACCGCATTGGATTTTACCTTGTTGGCTTTTGTGGAGGAAGGAAAATCGGGAAAAAACCTCAAAAATTAAGGGAGACCAAATTCTTCTCGCATATGGTGTGGTGCTGAGTCCAGGAATTGAACCCGAGACCTCAGACCCCACTTCACCGCCTCGCTACCACTCATCTACATTTGCCATAGACAAATTGCTCTGCAACAAAGTTAATGGCCATCGAAATTAAACAACTGAATTCATTCTCACTTCGCCAGTTGGAATTCCCTGTATATACGATCGATTCACAATATTCCTACAGGAGCGAACCACCCCTCCCTGTTCCCAGTTCCATATCTGTTGTTTGTTCGCTATAGTCTAGAATTTTAGCTACGACTCCCTCTCAATGACCAAAGGAATTCCTTTGTCGTCATGTCATACAATGCTACTTACTGATAATTATATCCGTCTTAAACTGCAGACATAGGGATAAAATTACCAGAAAGTGCTGGATGGTCCTTGTCACAACTGTCGCACGGCAACTCTTAACTCTAGTATGTTAGTAGAATAGTGTGGTCTCATTCACTTAGATGATATAAATCAAAATCCGACCACCGACAGTGTTGACAAAACCCTCCCATCCCCCTCTAAATCCGTTGACCTTATTAAGACGAATTAAGCTGATATGATTCTTTAAAAAATCCACAGTGGAATTGGTTGATAATGACATGTCGTAACACTAAAGTGGCTTCCTATAGGATGGTCACCTGTATGAAGAGCAAATGTACGAGGTATAGATTTTTCAGCACGTACAGGGTATATTCTGCTGAAACACTGAAATGGTTTCCTATATCACATGGTCACATGTATGAAGGGCAAAAGTACAAGGAACTGACTTTCAGCGCACAATGGGTAACACTATAATGGCTTCCTATAGGATGGTCACCCGTATGAAAAGCAAATGTACCAGGACTTTAACCCAGCGCGCACACTGGTTATGGCCGGTATAGGCATGTCGCAATATTGAAATGGCTTCCCGCGTTTCTAATTCCGAGTGAGCAACATTAAAAAACGTCGCGAAAGTGGTTTAATCGGCACCTCAACCATCACTGGTTACAAAAGCATTTATTAACAAGTATATTAAAAGTGCCACAATAAAATGGCACATTTTAAGACTAAAACATTATGAATCTTTCAGAAAAGCCTAGAAAACTAACCTTACAACAGCAATGTTCGATAACGCCTATGACCAAGCACCAACGATATGGATGCTTTTTCGTGTTTTCTTCTAAATTCGATTCATTTTGTCTATTTTTGTGATTGGCAATGTCCAAAACAATTTTTTGAAATTTATAGAGGAAGACTTTGAAAAAAGCTTTTTGAGGGGCATTGCAGTGGCAGACTGAAGATTTTGACATTTCAAAGTAATTTGTTCTATTAGGAAAAATTGATTAGACAGTCAAACAGTGGGGTCCATATAATCCTAACCTAATTGTGGCACGTGTAGGACACGTTTAAGCCAACAAAAATCAGAATTTTGAAGGCTGTTTGTCTACCAACAATTAGGTCCAGACAGGTGTTGCGCGAACACCCAGACAAAATGCAAACTATTGCGGATACCTATTGTTACTTAAACCCAGCCAGCCATTATACAGGTATAGCTGCGCACATGGTAGTGATTAAGTTAGCGCAACCCTGTTGAAGCTATGCTATGACTTGATCTAGTTATATATTAACTATGACCAAAGTATATAGAAAAGGAAGGTGGTATTTGAGATTAGATATTTCGTCTTTTGCAGTCAGATACTAGTGCAAGTATTGAGATTCGTGAAATTTGTACTAAAAATGGTACACCAGGACTCAGTTTACAATGAATATATAACAATAGGTTTAACCATTTGTTGACACAGCAATCTAACACGCTGATGTGCCATGTAATACCAGCCAGACAGCAAGGCAATGAATGGTGTTTTGGCGGGGGGAAATGTTTTAAGAAGAAATACATGTTTCAAATATTGAACGCCGTCTAAGAGCAGATGACGCGCTAGATCGACGAGCAAGACTAAACTCTCCACGGATGAGATAAAATATAAACAAACTTAAAAGAAAATAATTGACTTGACGTTAGGTCAATGGGTCAAATGTTTAATTCTAGAAACCTTATACACCGACATGAGACTAGTCTTGCCTGCTTTTCTACTTCGTATGGTGCTTTCGGTTCCTCTAAAGTATCCTGCAATCCTTTGTTTCGTACGGAAGAAAAAAATGCTGAACAGAAGCCACTGACACAATTTTAACGATTTTTATTCTATTAATTAAGATCCTCACACCTGCTGTCAATTCAAGCGATCAAGTAAATAGGATTTTAGGTTTGAGACGACTTTAGAGCTGACAAAGCGGATACCTGTATAGGGTGCATTCCACAGCCTAAAGTCTCTGCGTCCCAGCGACCACCAGTTGACAGTTACATAATCCTGTCACTTCTATGCGGCTTTTTGGTGTTTTCAAAATATACGAGTTCTTGTAAAACTCTCGTAAAGGCTCCCAGTTCGTAGAACAAATCACCCGGGGGTTTAGAGAAGGGAGAATAAAACTACACTGTGCATATGCCCACAGTCACAAATACCATGGGCTCGTAACCCTTAAAAACTGAAAGATTTTATCAGATCTAAAAGCGCTTCAAAAGAAGGGACTTAATGAGATTCATATCTGTCTTTGTTCATTTCACAACAGCTACTCGGAAGACGAATGATTGTTTGTTATTGAAGGTGTAAGTTCAAACACCTCTGCCACAGAATAAGGTATTAAATCTTGCACCTTGGACAAGAGTGAAGCATTAGTGTTTGCCTTATCCACGTTGCTTAGCGTCCAAAACGCTTTAGCGATCATCTTCTACACTCATAAACCGGATATCGACTGCATCCCTCAGGTTTCAATTTTCTTTTTTTTAAATATGGAGTATACCACATTGTTGAGTCTCACTTAAATATGCAAAGGTCACATGTGACGTAGATAATGAGGTATTGGGCGCCAATCAGTGTGCGCCTATTGTGTTCGCTTGGGCTTACGATTATGTTCATGAAGTACGTATGTAAGGGGCGAGGAAAGATGGCCGTCGGTTAAATCTCTCTCAGATCGCTACTGGACATTACGCCATACGCGAAACGAAGATTTCTTCAAACTCGACGAAGTTTTGCCTGATAAGTGTTAACGTTTGATTCTAGGCGGAAAGAAAAAATACAGTGATAAAACTATTAGCTGAGGCTTGAAGCCGAAAACACTTCAACAAAGGGGCCATGGCGGCTTGACTCACAGTCCTGAATTCTAGACAACATGAGTACGGCAAAGAGAAAGAAGCGAAGTTCCAGGTAAGTCGACAATCGTACAACCTTTGAGATTATATTAGTGAATATATTCCTAGTCTTATGTGTTAGGATTGCGAGTATGAAGAGTAGAGTTGTGTGTAAGAGTCGAAGCGTTATTCCGACCAAAAGCAGATGTCTGACCTTAGAGCCATAGCTAGAAAAATGACGATTCGTGTTTGGGTTACGATCCAAATCGTTCCTCTTTTCGGTGAGAATTGGAAATGTAGCACTCGTGTTTCATTGTCATTGAAAATAATGATTCAAAATACATTTACTTGGGATCTACCTCACTCAAAGTAAGCTTGTTATGCCATCGGTGTTTAGACCAGCTTTAAAGGAAACAGAAAACTTGGCAGAAATCCTTGTGTATGTTTTCGTTGTCGCCAAAAGTATGGCATTTCATTGCTGCTTGAACATCCTTGGATCAAATACCCTTCAAGTTCATGACTAGCTATTCGTATAGTATGTTTATGAAAAGATTATTGTGGTTAGAGAATATACATTCGTACTAAACGTTCACTACGATAATGTCGATATAATCCGTTCTAACTTCAACCCATGAAATCGACACAGATTATACAATTTCACTCATATATGTCAATGGACTTATCGATGTAAAAGTTTGCATATCTCCAGAGAGAGAGCAAAACCCTGGTACTTGGTTTTACAGCGGCAAGCACAGAACGAGATACAGCAATTGAAACTGGCCTATATTCCGAGAGGCACAGTACTCATACATAGTGACCTTTGACAGCAGTAAATAGTAACTCTTGAATACCTCAAAAATGCATTTATTAAATTCATCTACGATCGTTATTTCAAAATTCTGTGGTAATTATTTTTCTCCGGCGATATAACCCCATGTTTTTGTTTCCGTGCACGAGGGATCGAGACGAGAAGTGGTACGTGCTTGCCGATGTGATGACGTTAGTCCTCTATAGTCTTCGCTACAGTTTCTCTTAAATATAGTGTTTCACCAATCTACTGCTCATAAAAGTTTAAAATCTGGAGCCAAGGGACTTCCTTTTCCAAGGAGAACGAGTTTTGTTGTAGTATTACAGCGATTTATGCTTTTGTTATTGCAATACTACACCATGTTCCCCCTCCTTTGTAAGAATATACAAGGCAAGAGGATGCCGCATAAGGCAGTTCACGGAATCTGGACCACTTGGTACGGCATAGTTATCGCTTTGGGACACCGATTTATAGAATTATACGATTCAGGCCAACAACTTAGTATACTTTTCAGTCATTTTTTTATTAAATAACAAAAGCATTTTTATGGATTTACTTATGCGAAAAAACAGCTTTAAAACATAGTCAAACACTGCATTATCTTAAATATATTTTCCCATCCCCCGAGTAAGTCGAGTTAGATCAGAACGCGTTCTAAATTGATAGCATTTTGTATACGAAGTTATGAAAGACAAATTGACCGACGAAATGAACAGGAGCGCTATTTCGTAAGGACTCCAGCAAGGGTTTCGTAGGAGGCGAAGTCATAGCAGAATGTACGACATATTTGAAATGTTTGGCACAATTTGCATATACATTAGTAAGCTGCCACAACGAATCGCTTCGTTTCATGGGTTTTGCACATGTCCTTTCATCTGCGGTCGGTGGCTCTCAATTCTTATGCAAATTTGCCTTAAAACATTTTCGCTGCTTTTTTTAATTCTTTCTTTATTTACATGAACAAAACCCCTGTTTGATTTTGATTCTAATTCTAGGCACGGTTTTAGGAGCCATATTTGTTGTCTTTTTCAGTTTTCGGATACGTGTCAGCCGGTGTCGTAACTTGTCAACGACAAAAAAGAAAGGGTAAAAAATGGGGCTATGGCTTCTCCGTTTGGATTCCTAGTTCATCGCCTCTCTTGAAAGATAAACAGCTATCGTCACAGCGTGTATTTCACGCCTGTCTTCATAAAACTTCAAATAGTGGTCGGAATACCCAAACAAGATTAATTTCCTGTTTTATGCTTGTTAAGCTTCCTTGAATGGTGTAGCGTCTGACTACAATCAAAATCCCTCAACTTTCTTTGTTTTGCACATTTTGTGTAATACGTTCTAGAACGGATCAAAACGAGATCGACGCTGTTTCAGATCTAGTCTGCACTTACGATGTGATTTGACATCAATACGGGGTTAGATAATTCTCTCCTCTTTACCGTACTCCAGAGCAAAAATTTCGCTTTGAATCAACTCTAAACAAATCGTAAATTGTTGAACGAAGGTTAAGGTCACTGGAGCTCGTGGATGAAATGACAACGCTTTCAGTAGGGAGGGGTTATGAGCGAAACGGAGGATTGTTGTTCCCCATGTTGAAAAGTTAAGGTCCCAAATTCCTGATACTAGTGCTATTTTCGTTGTAACGTTTCACTCGATGAAGGTTATGCAAGAAGGTGACATCCTTGGAGTACTACGGTAGTTTTTTGGAGTTCCAGATCTCAAGACACGTTAATCATTGTTCACAAGCCCAAGGCAACAACATTTAAAATTGATTTCTTTCCCTCCACCCACTAAAGACTAAACTTATTATCTGTCAACTATGATATTGAGTCGAACGTTGGTGATTTTGAGAACACTTTAAGGGCTCTTCAAGAGTCAACGTTGTGTATCGTTTTGTCACTTCATAATAATTGAAAGTGCCGTCTAAGTGTTTGATTTGTACGAGACTTGGCCTTGCAGATCTTATTTAGATTGATTTGTTTATATCCACGGGCTAGTCTCTCCATACCACCGTTTTGCTTACTGTTATCCTAATATATTGATGGTGAAATAGTTTTTATATATACTATACCACGAAGATTTCTAGTTTGGCCTTCTACGTTTATGTTAAATGGATTTGGAAGACTTTATGGCGTTTTCTGTTCACCCAAGGTGTCATTGTCGTATCAAACATTACTACAGTGAAAACAAGCAATACTTGTTTTTATCTAACAAAGACTAAAAGGTTCTACATATATTCCTAAGGATTATTTTTGTCTAAATACACTTACACAGCCAGTTAGCTTGGTTTCTTTGCAATAAAATTTCAATTCTGGCAATGAAAAGCAAGTATATATGTATGTAAGCAAAGTAAAACTATAATTATGTTAGTTAGATTCGTAATTGCTTTGCATTTATCTTAATTTTTTGCCTGCAAAATGTAGATGGAGTTTTTATTTTTTATTCAAATTGATTCAACAACATGAAAAAAATTAATTATATTCTAATCTAAAAGATTCAATTAAAGAATTGCTTCAAAATTTATACAGATAGTAAAACAATTTCCCTTACAAATAAAAAGGATTAATTTCCTTTTGGAATGAGATTCTTCCTTTTGGTTTCCCTTTCTGGAAAAAATGTGTAATTTTCTGTCAAGTAGGTGTACTGTATGATATATGACAATCTGCTGAATCTATGTAATTAGAGTTTTAATTTCTTAAATTGAAACTCTACAACATTCAATGATTGAAATTGTGTAGTCATAACTACTATTGGTATTAAAGTGAATTTTTAACATCTTAAAATCCATATTAACATGTAGTAATTGGAGAAAGATGAGATAATAATGGCTGCTCATTGAACATTGTTCAGGCAGAATTAGAACTGGTGTGGTTAAACCTTTGCCTTGCCGATAATTTCAGCCAGTAAAATTGAGCCAGAAACTAGATACGACCAATGTTAAACTAATTTTGTCAGTCATCATAAACGACGACTGAATGACGGTTATCTTATTATATTATGTTCTGCAACCAGTGAAATGTGCCATAGCGACATTAGAAATACTATAAACTGTTTTCAGTCTAAAGGCTTTTGCAGCAATATTCATATAATGTCAATTACTGGTTGTTTGGTTTCAATATATAATTTGTGGCATACTGTGAAATACTGTTACCAATGCATAGCTTTTTCTAACCTTGAATTTTCCCAATGGTCATGTTAATTTTGATGCTGAAGAGGCTGACAGGAATGCCACAGCATATCTGATTCAAAAGAAATTTACAAGTCAATAACAGTACATTTATCCACCACCTAAGGTTGCACAAAAATATGATTAGAAAAGAAATGATTGAAATGTCAAATTTTGCAATAACAGCCTTCAATTATTCCTATTAACAAAAGTGAAAAGTCAAAAATTAATATAATCACCTATTTTTATTTTTAGTTTTCTAATATATATTCATAAATATGTGTATATCCTTTGGTGTTGTGCTTTCACATCACTGGCAAGGGTAACATAACTCAGGATATGGAAGCTTTGACGGTAACATTTTACAATTATTATTTTATGATTTTACAGTCCACCTTTCAGATAAAAGTGGCAAAGAAAACATAATTGAAATAATTTATTTTTATCTTTTTGATGTTAACTGGTCAGCCTCAATGAAACAAGAAATATCAAACAAGATTTGTTTTTATTTTTTAATTATTTATTCACCAAAATTGAGAACTACCTGGAAAAAATTAGTATCCATAATAAAACAAGTGAACGAGTCTGGATGGTGAGTGGTCAGGGAAGCATCAATAGGGATATAATAAATATACAAATAAGAATTTTGCAATTCAATACAAGTAATCCACCTGCTAGAAAGAAAATTTCGAATTTTCATTTTCATAAAAACAGAATCTATTAGCAGGATTGACAAGTTTACCCTTAATTAAGAGACTCTTAGTCTGAACACTAGAACTTTATTTCAAACGTTTTATTTTTAATTTATAGTATGTATAATAAATTACTAGATAAATAAATGTCTTTTTTCAAAAAAAACAAAGTTGTTCAAGCCATTGAAAAATACTTGAATACAAATAATTTAGCCTATTAGATCACTCTGTTTGGCAATATAAAAGGATTTGTCAAGTATTACAGTCTGTACAAACATTGGTATTACAATATCAAATATTGATATAAACCAACAAGATTCATTGCTAGAAAGTAAGGTTTCTAATTTAGCAAGCACAGAAATACTGTATTTGTATGTACGTGTATGCAATTAATGATTTCAAATACACTTGTTTTTTGGCTGAACTTTGAAGGAATCAGCATAAATTGTCCAAATATAATATCAAGAAAAATCTAATTTGTTATCACAGCATGGGAATATCAAAACAAAGAGAGGCCTTAATCTTGCTAAAAGCACAAAGACTGACATGGAACTTAAAAGTTGATTCATATAGAAGAAGAAAATGGGAAATAATGCCAAAAGAGACACAGGATAAGGCTGTCAATTGATTTACAATATACAACCATAAATGCAAAGTTATACACAGTGAATTCTCTTCCACCAATCCTCCTGAACAATATTAAACACAATTCTTCTTCTATTTCAATGAATTCATACTTCTCTACCTATTTAAATGGTATGACTAATATTTCAAGACTTTAAAGTATGAAAAGGTTTTTATTCAATCAAACACCAAAGAAAACAATTCTTTGGCAAAACATTGGCCTCTAGGTAGTGTTTTGACTTTATAAGGCAAGAGCTATTTTTAAATAACTCATTATCATAAAGCAGTGTCAATTTCTGGCAGCTCTTTTGAGTTCATATTGACAGCTCTGACAGCGGAATGATTAAAAGTAATAAAATTGACAATCCAGTTAAAGAAAACATAAGTAGATAGAGAGTAATTTCCTTTAAACATCAAAATCTGGGCTTGGTGGCATTAATATCAAAGGACTGATTACTTATCTTAATGTTCACAGTATTTTCTTACAGTCTGCATTGAAAAGGTTGTCTTAGGTCGGTTTAAAAATGGAAATAATAATAGGATTGTCACGATATCTGTGAAAAAGGTTCATAGTAATTTAATACAAAGTCCTACTTTTTTTCCATACTGCTATTAAAATAACTCAAGTTCAAATAATTAAATTAACTGTTTTAAAATGAATTATAGTTAAAGGGATGTCAATATGCCATGAAATTTACTAGTCAATGTCTAAATAATTAAAGAAAACAAAAGAAACATTAGTTTAGGGTGTGCTCATGTCTGAAACTGAGCAGTATTGATTGTGTGTAGAAATTAATTTACAAAAAAGTGATAAGAGACAAAGAGACTTTAGAATTAATGAGCCAGGGCTTTATTGAAGAAAGTAAAGAATTAAAATGTGAAAGGGTACCTTAAAATCAGCTTGAAAACTACAAAGATTGATTGATCTGGCAGGATGAATGCTGCAATGTTATCTGTCAAGCACATGTGGCTGGGTTTATTGTACCATAGCAAGAAACTGCAGTGCTTATCCTCTGTGCCTAAAATACATGCCCACAAGAAGCAGAAGTATGGAAAGGAAGAATAAATACAATTTCACCTAACTACCATGTTTGCTTCCTTCTTTCAAGCTCTAAAATATGCTTAGGGCCAGTCATTTTGTTTACCCACGCTTTCCTCGCTTCATTCATCACTCACATGGATTGTATTAATGGGTAATCTCATTATTCTGCTAGTTCTGTTTTTCTTAAGACTATCAAAGAACAAAATTGCACCATAAAAAATAAATTATGAGAAGGCCAATTAAGACAATGATAAATCGTTTGTCAATTGAGCCAACGTGGCAGTCATTAAACCAAGCAATTACATGACTAGCATAATAACGCTTCAATGAACTGGTATGACATTCTATACATGTTGTAGGTAGTTCAGGAATGTTTTTTTTGGAATCAATTTCTTACTGACCCTTTTAACATTGGTGTCTACATGTGTCCTTGATGCTGAGTGAATTTACAAGTGGTATATAAGTCTAGACTATGGAATCAACAATTCTTAACACTAAAATATCCTAAATATCTTGGCCATATAAAGAAATTTTTGCAAGCAAGATTTGTTCAAGCTTTTTTACTTTGTTTTTTTTTTTTTTTTACCTGAAATTTTAGGTGTTAATCATTCAACAAAATGTTGCATAAATCTAGGAATCTATGGTGACTCTCGCCTCACCTAACAACATAATTTTAAATTTGATTTGTGCACTACCCAGAGCTGACCAGAGGTTGTTTCAGTACTCCACCTGTGAGTTATCTGCCCAGAGGTTGTTTCAGGGTTCAATCTGTGATTTATTTGTGCCCTGAGGGGGGCTTAAATTTGATGAGTAGTGGTTTAGAACAATATTTTTAATAGAAAAATTGGAGACAAAAATATTGGACGCTTCGACGAACTCATGTCGTCATTCTCAGCAAAATTTATTATAGATTACTCAGCATTTGCATAGAGAAGAGGTTATTATGTGTGACTTAATAAGTAATAATTTAGAACAAAGCCACACAAATTTTAAATGTAGTCATATGAAATCTTAGAGATCAGACAGTATGCCAATACACCTACAGTATCACATAAAACAATTGCTTCAAAAGTTGAGTTGCCAGCCTATCGCTAATACCTTGAAAGGGGAGTTTCGTTTTTCTACCAATCTTAGTTATGCCATGATAAACAATTAATTGAGGTATTTGATCATAATGCAATTTTTGTATAGGGGGAGAGGGTGCTTTGTCCAGACCAGCGAACCACTCAAGCAATGGACACCATCGAACCACCCTTAGCTATGGCCCTGGGTTGGGCTAAACAATTGAACTAAAGAAGAAAACAAGACCTAAACAAAATTGGATGCATTTTTAGTGGCTATGAAATTAATTCATGAATATCTGTTTAGTACTTACCCCCGCTTATTGGTTAATGAATGATGGATCGATCCCCTACTTTATACTATAAACGTTCTACCCTCTATTTCAAGTTTTGTCCTGTCATAGTTACTACCATAACTGTTATTAAGATTCTATAATATTTTAAACTTATACAACTTCGAAAAACTAATCTTTAATTATTTCTTTTTTTAGCTTAAAAGGTTCCCTCAACCCTTCCAAGCGCCATAGGGACCGATTCAATGTGGAACTCGATAATCTGGCCAAATTACTACCATTTCCTAACGATGTAATTCAAAAACTAGACAAATTATCTATTCTTAGACTTTCTGCCAGCTACCTTAGAGCTAAAAACTTCTTCAAAGGTGAGAATTAATGTCAAGGAATAATACAAATGTGACTTAAATCCAAAAAGAATACGATGGTCAACGTAGAATTCGAAAGAAATCCAGAAGAAATTTCAGTCCGTTGGACAAAATTTATTAAGCCTTTGCCTCAAAGTTTTCTGCACAATATTAAAAATTTAACTAATTCATACTATATTCTTGCTTACCATTAGATATTCTCTTGAATTTTTGGCTATCTTTTAGTTAAAATATTGAATTAATCTCTAGAGTACTTTTTCCAACTCAAAAAACATGACTCGATATTTTCCCGCCTTTTCGTACCACGTGATCACGGTCAAAGGGAACTGGTACCTAAGCAAATGAATTTTCCCAAAAAGTTAGATTTTTTTAGTTTTATCGACAAAATTTACAATATTTGTTAATAAGTCCTCTTCTTAATAACATCTTGATTTGTTTTAAGAGTTTAAATTTAATAGCTAGGTTTTTGATTTTTTCAAAAATTGTTAATCAGTAAAACATTTCCCGCCTTTTTAATCACATGATCGTGTTGATCCTTCCTGACCGAAAATGAAGAAAAACATATTGAAATTTTTGCTCTTCATTTTAATTTGTAAGAGGTAAAATATTTACTTTTCTACTTCTCTAATTTAGAGCAACACTGGACTGACAACAATGAGCAGAGCAGTAGCGAAAAAGCAGTCGCAAAGAAAGACTTTAACCTTGAAGGAAATGGTATTTTTTCGAAGCTTCTTCTCGAGGTAAAATTATAATACAGTCTCGTATGAGTCATGGTTTTTTTATTAAGTAGGTGTAAAAAAATATGTTTACAATTTTTGATTCCAGATTGATATCAAATGTTGAACTTAATTTTCAGGCTTTAGATGGCTTTGTAATCGTCTTAACACAGGATTATGAGTTGTTTTATGCGTCTGAGACCATTCAAGAATATCTTGGTCTGTCACAGGTATATTACTTTAAATTACTTAAGCTTAAAATTTACTTAAGCTCGAAAGCTTTAAATAAGGCTTATAAATTTAATGTTTTTGGTGTTGCTGTCCATAATATGTAGTGTTTTATATATCTTTTACTCCAACCAAAGTCACCTCAACAAATTTTCCACAAATTAGCCAATCAAAAGTAGGAATCTGAACAATAGAATTGCTACAAATCGGACAATTATCCATGGGTTTACACGGCTTAGAAGACTGCCGGCACCTTTGTTGTTGAATATAAATGTGCTGTCGCATAGCAACATATTGATAATATCTAACAGTGTCAGCCTGATAATATCTTTGTCTTGAAGAAACAAATCGTAATTATAAAGACTGTGTTTTATATGGTCTCTTATTTGCTTTCCTGTCGTATTTGAAGTTGTACATTACTATTTTTCTATATCTTTGGTGATACAAATCACTAATTTGCAAAGAACATATATTACAAGCTCTTCTTCATCATTTAGTTGCACCAACCAGAACAACGGAAGAATAGTTAAATTCAAAATTTGCTGCTAATCTATTGTCTAAATATAATACTCAAACACTATTGGCTAATTTGTGAAAATTTGTCGAGGTGGCTTTGGTTGGAGTAGTGGCACTGTAATAGTAGAGATGAAGCTGTTGTTACACAATGACGATATGACAGATAGGAAGGGGAGGTCACAGCGTGGGGGGAGAAGGGTGCCAGGGGTACTCCCTTTATCCAAGTGATATGGTTTATCAGCAGTCTGTATTGAAAACGACTGTCTGTGTATGACCCTGGAGCAAAGCTATAAGTCCAGTTTTGAGAGGAGTGAGGAAAGGTCAGAGGACCATACAGTAAGAGTCCCCAGAGTCAGTGAACCAACACCTATGTCTCAGAGGAGAGAGGCAAGTGTTTTATCACCACGCCTGAATTCCAGAGAAAGTATAAATTGTTGAATTCTAAAAGTACAATGTTTTTCTGTTTTCTTTCCAGTCAAGTGTGATTCATCAAGATTTTCTACGGTTCATTCATGTTGATGACCACGACCTGATAAGAAGAAACCTTCAGCCACACTTAGAAGAAGCTGAAGAAAAGGTAAAATATACTGTCATTGCAGACCTGCTAAAGTATAAAGTACTTGCTGTCAGAGGCCTAGCTTGTTAACCACAATCTTAACCCTACCTTGCCATACACATTTATATGTTAATAAATAGCCCTCTGATTCTGAGATCAAATTAAAATTTAGAATTGTTGAATTTTATGGGAAAAGGAAAACTGGAGGGCAATGTCTTAGGAGCATAGAGCATATTATATAGATAAAGTCTAGATATGATGTACAGACATATAAACTCCTTTTCCTTTTGTTTCTAATAGAAAATCAAAATTCTTGATGATGAAAATGATGGAGACCCATCAAGAACTCCAAAACGTGATGAAGAAACTTCATCAGGTAATAATAAACAGCTTTTTCTATGTATATCCATTCTTACATTCATTTACCATTCTTAGATTGCAGTATAACAGTTTTTTTACAGCCTTGATATATCAGTTTGTGCTGTTTTCTGTTGAAGTTTTGTGTTTTTCACTATGCTATATATTTTTGTTGCCCCTACTGTACCTCCCTAATTGATTTAAAAATAATAATGAATCAAAATGAAATAATGACTAATTGCATAAATGAATGAATGAGAATCAATATTGATGGAACTTATAGACTCCTGCCGTTTTGGCATTTGCTATTTAGATTACCACCTTGTTTTTATTACATGTTTATATGCGTGACATGATTTTATAATCTTTCTACTGGTACCTATAATGTTTTGTCTTGCATTTAAGAAAGTATTACAACAAAACATTTTTGTTCTATGATGAGAAAGAAAATTCAAATGGATTGATTCTTTTAGGTATGATTACAGAAAAAAGCAGCTAATCCCAAAGTGTTTTTTTAAAAAGGGTATTCGAAAAATGCTGGAACTTTTTGAAGCCTTCTTTAGATACTGAGCTAAAAGTGGTTGGTGGTGTTACAAAAAAATTTTTTTTTTTGAAATTTGGTAACTTTAAACTTTTGTCTTTCATATGTTAGTGAAACTTCTTGCAATTTTTGATTGGAAAAGCCAAAATTTGGAGGCAAGTTGAAATCGTGACTTTATCAAGACCGGAAATGTCCTGTTGCTTGCAAAAACATTGAGTCCAAATGCTCCTTTGTCCTTGTGAAAAGATCCTACGTTGTGATCGTCCAGAACAAAAGATAATTTGACAAGTGATGACAAAATGGAAGGCTCAAGGTGTTTTGACCGAACACCATCGTGGCTCCCTGCAGCTTCCTGCTCCAAACAAAGAAATGCATTTTCTCCCAATTTTTTTTTTTTTTTTTTTTGCCGCTAAAACCAGCTCAACTTCAAAAAGTCAAATTCATTTTTGATTCAAAATAGCAAGAGATAGAAAACAGATATCAAATATCTGGGACATCCTTTTGAGCTTATTATCTCTTGAGTATATTAAGACATTCTTTGCAAACATAGCTTAAGATGTACGTTTCCGTTAATGTTTTCACTTAGGCATGGTCAAATTTTGCTTCGAGGACAATAAGAAACAACAATGAAAAAAATCGTATTTTGAAGATTTCTACATAAACTATTTTTACTCAGCATTCAGAAAATGTATATTTTGTTTGTGTTATACTATAAAGCCAGCACATTTGAATAGCACCATTGGACAGAAATGGAAATAGCACTATATAAGAATAAAGTTATTATTATTATTAAGTTTGCACGCATAGTGGTGGTAAACGTCTCCTAATACCTCTAAAAAAAGGAAAAAAATCTTTTTCAGAAGGAGAAAATTCATATTATTGTTTTGTGTTGTGCAACATGGTTTACAGACAAAACTTTTCCATTAGTCTTTCTGAGACCATGGACAAAAGTTATCTGTATTAACCATGATCGAAACCCTTAACAATAATATTGTTGTTGTATATAACATTATTTCATTCCACAACTCTGAACACTAAGGGTTTATCAGTTAAAGAAATACGAAGTTATTAAATGATTTATATGAACTTAGGTGTTTCAGACTGTTAGGATTTTCACTGCTGTCAATGAAAATAGGCCCCTTTAGCTTGGGCGTAATGTTTTGCCAATTTCAGACCACATGTCATTCCCTTGAGTATCACATCTCTTTGTCTGGACCAACTGAAACAAAGAATCCTATTCTCAAAGAAATGACACATGGTCTGAAATCGGCAAAACAAGTACCCAAGCTAAAGAGGTCTATTGTGATAACTGCAAAGGGATATGCATATTGAAATTACAGTTAAAGCTTTCTGATTAAAATTTGAAAATGAAAAACTCCACCTATCATTTATGAATGAACTTATCTTTTTATCATTAAAATGTGAAGTTCTACAATATTACTTTTTTAAGAATTATGGACGCACACTAATTTTATAAATTGATCGTTTTATCTTATCTTGTTCTTTATTTTCCTTAGAAACTGGTTCTCTTTCCAAAGAAGTCCATACAGAAAGGACATTTGTTTGTCGAATGAAATGTATTTTAAATACCAGTGCAGGATTTTTCAAGGTAAGAAAATATATTAATAGTACTTAATATACCCAAATACAACTTCATAGAAATTGCCACTCAAATTTCCCTCCAAATCTAAAGTTAATCAATTCAATGCATTTTCTCAATTTTAGATAAAACATATACCATCTTCATTTGGGTGAAATGCTTTCTTATTTTATTCAATGTATGAAAAATATCATCATCAACTCCTCGCCAGGAGATACATTAAAGGACTTCAAACTATTGGTCATTACCCTGATTATGCATTTCATATAGTAAAATCTTCTCTATCCATACACTAAATAAATAACACTCAAGGGAATGGCAGGCATGATCTGAAACAAGAGAGCAAATCTAAATCTAATGCATTTACCACTCGTGAGTGGATGGCTTAATCAGCCTTGTCAGGTTTTGCAACCCAACTGATATAGGCAGCTGATAGATCAAATTAGAATTTAGTTGACTTTTGTGAAGGATGGAAAACCTGAATCCCGGCAGAGCTTGCTCGAACCTGGGTTGCCTTGGTAAGAGGCGGGGCATTACCGGCATTATCCACCCTTGCTTCCCATGGTTGAATTAATATTACTAAGTTTTTGATTCCTGTTTTTAAAGTCTTTTCTTGTGTCTTCATTTTTCAGCCATTCAAATGCAATGGTCGCCTAAGAGAAATGACTCTTGCTGATAGCGACAAGAGAGATTATGGTCTCTTTCTCATATGTACCCCTATGGAAACCATGACCTCATCCATTCTTGAGATCCGTCTTAAAACCTCGCTTTTCTGCAGCAAGAACAGGATGGACTTGAGTTTTGTGGATATTGACCAAAAGTAAGAAAATGATGCTGACTATTCAAAACCCTACTACCATTATTTTGTCATTTCAATGCCATTCCTTTTTCCCACTTTCTCCCATCCCATTATCCATTTCCATACCACTCATGTTACTCGGTCACCATTGAAATAAATCTTATAAAATATTTCATAGTTTTCAGTGAACAGCTGCTTACTTTTCAGGTTTTTCATGTGATGTCATGTTGTAGTGAAATTTGTTTGATTTGACAAAGGATTTGACATTAAAGTTGTACAAATAAAAGTTAAGATGTGAAGTTTCATGAAGATCCCACATAAACTTTTGAAGATATGATTTTTGTAGATAATATAAGAAACAATACTTATCAAGATGATTTTTTTAAACATGAAATTTTACAAAGCAATACATGTTAGCAGGCACAATTTGCTTCTCAACATACATTTCTTTGTAAGAGCCATAAGACTCAAAGATTCATACAATCTCTGGTGACATTATGGACAATCTTCACCAAACTTTATAATTTTACTAATACCTATAAGCAATTTTTCTTTCAACTCTTTTTTCTGATAAAAATAGGGTAATGTCACATTGAAAAGCCTTTATATATTTGTATTTCAAAACATCACAATTTGGTAGGGTAAATAAAATTACACGGAGTAATTTTCATTCAGGCTCTTTCTAGATCGAATTAGGATTAGAAGTTGATTTTTGTAGATGGAGGAAAACCGGAGAACCTGGATAAAAAACTCAAAGCACATGAGAGAATCAACAAACAACTCAACTCGCATACAACGATACCAAGAATCAAACCTAGGACGCATTGGAGAGGCAAGCTCTCACTGTTACGCCAATGATTTTTGGCTAACTCTATTGCATTTCATTTCCAGGGGTCGTGCTCTTCTTGGCTACCATAAACGAGATATTGCTTTACAGTCCAGCTACTGTATGATTCATTTTGAAGATATTGCAGTCTTGAAAACTCTCCATGTTGACTGTAAGTATCAAAATATTACAACCATAAAATTAATAATGATAAGCAAGTGTGGTTTGTGAGTCAAGGCCACTCAAACAAGTTTCACAAATGATTATCCAATCTTGTCCAAGTATCTCAATGATAGAATTATGGGAAATTCAAGTCTCAAAAGCAAAGTCAAAGTTTTTACAATATTTATTTATTTTATTATATTATTATTATTTTATTCATTTATTTATTATTTTTTCATTATTTTGTATTTTTATTGCAATTATCAATGATACTTTATATATAATTATACAAATATTTGAGGTATAACATGCAAGCAGATTGGCTGGCTAACGTGTTTGTATCAGAGAACAGAGACATGCTCGCTCAAAATCATTCAAAAATATTTTATAAAAGCAACATAAAATGGATGTTTATGTCTCTAGTAGTGTAATATAAACACCTTGGAAGCTGAAAAGCAAGAGAAACACTTGGCTAATCCTTGTGTTCATAACCTTGCGGGAACCTCAACCTTATCTCATTTTATTAGCTAGAGGGAGGCTATACTTTTGTTGACACAATTTTCAACATCACATTTCATAAACTCTGTAGTTTTGAGCTGCCATTGGAATTTTTTCACTTTCAAAGAAATAAAAAAAAAATCATGAAATTTCATAGAGAAGCTCATAGCTTCTATACTAAGCTTACATAATATTGAAAAAATCATTAGTTTATCCAACTTGCCACAGCTTGAAGCCAGACTTGAGGCGACACATTTATAAATAAATTGCACTGAAATTGTTTTATTCTAATTAACCAATAGACCAAATCTATATTTTGTCTTCAGATGTTTCCTGTTAAGATAGTCTTACATTTTTTCATTATCCCTTTGTTTTCAATTTTTTGACATCTCCAGAAAAAAAAAACGTTTAAAGTTGTATTCAACTTCCTCAAAAGGATCAGTGGAATTAGTGTTGTAGATTCGTTTATAACTTTGTTAAGTAGTGAACTGCCTAGTATTTGTACCAATATCTTCTTATTATTGCTGAATGAAAATCGTACATTATATGGTAAATCATTCAAATTCAACTAGTGGTCTATCTTCAATGCTGCATACATGTACACGACTTTCAAAAATGGCTAATAAACTCGGTTGGGAGTCAAAGTCTATTCAGTGTGATATTTTGTGTCAAGGTCATTCATCTCACCAATTTGAGTTCTTTTGGGCATCATTTGAAGTAAGGTTGAATGACACAAAATATTGTACTGAGTAGAATTTGTTTACTAATGAGGCCTTAGTTACCTCGCATCCATTCAATTGTCCCTTGCTGCTGAGGTAATGGAGACAATATGGTGAGCATGGGTTGTCTGTGGGTATTTTCTAAGTTCAACAGTTTTCTGATTGAATTATTTTTTAATGATTTAATAATTGATGGAATTGCCACCCTTGCAATGATAATGCTGCTAAATACCTGGCCCTCTCATCCCATCCCTTCATCCATCCATCCATCTACCCAAACATCCCAACAGTCCTATTCATCAAGTGCCACCCACCAACCAATCAATTTATCAATCCATCCATCTCATCCTATCCATCCATCCACTCACCCATCCGTCCATCTCATCCTATCCATCATCCATCTCATCCTATCCATCCATCCACCCATTCTTCCATCCATCCATGCACCCATCCATCTATCCATCCTATCCATCCAGTATTCAACATGCGACTGGTGTTAAAGAATGTTTTCCAACTTTCTGTTTTCCTTTGTCAAGTAATGTCAGCTGGAAAATGTCAAGGTACATTTCGTCTTCTAAACAAGAACATGAAATGGCAATGGCTAACAGGAACAGCTCAAGTTGTGTTAAAAGGAAATGAAGCTGACTTTGTAATAACAACAAACAGACCACTCAGGTACCTTAACTACATATGTAGGAAAAGATATACACAAGTTTTAAAAAACCATTGTCTATCCTAAATCTGAAATATTGTAAAAAATACTTCGTCAATACAATTATGTTTATTGAGAATATACACCTGATTGAAAAACGTTGTCGGTTTTGGGAAGGTCATATCATCAAAGATAAGACCAAAAAGAATTTTGGGCACTCCGAAATGTGTATTATGTTTGCATATAGACATGTAAAAATGCACAGTAGAGCGGTCGACCTAGAATAACAATCATGCCAAAGCCATTATGCATTAGGGAAAGGGAAGGGAAAACTGCAATACGCATGAAATAAGCATAATTGTTTGTCTTCCCATGCTCCTCTTCGGTCTTATCTTTGATGATATAACCTTTTTTTTTTTGAACCGACTACATTTTTTCAATTAGGTGTATACTAGTCATAAAATTCATTCATTCATTCGTTCGTTCATGGCTTGCCATGCAAAAGCATTACATAACTAAGGAAAGCACATTAGCCAGAGGTTCATGAGGCAGTGAAAATAGAATTAACAGATGCTAGTTTTATCGTTTTATTTATTTATTTTTCCAATATTTATTCTTTCCACAGCGAAGAGGAAGGTGAAGAAGTGCTACGGCAGCGAGGCCAGCACACCCCTGCATTACAATTCACCACTTCTGACAATAACCTTAGTCCTAAAGGCAATAACAGTCTTTCATATCTTATGGACACCGGTAAAAATGATCAAAGCTTCAAATATCCTGCTGTGTCGCCAAAGTTCTTTCCTGACAACAAGAAGAGATCTCAACCTCTGAATGTCAATGCCGGGAATGGCCTGCATCACCAAGGTTACTTCAACAGAGGTAGGGGTCAGTAGAGGGTTTGCAAGGGGTCTGTAAGTGGTTTGTTTGGTCATGTGACAGTGTAGCCATATTGAAAGGCAGGAATAGTACAATCAAACGAATCCATCTCCTCGGGAAAAACAAATTCATTATTCCGCCATCTAACATGGTTGCTTTCATGCATGAGAATTTGGATGGCTTTAAGTATATGTTAACGCTTCGAAGAGTGTCGCCATCTGTTTGGCTGAGGTCCTTGGTTTGAACTAAACAGACTTCACACACATGCTTCGACTTTGAATACTCTAAAAAAGCATCTAGATGAGAGGGTAAAAATATTGCACACCTTCAACCTTGTTTAAACCAGCCTTGCTTACAACCATTATCGTTGAAGTGCGTTCCGCGCCCTGGGACCCGCGAAGATGTATGTCTCGTTCGGCGACTAGCATTTTGGCGACCGTCAATCAAAGAGCTGAAATTTAAAAATCATTTCTTGAGGGAGGTTTTGGACTCAATAAGCCTGAAGCGAGATGACGTTTTACCCCCGTCTCTAGACCATAATCCTTTTCACACTACTTTTGTTCTTTTATAATGAGTATTGTTCTTGTATCCTCTAAGGAATCAAAACATTTTAATATGAAAGAATTTAAAAAACTATTATGGTCTAGAGACGGGGGTAAAACGTCATCTCGCTTCATGCTTATTCAAGGTTTAGGTAATTGGATTATGAATATTATCGAACAAAACGTGCTTCATAAGTGTAGGAAACTGAAGTCATAACTCGGCGACCGTCAATCAAAAAACTGTATTTTAAAAAACAATTTCTTGAGGGAGGTTTTGGACTCAATTAAAGATTTTAGATTATTGGACTATGAATATTTACGAACAAAACATGGTTCTACAGGAAAACATGTTTTTTAAGAGAACAGGAAACCGGGCAATTAGAATACTACGCAAAATTACAAAAACAGTAATTTTTTTTTTGATTCCTATTTTTCGATGAGTCAATATTATTTAGAATGCTCCCCCCTATGATCCTGGGAAAACTTCCAGATGTTCAAAATACTGACCAATCGAACGTAAACTTGATGTACCGCAGTTCAACCAAGACAGAAACGTGCTCGTATTGATTTCTTCGGCTTGCACTTACATGACAAGGACTTGAATGTTTTTTCTTTTCTGATATTGAAGCCATAATTTTGACTTTTTTATCAGCTTTTTTTCGGTTGGGCGTAATAATACTGTAGTTTTGCTAATAGAGTGGTTTTATTTGACCCGTGAAAGAAAAATGACCATTAGTCAGTACTAGTTGATAAAAGAAACAAAAAAGAAAACAATGGATTAAGAGTAATAATAATATTGATAATAATAATAATAATTTATTACTTAAATGGCGCAAATTCGCACGCTGAATTTTGATTTTTCGTAGCGAAAAAACAAATTTCAGCGTGTAGATCGACTGTTTATGAAAATTGCAGCAGATAAATTCACTTTATCATAAAGCGTAATATACACAGTAATAGATCCACTAATTGCGTTGTTTTCTGGATGTTTTTGTTGTTTTTTTTTCGTGTTTTTTTTTTACACAAGTTTATTTAGATGTTGATTTAGATTAATATTTCATGTTCTGCATCGAAACAATGGAATTGAGGGCTTAGTTGATATTTTAAACCAGTTCAAACGCACGGGCTTGGTTTTGCATTACGGCCCTCGGCCTGGATTCTAATGCAAAACCTCAGCCCTAGCGTTTGAACCTTTATTTCTTTTACGGGCGAAGTAGAGTGAAGGAGGCATTTTACCCGTGAAAACAACGTGTAATATTCAAATAGACACAAAAGAAAACAATGGAGTTAAGGCCTTTCAATGTGTATTAGTCTAATATCTAGTTCACGGGTTTAGTTCGTTTTTATTGTTCTTACTCTGATGTAAGCTGCGGTAACAAGCTGTTTATTTTGCTTTGCTAATGCTATTTTGCGCCTATCGTTCACTTGGAGCTGAAACTAAAGGACAAATGGGGGTCTTAGCTTATGGTGTGTCATTTCGTGTCCTCCTCGCCCGTCAATACTTTCAGCTTAGGCGTTGTAGTTTGGCTTGAACATGAATAAATTATTCAAGTTTGCCACCAAATTGCTGAGTTAAAAAATTCGTTTTATCTTCCCTCATTGGCAATGTTTCAGTTGGACGTGAACGAGCAAATAAAAAAAAAGTTGATTATAGTGTTATTGACTCTTAGGTCCACCTTTCTCCGGCACAGATGGAACCCTATCACCTCAAGCTAATTTATCCTCATTTTCCGACGATGGTTTTAGCTCTACTGCTTGTACTTCTGCACCTGATTCTCCCGAGGATCTAAATTTGGGTGTAGATTTGCAAGATGAACTCATGACGGACGAGTCTGACTTTGCATTTTTATCACAAGGTAAGGGTGTGCCTTGTGTTCTTATTGAGCCATTTTTTATCGCTTGCTACAGCTTGCATGCTTAAGAGGTCCAAGTACGTCTTGTATAGCCATGGCCCTTTGTGCATTAAGGTAGAATGACCACTCCCCCTCCCCCATTGAGGAGGAGAAACAAAAGCAAAAACCCCAACAGTAGAGTCGTTTTCTACCTTTTCATTACTGCTATTTTCACAAACATGCGAACTTGGTAGCTGCGAGCTGCAAGCTAAAATTTGGATTTTCGCTGCCGTCAATCAAAACTAATCAGTCGGTACCTTTCATATTTTTTTACTGGCGGCAATAAAAAAAAAAAATTTTCAACGGGCAAATCGCAACTTCAGAGCTTCCAAGTTTACGAATTAGCAGTAACACTGACTCCTATTATATTTTTACATGTTTAACTAAAAGAAAAAAATAGAAAGAGACTTCAATATCAAAAACATTATTTCAACATGCTCCTTAGAATAGCTTATATTTTGATATAAAAACGTAAAAATAAGGGTTATAGGCACTAAAAAATTCCCTAACCCCCCCCCCCCCCCCCCCTCCAGTTTTGTTTCGTACTTCAATATATTTTTACACTCATCTTAGTACGTAGGGGTGGCTAATCCTAATATTGGTTTCTTGCTTATTGTCTTTCCAAAATCTATCCTGAGTAATGTAGAACCATGTGATAATCCAAACTGAATTTGACCCTTTCCATAACGTTGTCATGGTTGCAACTAGAATAAGAACCAATGACTTTCAATAACAGAGTCACTTAGTTAGCATAGATGGTTTTCATACGAGTGGGAAATATGATTTGGCATATCGTTATCATAGTCGTAACTTGTTGTGATTGGATTGATTACTGGAAGACAGTGTGAAGCTATTTCAGTGTTACTGCATGTCGTGTTGGAAGTCAATACCGTATGGTATGCTTCCCACTCATACAGTATTTGAGTTGCGTAGTGGTAAAAGCCTAAGATTGACTCGTCATGGGTCAGTCAGGTTGTTCCCTAAACTTATCACATGTGAGCTCAGTTGAGTTTGTTCGACGTTGTTTTCTGCTCTGCAACGGGAGTTTTCTCCGAGTTACTCTAGTATATTTGTGTTGTTTTTGTTTGTCAACGTGTGCAATACCACTGCGAGTCATTTGATAGCGCAAAACTAGTGTTTTTAAAAGGAATATATTTTCTAAGAATTACTGTTTCTTTTCTTTTGAAAGATTTTCCTCTTGGAGACACAGATCCAATTTTCGACCCTGCCAAAGATACCGACCTCGTTGATCATATGTCCCATCTTGCTATGGATCCTTCACTCGGAGATCTGCCAACCTTAGAGGAAACCCTTGCTCTTATGCAGAACTGCATATCAAGCGACAGTGAGTCGACGGCACCATCTCTGAGAAGCCCTGATGGAAGCTACGTCTCTGCGCCCAGCCCTCCTCACGTGAACTGTGACCCTTTCTCACCAACTTCTTCGGTCGGACAACCATCTCCTTTTCTATCACCGGTGGGGCCTCAGGGCAGTGGACCTGCAATGATGTCGCCTAGTGGTCTTCCTACTCCAGACCCGTCGCCTCTGGGAAAGAGAGAAGGAGATGCTGCCAGGGTTAATATATCTTGGCAGGGAGTATCGAAAGGGAGACCATTAAACCAAATGCAACAACAGCATCGTCACCCATTACCTCAGCAGCAGCAGCAACACTCTCCTTATGGCCAGTGCTCGCCTAATTATCAACCCAACATGAATCCTCCTAATGGTAACGTGCTGTCTTCCAAGTCTGCTTATATGGCTGCCGTCAAGAAACGAGAAATGGAGAACTACTCCAACTGCGTTGGGAGCGCCACAAGCTCGGTATCACCTGGACACACCTTGCCGTCGTCTTGGAGGATGCAGCAGTGCAGCCCAACAGGTCAACAAGGAAACATGCAGAACAACTACCACAACTGGAATGGCGGCTATCAACAGGGATATCGACCAATGAATCCAATGCACGGAGAGGACAGTCTCATAGGAAATGTCCCGACACATGACCCAACATGGAACCAAGGCCTTCAAGGTGCTATGTCTGTTCCGCCATCATTTGAGGACACCTTACCGAATTTAGATTACCCCGGGTCTAATGTACTCTCCCCTCCCTATCATTGTGAGGGTATGCCGGGTTATGGCTTCCAAAACAAGGTTACTGTCACATCGGTGTCAAAACACGGAGGGTGGTGAGCTTAGATGTTGGTGAACGCATTCCGTGTTGATGAAGAGGAAGAAAGGTCAAGGAAAACTACGAAGACTATCAAAAACTGTTCTTCCATCTTTTTTTTTTTTTGAAAGCAGAAAAAACATAGCAATCAGCTTACGACAGGTTCTGACCTAACGCACTATAGAGAAAAGAACTTTAGAAGGTTTGAAGCAACTATGCGCACAAACTTCGAGGCACATTTTGCTCAATTTCTCTCGCTCCTATAAAAGAGAAATCTAGAGATTTTTAAGCCACCAAGTCAAAGTGAGTGCTTATCTGAACCTCTGCCATACGGATTTGCTTATCTAAAAGGAATTTCTCCTTGCAGTCGCTTAGTTTCGGTCATAATCTTCCTACTTAAATTGTCCATGCCAACCACAACCATCATGTTGAGAGTAGCCAGAATGTGCACACAGCGTTGTACGCTTCAAACTTTTATTTGAAGCGTGCGTTTGCACAGCGTCCAGTCAAGTTAGGTCTGCAAACAATTGAATTATAATGTGCTTTGGGTGTATCTTTGTTAGAAAATCAACTGAATACCAAGAGTATTAGCCAAAGCGGTTGCCAGTTTGCAGCACCTGCTAATGGTTTGGTTTGCCGGAGGTTGATGATAGTAGGAAGGAACAAAACCGATGCTAATGATGGCTGCGAGGAAACTACTAGGACCTGAAGGAGACGAGATCGAATCGTCATTTTGGAGGACCTTCGTTGACCTCTAGGGATCATCCATTTTTCCGCCCCAACCTCATTTCAAGTTGAAAAGAGAAAAAAATAAATGTATTTGTAAATACAGATTACTCCATTTATGGCCTACCAAATCAAATGAATGGATCTCAAACTGTTGTGAATAGGCAAACACGTTTTCAAATTATCTTACAGGTGTGATTGAGTAAAAATATTCTAACCAACAAATAATTTTGTTGATTTTCGAGATGTGTTGTGGTTACATACATATATGTTATTTACCGGCCAGGAGGTCCGGATAGGGAAAAACTGTGCCCGAGGTCTTGAATATACGGACCGAGGCCGTTAGGCCGAGCTCCGTGTTCAAGACCGAGGGCACAGTTTTTCCCTATCCGGACCGACTATAGGACGGTAAGTAACTTATTTATTTTTTTCCCGTATTTTTTTAAATTGTTTTGGTAATCGTTTTGTGTTGTCGTTTAGCGACAAAGGATACCGGACCGCGCGTGCGGGCAGATACTTACAAAATACCGCCCGCTCAAACAGCTAATCAGAACGCACGATTTTTTAGGATACCGGATCGGAAAAAATAAATATATAATTTATTATTCAGTACCTCTATTTGATAATATTTACAAGTTATAAATATATAGATTAACAAACATTAGGTAGAAGCTATCTATAATAACCTAATGGTCATGTGCAAATGCTATGGAGTGGACATGTTAGAGTGAAGGTATTTAACCTGTGAAATAAAAAATACTAGTCAACGCGTAATACTCAAATAGACACAAAAGAAGAAAATGGAATTAGGGTCTATTAAAGTGTGTTAGTCTAATATCTATTTCACGGGTTTAATGACTTAACTCTATAAATGTCTGAAGAAGCTGGTTTCTTTTTCTCGCTCAATGTGATTTGTCATGCAGTGGAGGGACCATATACGTGCCGTGTTTATTCCGAGTTGCACAAAGACACCCCTAATACCACCACACCACTGAGCACTATCACACCACTGAAAACCACTACACCACACCACTGAACACCGCCACACCACTTGAAAACCAATACACCACCGCACCACTGAATACCAACACACCACTAAATAGGTTTTGCACCATCGGGTGCCGGCGCCATAATTTAGCATGGGCTGCCTGCGGTTAGATGGCAGAACAAAAACCACCACACCACTGAATACCACCGCACCACTGAATACCACCGCACCACTGAACACCACCACACCACTGAATACCACCGCACCACTGAATACCACCACACCACTGAATACCACCACACCACTGAACACCATAACACTACTGAATACCACTGAACACCACCACACCACTGAACACCATAACACCACTGAATACCACTACACCACTGAACACCATAACACCACTGAATACCTCCACACCACTGAATACCACTACACCACTGAATACCACCACACCACTGAACACCATAACACTACTGAATACCACTGAACACCACCACACCACTGAATACCTCCACACCACTGAATACCACCACACCACTGAACACCATAACACTACTGAATACCACTGAACACCACCACACCACTGAATACCTCCACACCACTGAATACCACCACCACTGAATACCTCCACACCACTGAATACCACTACACCACTGAACACTACTACACCACTGAACACCACTACACCACTGAATACCACCACACCACTCAATACCACCACACCACTGAATACTACCAAACCACTGAATACCATAACACCACTGAACACCACCACACCACTGAATACCACTGAACACTGAACACCACAACACTGAACACCACCACACCAGTGAACACCATAACACCACTGAATACCTCCATACCACTGAATACCACTACACCACTGAACACTACTACACCACTGAACACCACTACACCACTGAATACCACCGCACCACTGAATACCATAACACCACTGAATACCACCACACCACTGAATACCATAACACCACTGAATACCACCACACCACTGAACACCACCACACCACTGAATACCACCACACCACTGAACACCACCACACCACTGAATACCACAACACCACCACACCACTGAATACCACCACACCACTGAACACCACCACACCACTGAATACCACCACACCACTGAATATCACTACACCACTGAACACCATAACACTAATGAATACCACCACACCACTGAACACCACTACACCACTGAACACCACCACACCACTGAATACCACCACACCACTGAACACCACCACACCACTGAATACCACCACACCACTGAAGGCCACCACACCACTGAAGACCACCACACCACTGAACACCACCACACCACTGAACACCACTGAACACCACCACACCACTGAACACCACTACACCACTGAATACCACCACACCACTGAATACCACCACACCACTGAATACCACCACACCACTGAATACCACCACACCACTGAATACCACCACACTCAATACTACCACACCAACGCACTACTAAATACCACTAACACCATCACATCATGCATTGACAGAAACAATCAGGAAATGATAATGTGTTTTTTAATTATTCTTTCAAGAATGCTATTTTAAAATGTCCATTATAACAATATTAATCTTTTTAGATATTTAACAGTTATTCGTTACAGTGCGACGCGCCTAATCGTGGCCATTCAACTTTTTTTTAACCGAATTGCCGTTGAATCCTTTCCCACCAAGTGTTTCGTCCATCATTTAAAAGACTCAGTTTTACGAAAGTGTCTAGTGTTAACGTTAGCCAGCAAAAGAAAATTCCTCTCAAATTCCAGGCCAAGTCTTTGTTGCAATGAGTATGGAACAATTTTAAATATTTGCGGTCACGTGCAAATGCAAAACTTCTCGCTGTCTGATTGGCTAACTAGTAAAACAAGCTAAAAAAAAGTTGGGTGACCGCGGTTGGGTGTGTGGCACTGTTAAGGCAAAGTGAAGGATAACAAGTGCTTTACTGCCATTTTACGTTAAAGTGCGATACCCTCGAAGTTTGATGCATGTCTCGTTCGCCTTTCGCCGACTAGTTTTTCAACGAACGTCAATCAATAAGAACTGAAATAAAAAACAGAACATTTTAAAGTGAAATTTTGGATAAATCTTGAATTCAGTCTAAAATATCCCTCAAGTTTTTTTTTTTTTGTTTCTGAATTCTTTCTCGTGTAAATCCGATGAGACCCCAACCCCCCAACCCCCCTCCCCTCAACTAAAATTTATCTATGGTAAATCGTATACGTTCGTTAAATAGAGTGCAAACAATATAACAGTGAAACTTTAGTAATACCTAATAGCACAATTTTATGCAAATTCTATAGTTTTCTATAGCTTAATTAGAGTGCACGCACTAAACCCGTGAAACAAATACTAACTTTTAGTACTAAATAGTGATAAATTATGAGCATAATTATTCACTCGTACTTCTTCGTATCTAATTTTTTTTATATTTTAAAAGAAAAAATTTAAAACTCGAACTTTGGCTGAGATAAATAGTTTGGTTACTCCTTCGGCTTATGGATGTTTTGTTTTATATAGTAAAATTATTAATAATATTATATTTGTTAGAGCATAGCTCTAAAAGTTACGAATTAAGGTGACTGCCTACTTTTGAAAATTGATTTAAGCTTTTTTTTAAGCATCGATTTTCCGGATTGAAATTTAATACTGATTTCAAATCTGGAAAGAAAAATGGGTGTCCCGAGCTCGTTTTCGAGATAATCAGCATTTAATGGAAGCCTACGCACGAGCTTTTGGAGTAAAAATTGCGCCACCGGAAGTGATTAGAAAAAAATTAAGATCCATAAGATAATAGTCATTTGCAGACTCTATGATTGCACGAATGAAGGCTAGTCAATCATTCTACAATAATACATGGATTTTTTCGACAAAAAGACAAAGAGTTAAATTGATTTGTCATATTTTGTAGTTTCGGTACTCTTAAAAATTTCATAAAGTCGAACAAAAATCCCTACAAAAATCTGTTTTTTCATGTGTTGCTGATTTAAACTTTTTCTATAGATTCGCCGGAAGAGAAACTATAAAAGCAGAAAAAGTTGTTTACCATGGCAATAGTTCACTCTTACATTTAAAAATGATGACGTCATGGGTGTGACGTCACTTTTAGAAAATGATTTTCTATGACGTCATTGGTTCACATTAGTATCAATTTCGTCCCCAGGCCTCTCCCTGGTCAGGTTGTCGTGGTTGGGAGTGGGCTTCTTAATATCCTGGAGAGAAAAGAAAACTCATTGAGATTATTATTATTACAGTTGTAAAAGATTACTTGTTGTTTGATATAAATGTTTCTTTATTGCAGTATAAAACGCACTCAACTTCACACATTTCAACTCGACGACTCAACCAACGTCTACGATAGTCGTCATCAAAAACCATCAGAGTGTACGCGTCAACTGTATTTCTGTATGAAAATCACAATCTCAACACAGTTGAACCCGCAATGAGATATTCTATTGCTTCATAAACATAATTCTGAGTTTTGGGTGGAGATTTTGGGGAAAACACGATAAAAACATGAAATAGCTCTATGGAAATAGACCTTTTTGATTTTCCAAATTGATTATTACAGACTCAATAGCTAGTCAACTTGCGACATCTTGAAAAGGTATAGCCTTTGCATCGAAGCGAGATAAACGGTGAGCTTGCAATGATAGAACTGATTATTTTTAACACCTTGGACAATTATTCACATGTCTATCATTGCAAGGACACCTTTTAAGATGGCGCAGGAAACTGTGAAGGGGACTGTTACTCAGGGTTTGCTTAGCATCAGTGTCAAAAATTGCATAGACCTTCACTGGAACACATATTCTATAAAAATTAAAGCTAACCCGGAGCAACGCAGAATTTTAAACTGGAGTATTTATTTTACCTCTCTCAAATGAATCTTCATGTGACCCTTGAGTGCCGAGGATTGGGAGAACTGTTTACCGCACACCTTACAGCTAAATGGCTTCTCTCCGGTATGCACCCTGATATGTGTCGTCAAGTTCCCTGATTGGCTGAATGACTTTCCGCAATAGAAACACTTAAAGGGTTTCTCTCCTCTGTGAATGCGCAAGTGCACCTTTGAGGAAGAAATCGGCGTTTTTAGCAATATCGAATCGAGCATGCGCAGTAAGGAATGAGGGCTCTGGAAACGAGAGCTATAGTTGAGCCACAGAGGTCATATATAGAATTGGAAAATTTCGTTTGAAACTTTAGGATTTGCAGAGGGAGGAGGAAAACCGGAGACCTGGAAAAAGACCCTTCGAGTCAAGAGTGGGACCAAAACGACTTTACTCACATATAATGTGATGAGTTCAGTTGTGAGAGGCAATCGAATGTACCCTACTCACACCCTTAATTCGACACCCTTGACTCAGACTATTGTCATAGACGATTCCAAGGCATGCTATGCTACTACTCTTGGCAGTCCCTCACCTTGAGTGTAGTGACTCGTCCAAACACCTTGTGACACACAGGACACGTGGCGTTTTGAGGCGTCTGTTTCCGTTCTTCACTTCTACAGGGAGACTCCCCCACAGAACATACAACGTGATTTGATGAAATCGTTACAGTTTGTCCGCAGTTTTGGCCTGCTTGGGCTGTAGTGTGGATGATGTCATTTCCTGTTTCTGGCGCGACCAGGGAAAGTGACGATATGCATCTGAAGACCAATTATCAGAAAGATTAGCATACTAGCTAGAATGACTCATAAGGAAAAGTGGCCCATGGAAACGCGTTTTGATACCTGTGTCCACCATTGTTTTTCTCGTAAGCATGAACTTTAAGCCCTGTATCTTCACTGGCGTTTACTGGTCTACAAAATGAAGAGGTAGCCCCCGAGTAAGAGAACTTTAGCTTATCACTTGCTGGAGTGACAACGGGTCCATTTGATGGAGGAGAATAAATCTCTCGATAATGGCCGATCGGATAGGAATAGGGAAATCTTGCACCAGCATATAAGAATTGAGAGTGAAATGGCAAGAGCGAAGAAGAAGCTGAAGAGGACAATAAAAAATAACATCACTGCTTTGAGATATGAATACTGTGAACGGCTTTTACTTCATGTAGAGGACTTATTTTTGGTGTGACAATGTTTTCCCAATTGCACGTGACAAACCTCTAGGGGAATGAGCAGCTATTGTTTTGAAAGTCGTCGGGATATCATCGTTATCCCTTTCGTATCCTTTGGGATGATGAAATTTTCGAAGAGTAAAAACGAAAGAAATATGAATCGTCTGGAGGTTGGTCACGCTCAATTTGGGAAAACATTGTCACGCAACGAGTAAGTTATATTTAAAAATAGCCACAACGAAATACTCCAAGTTATACAAATCAATAAGACAAAGCTAACGAAGAATACAATAGGTTAAAATAGGAAGAATGCAATATTAAATTTCGTAGTACACTGCGTGCTCTATTGTGTCCTCTACACGAAGGTATGCCAAGAATAGAAGGTTGTCTGTATGAACACCTTGTCCAGATAGCTTTTCGTAAGGCAAGTCGTTAAGAGTATGCTTTGCGCAAAATCAGATTTAAAAACTACTAACATTATTATCCGGTTCCTTGTAAACAGAACGTATTTCCGTATTTCCTATACAATTACTGAAATAAACGGTTCCGAGTAGACGGTATGTACAGATCAAATGACTGGTTAAAAATTCGTTTAGTATTCTGTCTGGTATTTTTCCGGTACCGGCAGCCTTAGAAATCTTGTAATTTTCGCTAAATGCTACCATATGGTTGGCCAAATGTTGCAAAATTCAACAGCATGTATATTTATATTCAACAAAATATAATTACATTCAACAATAAAATTGTGTTCAAATTCAACCTTCGTTATTCATATTCAACACTTATGTTTGCATTCAACTACAAAATTGTGTTCAAATTCTACCTTCGTTATTCATATTCAACACTTATATTTGCATTCAACTACAAAATTGTGTTCAAATTCTACCTTCGTTATTTATGTTCAGCACATCATATCTATTCAACTTCAATGATACATATTTCTATTCAAGGCTGCCTTCGTTTATCTATACACATTATATAATTCGGCATGCAACAACAACTTGTATCCAACTTCAACCTTCGATTTATGTTCAAGACCAAGACCTAAATACTCGTTCAAGACTTCTTACGTAAGTTCCCGGACATTGGCGAATATTCATTCAACAAAAATTGCTCTAGCCTCTCCTCCCTTAAATATGCCCGCCATCTTGGATTCTGCACTGAAGGGGTGGTACTCGGTGGAACTGACGCTTACTCGGCCTGCTCTGTCTTCTGGGTAAAATCCAAGATGGCTGTCATCGGACCCAGTCCATCCTGAACGATACTCTTCCAAAATGGCGGATAATTTGACGGAATATTTTATATTTTTGATATTTTAGAATTGCTTAGTTATTGCGAGGAGAAGGAAAACTGTACTAGTAAGCCTTTAATTGAATCTACCATTAATCGATTGGAAGTTGCAGTGAAGTTCTTGGAACAAATTTTACCCATCCTAAATGAACGCAAAGAAGAGATGAGCGAAGTTGCTAGGAATCTTAAGATTTTGTTTCACAGATGGTGTCGTAAATTGCAAGAACTCGAGCTAAGAAGCACCCCGAACTGTACACATTTAGCTGTCTACTCAGTTCAGCCCCCCGAGAGATGTGAAAATACTGGATCAGAGAGACCTAAGTTCAAAATCGAAGAAGACACCCTACTGCAGTTCAGAAAGCTAAGGGAGGAGAGGCTAGAGCAATTTTTGTTGAATGAATATTCGCCAATGTCCGGGAACTTACGTAAGAAGTCTTGAACGAGTATTTAGGTCTTGGTCTTGAACATAAATCGAAGGTTGAAGTTGGATACAAGTTGTTGTTGCATGCCGAATTATATAATGTGTATAGATAAACGAAGGCAGCCTTGAATAGAAATATGTATCATTGAAGTTGAATAGATATGATGTGCTGAACATAAATAACGAAGGTAGAATTTGAACACAATTTTGTAGTTGAATGCAAATATAAGTGTTGAATATGAATAACGAAGGTAGAATTTGAACACAATTTTGTAGTTGAATGCAAACATAAGTGTTGAATATGAATAACGAAGGTTGAATTTGAACACAATTTTATTGTTGAATGTAATTATAAGTGTTGAATATGAATAACGAAGGTAGAATTTGAACACAATTTTGTAGTTGAATGCAAATATAAGTGTTAAATATGAATAACGAAGGTTGAATTTGAACACAATTTTATTGTTGAATGTAATTATATTTTGTTGAATATAAATATACATGCTGTTGAATTTTGCAACATTTGGCCAACCATACTACCACCCTTTAATATCCGCTTATCATATTAAAGTGTTAGAAATGGTAGGTGGTGTTGAAACGGAACCCTATGATTACGGTCTGTTGTTAAGGACTCGTCTTTTGCAAAACCCCAGCGAAATAAATAGCTCTTATTAACCGACCATAAAAAAGTGGAAAAAACGAGGTTCCATAACTTACGGTAAGGACCGAGCAAACGAGGTTAATAATATATTTATTATATAGCAAGGCAATGGGATTGAAAAGAGGCGAAGCAACAAAAGGTAAAGTTGACAGCGCAGGTCAAACGAGAACTGCATTGGACGGGCTTCCTGTACGTGCCGCAAGTCATGTAGTGTTTGAGTCGCTCAGTAAGACAGGTTTTAGTTTACTTTGAATGAATTTAGCTATAGTTTAAAGTTTTCTGAAATACTAGTTAACAAGTGAGGCTTTCTTTTGCAAAAAATGTAAATGCAAAGCAAAAAAGGCATCAAACGAAGACCTCAAGAACTCACTCAACATGAGTTGAGAAGAAAACTGTCGTACTTCAAACTTCCTTTCGACTTCAAGATATTCAAAACCAAGGATGAAAAAAACTACCGTCTTCCGTTTGTTTTCCTGCCTTTTATTGGGAAAAAACTCAAAATCTCTCCAGAAATGAATGACAAGCTTTGGAAAATCATGGCTCGCTGAACATGGATAGTTTTCGTCACTTTTCAACGTTTTTACCGTTTGAATTGGTATGTCAGTTAATGAATATTAATTTAAAGGCACACTTCGACTCAATTAAAAAAGGTACCTTCAACTCTCCTGTCCACAAATACATTCAAATTCAATTGTGGATGAAATATTACTGAAATATGGAAATACTTCGAGAGTGGATGAGCCTAGAAAACTGTTAAAAAGGTTAACGATGATATGTTTTTATAACGAAGATTTGAATGTGTTAAGAGATCATAACCTAAGTACGTACACTCAGTGAACCATTTCATTTTTCGGTTTGTGCGGTAAGTTATGGACCACAAATTGACCAATCATAGCGCATGAAATTAAATTGCCATATGATAATATAGAATATAGAATAAAGATATGTCAGTAATGGATAATATATTTATATATATTCTCACCATAGCAAGATGTGGGGCGAACAACACGAAATGCTGACGATCTGTTGGTAGATTCTTCCATTCTTATAAGGTAGTCAAACAACCCAAGAAATGTTAGATTCTCTATTACAATGTTTCTCTTAAATAATTTCTATCATGTTTTTGTTTTAATATCGCTAAGCAACACTCAAATACCCTAAGGTATCTGTTGCTACAGCAAAATTGGTCACTTAGCAACCGGATATATCAAATAAATACCATGTTTAAATTTTAAGTTATATTAAGGTATCAGTTGCTATAGCAAAAAACGGTCACTTAGCAACCAAAATAAGATGGAATACATACCATGTTTAAATCTTATGGCAGGAGCGTACATATATATTTTTTGCTTTGATATGTGTTGATAATTAATTAACATATCTTTTATTGTAATTTCGCTCTTCAGAACGCTTTTTGTTTCAATTATAGTCGTGTACTTGTTCTGTTCCCTCTATCGACCATGGTCCTTTTTTGTCAAAACAACAAATTGCTATGACGTCATATTGACGTCATATGACGTCGTAGTGACAATTTGGTATGTAAGGACCCCCCACCAATTACAAATCCTGGATACGCCCCTTTATGGGATTGCGTTTGTGTTGCTAAGCAATGAGCTGAGTCACAAAGGAGTACCGCTGTCGGGAAAATTCAGTTGCCAATCGACAGTGTGTGTTATGGTTTTACTCATTTGTAACTTGTGTTTGAAAAATTGATCAAAAGTATTTTCAATAACTCATGCGCCTATTGACTGGTAAACCCGGGGGAGGGGGTACTCTTGCCGTTTAGGGTAGAGTTGTGCCGCTGAGCCCACTGAACCCTGACCCTGTTCCAGATTAAAATCGTTGAAATTCATACCCTGTTCCAGAGCAAGATCGCTGAAAATTATAACCTGTTTCCGGTATTGCGAAAATGGATACCCTGTTCCAGAGAGGAGAGAGCTTGATTTCATATACCCTGTCCCAGAGTGAGCGTGATTTTATATACCCTGTTACAGAATAGAATCGCTGAAATCGACCATACCCTTTTTGGCGGCACGAATTTAAAAACGAGAAAAGAGCCTTTGAACCATCAGCTAATGGCAGCCCAATAGAGGCACGAGAATAGCGAAACTGAAAAACTAGAAAAACTGAGAAATAGTGCTTGAAAAACGACTATTATTACTATAAGCAAGCAAACTTTAGCTTAAACAAGTTCGTTCCCAGGGCCTTCTCGGCCCGACTCAAAAAACAAAATGGCGGTCGTCGGGGAGAAGTGTAAATTAAAAGTCACGAGCTCAAACCAACGACTGTTGAGCCGTAATGGTCATCATACATGATAAATGATAAATGTAGGCTTCGTCATATAAACATTAATTTCCTGTGCATAACGTTACGCTTTTCGCTTTTCTTTCCTTCTTCTTTGCTCAAGTAATGGTCATCATACATGATAAATGATAAATGTAGACTTCGTCATACAAACAGATTTTGAAATATATATTTGATAGAGCTTTCGCAAATACATCGATCCTGCATTCATTGCTCTATATCTCCCTAGTTACTGTTGTTACGTCGGACAAGCTAAAATGCCTTTTTGAAATACATCCTGGAACAGATACCAATTGCTGAAGGCACATTAAGAAAAAAATCGATAATTACTAAAAACTTTATGAATTCAAGTTTGTTGATCGGTCATTCTGTATTCCAATCAGAAAACATCGCATTGCTCGGTTAACCATTGTTAAGCGGTCATTTAAGTGAATGCGGGGGAAAACTAAAGAGATGCAAAATGAAAGGGGGCAAAGGTCGCATCTCTAAAAAGGTCAAACTCAATTGTTTTGGTCAATCTCGACAGCTTTACTTAGCTGGTGCAAAATATATTGAAAACAAGGGGGGAAAGGAAAAAATTAAAAACTATTGATAATTAAAACTAAGGTGTATAATAAAAGTGTTCTTTAACCTATTTGTCTTACAAATCGATAACTTAAAGTATATTTGGCAGCAATCCGTGAAGCTTTTTAGTTTTGGTCCCTTACGATTTTGTTAAAGAGAGCTTTACTTAACGTCTTTCTCCTCTCACACAAAGGGGAGTCATGCTACCTAGCTTCTAGGGCCATGAGATGTATGTATTATATGTATGTATTCATAAGTATATAAATCAGATAAAGCATATATAGATGAAGATAGCTAGTTTCCGATTTTGCCCACTAAAACATCAAGTTGTCAGTGAAAATCGGCTTTATCATTTCACGAGACCAATTATTATTATTATTATTGTTATTATTATTATTATTATTATTATTATTATTATTATTATTATTATTTTCCTTTCGCCAAAACCACTGCCATAGTAGCAATTGCTGTGAAGTAATGAGTTAGCCTGGCAACCATTCTTTCCAGTATGCCATGGTAATAATTACCTTGGAGACGGAAAATATTTTCTTTTGACTTACGTACAGGGCTCATAATAATCTGAGAAACAAACCACTTAATGGTAAAAAACACACACACACACACACACACACACATACACACACACACACACACACACACACACATACACACACACACACACACACACACACACACACACATACACACACACATACACAGAAAAACAATGCAAAAAATGACGTCAATAATTTTCTCTTGAAATATTATTTTACTCTCAATTATTTGAAATTACCGCTGTGTTCCTTGATTACAGACTCATTTGCACAGAGTTAGCCTCGAATTAGGGTCTAAATATTCACAATTACCAACGGTAAAGTAAAGGATGAACCACTTCAACAAATATACAAACACTTTGAAATTTATGGACCTTCACTGGAACACATGAATATTCTGCACAAAGTTGAGGCTAAATTAACCCTGAGCAACAGAGAACTTCAAACTAGAGTATTACAAAAGGTCTATTAAGATTAAAACTGGTCAACAATCAAATCGAGAAATTATACTGATCAAGAATATTTTTGTCCGCCAGTTTGATTTTAATGTTAATCGTTTCCGCTGACTAAAATCTGATCACTTTGCACTCGAATATGAATATGAATATGATTATAAGTTAGTGTTTTAAACCTTGTATCTCGGTACTGAAGTTTTGTTAATTCATGCGGGATTCATGAGGATATGGCGGGAAACTCTAAACATGAAACGCGTACGCCTGTGTTTTGGCGGGAAAATTAGACAAGTGGAGTACAAGGTGAGCTAGTACCAAGTACACTTGGGATGGAAGAGCTGACATCGATGATGAAGAACTTGCTTGTCTTCCTGCAGGAAGTGGAGCAAAAACTGAAACAAGAGAATCAAGTATGTAGTCTCTATGTAACATTGTTTTCACGGATTATAAATACGAATGCAAGTGCAAGGAAATAAAAAAATGCGTTCTTAGTACCGGACCTAATTTCGACGCGTTTATTAATTTAGATTCTAATCGTATGTTGCCTGGTTAGCTCAGTCGGTAGAGCATGGGAATCTTAATCCCAGGGTATGGGTTCGAGACCCACATCGGGTGACAAAATAATATGATTTTTTTTGTTTAATACGCGTTCATTTAAGGTGGAACCGAACTAAATAAATATTAAATAATTAAATATAAATAAATATTTAGAATGAAATTTGGACAATTTTATTCTCGCTCTTTTCGCAAAACTAGGGCGTCAATTTAACTGGATTTTTCATAAAATGTGCTTTGATTATCCTAGATTATAACAGTGTATTTTATTTACCCCCCTTTTGTGAAATCGTGTGAAGCCAATTTTGTTCTTTATATACGCTCAGTAGAATGAAATGGGAACCCCTTTTTGTAAGCCAATCGTACCAGCTTTTTCTGTGCTGCGGCAATTTTGGAGCCCACCTTTTTTAAATTCCTGGATTCGCTACACTGCGGAGCTTTGACTTACTTGGTTCAAGGTATTTGTAGCTGTGGACGGTGTCCCCGATTAAGTTATCTCTTCCAGCGCACGAGTAATTCCCTCGGTCTTCCTCCACGACACTCACGAACACCAGATGCAGTATAAACATTGTCTGTCCCATTTGTTTCTTGTGCTTCGAAATTCTTAGGTTCGAATTCCGGGAATTCAGAGGTCTGGAAGGAGGGAAATGGACGCCTTCTTTTGTCCAGTAAACATAGTGAGCATTGTAAATTTCGCATGTCATGTTTAGCGGGGATCCGATGACAGCTGTGCTTGATCTGGGGTCACCATTGATAAGGATTCCTTTGTTGATAATGAAAAACGTGCGTTTGCGGGCTGAAGAAAAAAGACAAGAGTATGCAGCTTATTCAAATTATTATTCTTCTCTTCCATTGCAACTAGCACTATCAACGAAGAAGAAAGGAAGCTTATACCACAGCCGCCAGAGAATCGCTCCAGCTACATTGTCTTGATCACATGTCTCGTTGAGTGTCCATACCGATTGGAAGTCATACGGCAAGTGTACGCAAGAATAGTTCTATTCTTACCTTGAATAGTCACCTGACATGTCTCGTTCACCGTCCCATATCGATTGGAAGCCATACAAGTGTACGCACCACTGTGGGCGACCTCTGCATAAGGAATATGAAGTTTCTGTGAACAACTGGTAATGTCTAACTTGTGCTCTGCCGGTTTTCCATTGAACAGCCACGTGATATTAGCTACTGGGTTCGACTTGACTTGGCATGTGACGTAGACGTTATCGTCAATGTAATGTTCCATGAAACTGTTGCAATCTGTTGTGATGGTTGGAGCCCCTGAAAGAATAAAAATCCATTCTGTTATTCATGTGTCTATGATATCTATCCATCCATTCATTTATTCACGTATCTATCTATCCATCCACTCTTCCATTAATTCAATTATTTCATTTCGTTCCTCCATTCGTTCCATTTCGTCCGTCGCTTCCATTTATCCATGTATCTATCCCATTCATCCATCCGTTCATTCATTCATTGCATTTCGTTAATCCATCTGTATAATTACAATTCCAATCCTTCCATCCATCCATCCATCCATCCATCCATCCATCCATCCATCCATCCATCCATCCATCCATCCATCCATCCATCCATCCATCCTCCATCCATCCATCCATCACATCCTCCATCCATCCTCCATCCATCCATCCATCCATCCATCCATCCATCCATCCATCCATCCATCCATCCATCATCCATCCATCCATCCATCCATCCATCCATTCCATCCATCCATCCATCCATCATCCATCCATCCATCCATCCATCCATCCATCCATACCATCCATCCATCCATCCATCCATCCATCCATCCATCCATCCATCCATCCATCCATCCATCCATCCCATCCATCCATCCATCCATCCATCCATCCATCCATCCATCCATCCATCCATCCATCCATCCATCCATCCATCCATCCATCCATCCATCCATCCATCCTCCATCCATCAGCCATCCATCCATCCATCCATCCATCCATCCATCCATCCATCATCCATCCATCCATTCCATCATCCATCCCTCCATCCATCCATCCATCCATCCATCCATCCATCCATCCATTCCAATCCATCCACATCCATCCATCCATCCATCCACCATCCATCCATCCATCCATCCATCCATCCATCCATCCATCCCATCCATCCATCCATCCATCCATCCATCCATCCATCCATCCATCCATCCATCCTCCATCCATCCATCCATCCATCATCCATCCATCCATCCATCCATCCATCCATCCATCCATCCATCCATCCATCCATCCATCCATCCATCCATCCATCCATCCATCCATCCATCCATCCATCCATCCATCCATCCATCCAGCCATCCATCATCCATCCATCCATCCATCCATCCATCCATCCATCCATCCATCCATCATCCAATCCATCCATCCATCCATCCATCCATCCATCCATCCATCCATCCATCCATCCATCCATCCATCCATCCATCCATCCATCCATCCATCCATGAATGATTAAAACGTACGTACCCTTTTAGAGGAATTGGGCTTCCTGTGTTTAGAAAGACAAGAGTTATTTATTATCGTACCTGTAGGGTGGTTCTTATCGAGCTTTCCCAGGTGGGAACACGTGTAATGCTCATTCTTTAAATTGTCCCGTCTTGTTCTTCCTGAAAAGACACATTTATTTAACATTATTGATAATAAGGGCGAATCCACCCATCTCTCCCTTCCCTGGCACCCTCTTTTTGGTCGAGGAATTTTTAACAGAGGTTTTTGGTCGGGAAAACAAAATTAGGTCGATTGACATTTAAGTGACTGTTTTAAGAAACTTATTTCTTATATGCCGTTTATTGCGTCCCTTCTAAAGACTCGTTTACACTAGCAACTTTTGCAGTCCGATTCTCGCCGCGACCGAGTTTAATGCTAAATATAATTCACCCGTGTAAACGGCCTGCGATTCTTACGTGATAATCCCAGAGAATTCAAACATAGTCACAATTATCGCGGCGATTTTACACAGAAAGTGCCAAAATCTTTATCTCCACCCCACTTGGGCGGAATTTTACACTGTTTTGTAAACATGGGGCGAAGACGATAAAGGGCGAGCGGGAAGTGTTGAAGGAGTCGTTTTTTTTTGTCTTCTGAATCATAACTACTTTGATTTTCTTTCTCTAAACCCAAAGACATGCATTTGATGGATTGTTTTTCGCCATTATTATCTTATTACTTGCGGGAACAATTAATTCATAACGAATATTTAACCGCTTCAGTGATTTTTACCCATATTCCTTTCGGGCCAGTCGCGTAGGCTTGAGCCGGTCGACGACAACGTTTTTTGAATTGAATGTATATCTAGTTTGGACTAAACCGCAGAAAATGACCACTAGTACACCAGGTACTAGATATTTTATCTACTCCTTCTTTAACTTCATCGAATACTACACCTAGTTACTAAAACCACGACAGAACCCTCAAGTCGCAGTGAAATCGCCGTGAGATTCGCACACTGTTTACATTATATGCAACTCGGTCGCGGCGATAATCGCGCAGGAATCGCACTGTAAAATTTGCTAGCGTAAATTGGCCTTGACAGTCCCGCTAATCCTTGCAAAGAGGTTCCCTTAGGAGAAGTCAATAGCACAATTTTCTCGTGGATATTTTTGATATCCTAAAAAACAACTGTGTATATAATGTGCTGTGACAAACAGATTCAAAAACCTTGTCATTCCTAATCGCCATCACAAAGTACTACTAAAACTACTGCGCACGTGCAAGGAACCATTAATACAGTGTGGGACTCTACAACCGAGTTATTTGCCAAGGATGTTACTAATGTAAAAATATCATCAAGAAACGAAAGAAATTTAAAAATTAAGGTTTTCTATCACTTTTTGCTATCAGCAATCGATAAGTAAAAGAAACTTTCCTGCTGCAATTAAGTTAACTTTCAAAAATGTAATGGCATTTTAATTAAGGGACCGTCGTTATTGGGGAAACCTGTTCATTTTTTACTATGATTTTATGTGAGTTAAAAGCTAAATAAATAAAAGACGTCACATGGAGCGTTTTTACGTGACGTCACAGCGGCCATTATGGGGTACCAAAACAATACATTTTCTTTCCTCTGGGATTGAGTCTTTTTTATAATGCAAAAACTGTGCATAAAGTTTCTATTGTTTGGTACATCAATATAACTGCCTTTCTTATACGTGAGTGAAAACGCACTTAATTATTAAATAAAGTGTTCCCTAAAACAGTCTCATGCAACGCATTTCGGAACTCGACAGTGGCCTAATGGCTATGTTTGTTCCTCAAACTTCCCGTCACTGTTCAAAAAGAGTAATATTCGTTCAGTATACGCTTGAAAATGGATAGGCATACTTCACGTATTCAAGAGAATTCGTTGGTATTCAAGCCTCATTCAATGATCAGTCGACTCGAATACAGACTGTTTTTCCATTTTCGACTAGAATACTCTAGACTAACTATAAGTCCAATAAACGCATACGGCAGAAAATGTTTGAAAATCCGATAGGATATTCTTGAACAAATATAATGTTCGAACGTCTTCGTGGCAAACACGAATTTTCCCATAATCAGTCGATTCGTAAATTATAGAATACGAGCGATTTAGATGTTAGAAAAAATATCGAAATTTACATTTTGGCGGCTTTTAGGTGCACTTCATTGTTCCTCAAACATCCCGTTCGCTTGATGAACTAAACCTCTGGGACCTGTACGAAACTGTCGGAATGGGTAGCTAAAGTAAGTTGTCTGTCTGTCTTTCTGTCTGTCTGTCTGTCTGTCTGTGCCATCTTAAAAGCTAAAAAAAAATACTTACTAAAGGCGTCCATGGATGAAGGTGTTATCAAACTACAGCACACAAGAAAAGAACAAAAAACGACTTTGTTTTTCAGAACCATTGCTGGCATGGTCCGCGTGCATCAGCGCTCGCTCTATCTACTTAAAATAAATATACAACCCAACTGACCGACTTCTTAATGTTATTGAATCTTATTTATAGAGCCAATACTGAAAGCAAAAACGAATTAAGCTATATGGAATTGTATAGAACTATAGGGTAGAGTATCTTTAGATCATAGCGATGATAGTGGCACTTCAGCTTTTACTCTAAGACAATGATATTGTACTAACCTATTCACCGTAATTGGAAATATAATTGTTGCACATCTAACTATATAGTTCAGATATCCCAAGTTAACAAGCTTTATTAACTGTCATTGTTGAAGGCCGGGTTTTAACACTTGTTTTATGGAATCATTAATTTTCGATGTCGAAAGGATTTATTTAATTATCTTAATCACACCGAAGCAAACCTTTCCTTCATTTTCACTTTACGTTGTTGCTACTAGAAAGAGAAAGCTCAGCGCACGAGGTATTACTTAATTACCTGAGATCTCCAAGCCTTAATTTTGAACTGTATTATTCGGCTATAGAATAGAGTTATTCTTAAAAAAAACTTAGGTTTGAACCCTGAGACAATCTTTGGGCTGATCTAAGTCGGGGCACGGCTAACTCACAGATAGAGCCCTTAAACAACCTAAGGGCTGAACTAAGGCAGGGCAAAGCTACCTACTGATAGTTTTGTAGAAGGAGGAAAATTAACCGGAGTACCCGAAGAAAAACCTTGGAATCAAGGGAAAGACCTAACAAACTTCTACTCACATGTGATGGCTCAAAGGTCTTGAAGATTGACCCTAATCTAACGAAAGCTGAATTCAAAGAGAAAAACGAAAACCGTGGATTTTAGAGCAAATTCAAGCAATGACTAGTGGTTAATTTGTATCAGTCCAGGGAAAAGCCGATTAGCGGTAGAGCAAACAATCAATCCGTGAAACACTAAATAGTATAAAATAGTGCTAATTAAACAATAGAAAACGATGGAATTTGCATGAAATTATGCTATTAGGTATTACCAAAGTTTCATTACCTACCTCTTATTACCTACCTTTCTAATTGACTCCCTCAAAAAACCCCCTTTAACCGCCCCCTCCCCCCTCCCCTCCGTCGTCGTCCCTCCCCTCCTCCCAGCCACACACACTCACTATAATAACAATGCAATACATATACGATACATCTTTATTCACATTTCCTTTTATGTTACATTATATTATATTATATATTTTGATCACTTGAAAAGAAAATACGTCCCAGTACTCGCGTCCCTCACTCGATGATCAATTTGGATTTTAGAAATCGATTTTTACGGAGCAAGGATTTTGATTTTTATGCAGAAGAGAACCATCCAGCCACTCTGCATATACCCACAAGTGATCCCTGGTAAATTGACCTAACTCACGTCGCCTACAGTTGCGAGAGAGGTTTTAATCTTAGGGGAGGGGAAGGGGAAGAGAGAGTAATGTCCGAGGTTTAAGTCCTCTCATCAGTTAACTCCGAATTAATTTCTAATAAAGACCTCTACACCAATTCCAAGTTCCAGACTAATGTACAAGCACTTTAAAAAAATCCAAAATATCATATAGTAACTCGCAATCGAAGAGATAACTAGCTAAAAACTAGTGTGAGCTACGTCGGTGTTTCTAATGAGACAATAATCGCTATCGTATAGCTTTTGCTTTTATTGTGAAAATGCAGCAACTTTGACAGATTTGAATTATTTTCGAGCCTTAAAGAAACCGAAATAAAAACTTAAAAATACAATGTACGAGTTAACTAAGTCAGTTTTAAGTGACCAGTAGCCCGGTATCTCAAGGTTGCGTGCTCATTCAAATTTATGAAACTTGACGGGCTACTATACCAGAACAGGAGCTTTATAATGAGAATTATCATACATCTCTATGCATTTTTCGAAAAGAATTCATAAAATTGATTATTCTTCTCTTTAAAATTAAAACTGTCTTCTAAATTTTACATAATACATTTGTGTTTTTCAGTTTCGTGGCCCGTCAAGATTGGATGCGCACGCAACCTTGAGAAAACGGTCTAGCTTTATATGTACCAATCTCGTACCCAGAGCCCTTATTTCTTACTGCGCATGCTCGACGAAATAATTGGGCTCTGGAAAACTCCAAACCGGAAGACCCAGATTCTAGGTTTCTCGCACATGCGCATTATGACAGACTTGGTAAATTCAAAATGGCGGACGATGTTCAGCAAGCATGTGAATTTGCGCTTGGAAAATTAGGTTTTGAAGATAGTTTTCAGCTAAATTAACTTCGAAAATATCTATTGGATGAACATCAATACAATTTCCATTACAAAATCGGCAAAACTTTGAAAAATCCGGCCCTACAGGCTTTTTTGGTGTGCTTAATTCGAGACGCCATCTTGTTTATTTTCCCTAGTACTGTAATTTTACTTCCGGTATCTTCCTTTGTTCTCGAGAACCAATCACAGCACAGGAAGTATTGGAGTTTTCCAGAGCCCAATTATTTCGTCGAGCATGCGCAGTAAGAAATAAGGGCTCTGGGTACGAGATTGTATATGTACGAACATGCCAATGTTTCAGAGAAAATTAGTATTATTTCAATTTCTCTTGTTCAGTCTTATTCAAAACAATCTAAACATATAAACCGAATTTGTTTCCCAATCATTCAAAATCTTCAATTTATTCTGCTATTCTCATAGTTTAAATTTCATATTTCGCATATGCTATGGCCAAATACATTGATACTTATTTATTAAGTTCAACTTTAGGTTGCAACTAATACGTGAAACACTAATTACTAAATGGTACAAAATAGTGCTAATTAAACAATAGAAAACAATGGACTTTGCATGAAGTTGTGCTATTTAGTATTACTAAAGTTTACTCTACTCTTTACTTTACTTTGATCACTCTACGAAGTTGTACTATTTTGTACAAATTAGTAAATCTAGCGTGCACGTGCAATTACTGAACGGCAATTGTGCGAATAATTGAGTCAAGCGCAGTAGAGCGCGCTTTAGAAACGCTTGTGTACAAAAACCAATTAATAGGACTTCGTTACTTTAACGATTAAAGCCAGCTAGAGTAATTGTAAGGTGAAAGAAACACTTCTAGTGTGCCAAACCATTTCACTTGCGTATAGTGGTTATTATAGCTTTAGATGTGTCTCGTGTCTTGATTTTGCAGCAGCGCGAAGGAATAAAAACTTCAAAACCATTTCACTTGCGTATTGTGGTTATTTTAGCTTTAGATGTATGTTGTGTCTTGATTTTGCAGCAGCGCGAAACAATAAAAACTTTAAAACCATTTTACTTGCGTATTGTGTGTTTTTTTATTCGACGCACGTGCGGATATTTTGCTCTTCGCGCTTCAACTAATTTTTTACAACACAAAATTGTACTAGAATGCTCACACTAAATCCGTGAAACAAATACTAATTTTTAGCACTATATAAATAGTGATAATTAAACAAATAGAAAACAAAAGTTTCTGTATGAAATAGTACTAATTAGTACTATTTAATGTTTACGGTTTTAGTGCGTGCACTCTATTTAGCAATTAGCTTTTCACGCTTTTACGAAAAGCACTCTATTAGTCGAACTTCAAGCTCAGTTCATCACACATTCTCCTAAGAGTCGTATGGTCCAATACTTCATTCAAACTGATTTAAAAAGCCCAGAATTTTGATAAAATTGAATGGTCAAAATCACTTTTAAGATTTTTTAAATTTTCACTTTTAAAAGTTCAAAAACAAATTTGTTAATTTTATTCCATACAGCATGATTGATAAACGACGTTAGAACTAGACACTTTTTGTTGGGAAACTTGTTTGCTAAAAATACACTACTTCCTCTTTACTTCACGCCAGTCTAAAAAATTTATTCTCTTGCTAAATAGAAACGATATTCCAATGTCTTTAAGTGTTAATTTTACTTGTGCTTTCGACTTGATACTCACTAGAGTTTCTTGGAGATAAAAAGCTTTTTCACAGTGGTTTGAAAACGTCGAGAACAGCTAAGTTACGCTATCGCCAGCATCTGTATCTAGGTAAGACAGCAAGTGAAAGTTTTCGAAATGGTGGCAACAATGAAGATCGAGATGGCTCCTCAAATTTCAACATATAACTAATAAATGAAAATGAAGTTCGACAAATGCACAAGCTCGTCAGTGTAAATATTAGAAAGCACAAACTTGAATATATCAGGTCGCTATGTTAACGCTAATGGAATTTTTTTACGTGGAAAATCCCGACCGGCCGTAAGACTCGATTGTGCTGAATTATGGAATAACGTAACTCATAAATGGTGGTTGATGACTCATAAATATTTAGTTATACTAGTGAACTTTAAAAACATTTTTAATAATAAAGTAGACTGAACTATCACTGGCTCCACGGTCCGTATGGGAATCTTCCGCTATAGGTTCGCTCCACACGCACTACTACTACATTCACAACACACTGGTCGAATGGAAAACTCTGAAAATGGATATATAATAGAACAACACAGCTAAGAAACTCAAACTTACAAATGCAGTCCTCGACACCAGACACGAACTACACAGCAGTGAGAAAAGCGTATAAATTTATAAAGCATAGAGTGACAGGGTTAATTACGCTTTCTAGGTGTGCTTTTTTTTATTTAAAAAAGTTATTAGAGTGCAAACAATTAATCCGTGAAACACTAGTTAACTAGTTACACTCTTTTAAAAGAAAACAATTTCTCAGTTCGCTTCGGTCGGTTTACACTTGCATTAGCTCGTTTTTTATCTATCTTTAGATCGATTTCGGAGCCATCTAATTGGCTAGTGCAAAAAGTCCCCTTAAATTCGCTGGTACGTTTTGATGGACGTCCCAAAACCAAGGCGTTCCTTGACATTTCATGTGTACGTGGCCTTAAGAACCTTTTCAGTTTCGAAAAAAAACTGTAGCAACGTATCTGGGGCAGGATCAATGACAAATGTTTTGAATGGCATGATCATTTCAATGTATAGTCTCAAGCGCTACTGCTGAACCAAGAGATAACACTAAAGAGAAATATCTAAAAATGGGGCAAATATATTAGTACATTTCAAGCGTTGAAGGGCAAATTCACATTACATTGCGATTTGGGGGCTAACCAGGGGGAAAATCCAATGCTGAAGACTGATTAGAAGATGTTGTAAAAGCATTATGATATTTAAACAGAAGCAATTTTGAAAATTTTAAAGCAAATTTTGAACTTGTTGATGCACTAAGCGCACAATGTTATCTTTCAGCTCGGTGGGAAATTAACTCCGAATGAACTGATAATAATTATTTAACAGATGAAGTGTACAGTACATTTAATACGAACACTTTGAAACTTGACTGGAACACGTGAATATTCTTCACAAAATCGAGGCTAAGCCTGAGTAAATGAGTCTGTAATCAAGAAACAAGGCGGTAATTTGAAACTCAAAAAGGGTCTATTGAATAGACAGTTTTCTCAAGTTGCGTGCGCATCAAAATCTAAGGAACTTGACGGGCCACGATACCAGAACACGACTATTATCATGCATTTCTATAAAAAAAAGTTCCGATAAGAATTCATAAAATTGATTATCATCCTCTTTATTAAATATAAAACTGTCTTCTCAGTTTTACTGAATTTGCGTTTTTCATTCTTTGAGACTCGTCAAATTAGATGAGCACGCAACCTTGAGAAAACAGCCTATTCTTTATCACGTAAAACGATTGTATTGTTCCCGCCATCTTACATGGCTGCCGTCACGTGATGGTGCAAAAACTCTATACTGTTTCAGCCAATGAATGACGTATTGGAATAAGGTCAATAACAAAGATGTTTCCCCCCAGTTAGCGCAATCTTGTAGATTAGGAAGGTCTTGTATTTAATGATTCCAGAGTTCTTTGTACTGCCATTGAGATATAACGTTTAAATAAACCCTTAGGAAGGTTCGATTACAACATGTTAGATTGGACGTCATTTTTATCAAGATACAACAAAGGAAGGAAAAGCTCCCTACGCCATCTCGAAAGGTAGCCGTGCCGAAGCGAGACGCACGGTGACCTTGCAATGATAAAGACCTTGTCGTAACACCTTGGATATATAGGTTTCACTCTTTATCATTGCAAGCTTACCGTCGTCTCTCTTCGGTGCAAATGCACGGTTGCCTGTCAAGACGGCGCAGTAATGAACTGTGAAAGGAGAAATCAATGGAAATTGCAAAATAAATTTTGTACAAAATTCAAAGAAACAAAATCGGGGAAAAAATGAAGAAAAAAGACAAATGACATTCCATTTCCTGAAGAAATAAACTTGCTTTGGGAGAAACTAATGGGAATTCAAACAAACTTTTTGTTGTGGGAAGAGGCAAAAAATCCAAAACAAAAAAACAAAACAAACAACAACAACAACAAACAAACAAAAATCAAACAAAACAAGGGAAAAGAGAAAAAATCAAGAAAACTCACTTTGTGAAGGAAGCTCTCTTTGGGAAAAAAATCCTAGAGAAGCTAATGGGAATTGAACAAACGACAGAATACTCACTCACTTCGTGAGAAAGAAATAAAATAAAATAAGACATTGATACTTGAATCAAATTTAAAAATTACTGCGACATTTGTAGGAATCTATGTAAATATGAAGTACAGTGGTTGTTCAACAGTAACGCAGTGTATTTTTGTTGACTAATAAACAGGGCCTTCTGTGGTGGTGGTTGGGTTTCGTTTTTTGTTTTGGATTATTTAGTCTACTCTGTATCTTCTTTTGCTTCTACTGTTGCATCGGATGCCTTCGACGATGCCTGCAACGAGAGAAAATCGTAATTCTTAGAGCACTCTCGTTTTTTTGGGGACTTAAAAACTTACAAGGAGAGGAGAGGAGAGGAGAGGAGAGGAGAGAAGTGGTAAAAAGTTAAGAGTAAACATATCTACCTTCTTTTTCTTTTTCTTTTGAGCTTTCCTACTGGTAGACTGTGCGAGAATTTCCTAAAACAATACAAACAAGCAAATTGAACTTTGTTGTTTTGATGGGGGTGATCCTCATCTCTTCGTTTGCAACCATGTGTATTTTGCTGGTGCTAAAGTACGTTTTGGTTCCAATCAAAAAAACAATCCTTATGACCATGTAGAGCTACTTATAATACAACGCTGAGCTAAATGACATCATAGTTCTCTAAAACATATCAAAGAATCGAGTTTCTAGCATTCATATTGTTATCTTCTTTATGTTGTCACGTGCAAACGAAGAATACCCTTGCACATTATATACTTTTTACATTTCTTATCTCCATGTTCTAGTATACATCCAATTCAAAAAACGTTGTTGTCGAAGATCTGAAATGGAAGATCTGAAATGGACCACTGAGACCAAACGTAGTTTTTGTGATCTTATATCTAAAATACGAAAAATCGCACTTATTACTCAAAGGTCTTGCTTCATATTTCAATGTCAAAGGAAACTACGATGTTTGGTTGTAAATATATTACAATTTGAGGAGTGTTATCGGACTGAGATTTTAAATTTCAGATCTCCTACCTACTTCTTTTTTTGAAATAGGTGAACATGTACCTTAATTTTTTCATCTTCTAAAGAATGTTCTGACTGGATTAGATCAGGATCGTAAGGTCCTTGGGTGATTCTGAAGAAATAATATTTTTAGCATAGGTTTGGGATTAGCATTGATACATCATTATTTATGGCTGTGGTGGGGTGGGGTGGGGATCTGCATTAGCAAGGTGTTTGGACTGATTTTAGGACTGTAGCTCAAGATCAAAACCTCCACCTAAATAGACCCTTTTAGCTTCATTTATTTCCCATTACAGACCACGTGTCATTCCCTAGAGTATGACTTCTTTTTTTACCGTTGCACATGAGAAGACACATGAATATGGATACAACTAAAACAAAGAATATCATTCTCCAGACCACGTGTCATTTCCCTAGAGTATGACTTCTTTTTTTTACCGCTGCACATGAGAAGACACATGAATATGGATACAACTAAAACAAAGAATATCATTCTCCAGACCACGTGTCATTTCCCTAGAGTATGACTTCTTTTTTTTTACCGCTGCACATGAGAAGACACATGAATATGGATACAACTAAAACAAAGAATATCATTCTCCAGACCACGTTTCATTCCCTAGAGTATGACTTCTTTTTTTTACCGCTGCACATGAGAAGACACATGAATATGGATACAACTAAAACAAAGAATATCATTCTCCAGACCACGTTTCATTCCCTAGAGTATGACTTCTTTTTTTTACCGTTGCACATGAGAAGACACATGAATATATATGGATACAACTCAAACAAAGAATCTCATTCTCCAGAGAATGACATGTGATCTGAAATAGGAAATCATCAAACCCTAGCTAAAAAGTATTCTTACATATTCTAACAAGAATTCCCAGGGCACTAGCTCCAAAACCATGCCATTAATATTTTATTACCTAATATTTCCATTGGGCATAAGTAACAGCGTAAACTTGAACTGGGCCACGTATTCACCTAAAAACACATGAATACATCATATATGAACACATCATTATCTATTTTTAAAGTATTGAACTTATCAACCTCAGATACTCAGGCCCAAAATTGAAATGCGAAAAATTGAGAAAACTTTTTAAGGATGTTGTATGTTCATTGCTAGTAAGATCTGAACTAGAATAAGCATAAATGGTGTCGACAGGCTAGTGCCTACCTTCTTTGTCCCATAAAACATTGAATGGTTCCACTAGGTTGTGTTTCTGACATTCTACAACTCCCATTTTTGCCTTACGTTCTTCATCAAATGCTCTGAGAAAAGAAAATAGCACGACTTAGAACTGGCAATGCACCCTATGGTGAACTCGTAGATACTACTGGCACTTTTCAAACATTGGGTTCCCTGTGCCCTTTAATTCCATAATTTGACTGGACGGAATTTATTTACATTTGAAGTATGCTCCATAATAAATTGAACTAATCAGTTTCCTATGGGTCTATCGCTTGTGGTTCCACCGCAAAGCTTGGATCATTTTTGGCGTCATTTCAATGTTCGATTACAGTACAGACTCATAGAAAACTGACTTTGATTTGTTTTTCACAAGTGTTTTGAAGTTGCAGGCTCACCTTAGGGTGAATGGCATCATACCAAACTTGGACACAACCTCACTGTAAAACACTTAAAAAAACAACAATGAATCAATCACTCACAATCACTCAGTAAGTCAGTTGGTCATGCAAATGGCCAGGCTATTAAGAATATCTGTGTTCTTCTGTCACGATTGTTCCCAGCATCTTTGTAAATCAGTCATTACTAAAGGATTTCTGTGTCAAATAAAGTTTATTATTTTTATTATTATTGATGCTGAGTTTTTCTATGCCTTTGCGGGTGTGTTTAGCTAGATTAGTTTCTAAAGTTATTTCTAAATGTCTGTGCTCTCATCAACTCATATACCAAGTAATATAATTTTTGTACTTAATTCACTTTCTTTGGGCACAATAAAGATATTGTTGTTGTTGTTTCTGGGTCTGATACCTAGTGGTTAGCGGTAAGACTGATGCTAAAGATCACTAACATCCTTTCAACGTTCCATACATATTTGACATACCTCGAGATGCCTTCAGCTTGAGATTGTAAGATTCTGCAGTCCGTTTGTATACAGTGGTTCTATTTTCCTTTTCCTTAGTCTTTCCGTCTCCAGTTGATATTAGAACATCTACAGCATAAACTTCATGGACAGCAAACTCACACTTCGTATGCTCTTTCCTGAAAGGATAAAATTATGTTGCACTCAATGCTTTCATAAAGTTCTACCTCAGACCAGATATCTGACCACATTAGACCAGTAAGCAGTAAACTTAGTTGTAATAGGAGCAGGGTTAGCTCAGTTGGTTAGTGTGCAGCCTTCAGAACTAGAGGTCCATGGTTCAATCCTCAGGATCTCCACGTCTACTTCAACCTTGCTCTAATCTCTTCTTAATGATCTGTAATGACTGTAAAGCACATTAGATCATATGAATTTTGCTCTATATAAGTAATGTTAAATTATCACCATTATTATTATCATTACCTTTGTGCTTCTGTAGGGTTCTGGATTATTGCCTTGTCACCATCAATGACATTTTTACCAAGTTGATGTGATAACATGCCTAAAATACAATGAGTAACATGTTAGCGATGACCTAACGACACCTTACCAAACATTTGTTTCCCAACGAGAGGTAGTGTTATCCAAAAGAAAAGCTTTACCTTCAATAGGTTTACATTTGAAGGACTCGGCAACTTTCTGAACAAGGTCTGTAATGGCATTATTCTAAAAATCAAAAAAAAAATTTATGTAAAAACCAGTAAAAAAATTAATCATTACCTTTAGATTTTATCAGTGCCCTAAAACAGCCTCTGGGCTGAATGAAGCCAAGGCATGGCTACCTCACAGATCAAACCCTGAAACAACCTCTGGGCTGATCTGATTCCCACCGTACGTATACATGGAAGGTAGTTACATTTTCTACCAGTAAAAAGGTACCACATAGTCTTTATGGTGGTTTATATTGATGAGATGCTTCACAGTATAGATTAGTAAGCATACCTCTATTCCTGGTTTGACCATTCTTTGTGCAACCTCTGATGCTAGATATGCAGCTTGTAGAACGTCAGCCTTGCGGCCTGTGATTTTGTTTTCCTGCAAGAAAATATAATTTTGAAATTTCTGAAAACAATAATTGCACAATGAAACAAGATCAGGGACAACAGAGTAATTATTACTCTTGCAAACCAAGAGCAAATTTTACATTGTATTTGTTTTTGTTTCCTGTGGAAATTTGATTAACTGAATCTGCTTACAACAACAGAAACTAAAAGAGAAAATAAAAATTTACTGCATTTTCAATATTCTGCTAGCTCGGACGTTACAGCAACTTGTTGTGAAATTGGTTTTTTACCGTGTCAATCAAGAACATCAAAGGTGTGAATTATTTTTGATTGATGTCAGCGAAAAACCTAATGTCTTGTAATTACTAAGTTTGCAAAAGATTAAAAAAGCACAATAAATTTGGATCTAACTTTGGAAGCTCCAACTACGACAGTATGTCCAACCACAGCTATAAACCCATCAATATGTACACCAAGATCTCTAGAAAACAAAATAAATATGAATAAAATTAATGATTATCATTGTGTCACTATACTACATAAAAATTTAAGAAAAAACGACAAAATGATTCCTAATGTTAACCGTTGTTTTACATGTAAATGAGAAAGTAAAATAACATGCACTTAAGAGATGTACCTTTGTACAAGTTCATTGAACAGTTTTTTTTTATTTTTTTGAAATAGTTTTATAGAGGTTTGGCACCATCCAATGAGGACGGCCATGTTACATGACACTAATGATACAATTGTTTTCCATGAGAAAGAATTCAATTCCCCAGAGCAAATGGATATTTTATGGTTTTGCCATCCAATCACAGGTAACTCAAGCTGTAATATGGGCATGGGAACGTGATGGTGCAAAACGTTCCAATTTTCTTATGAATTCTGGACAATAGAAAATCAATCAGGAAAAGCATTTAGAATTTTGCTTACATTTTGACCAAATCTCCATCACAGAGGGGCACATCTGGCTCACTTTTGAGAGGAGAACAGTGACACACACAGTTGTTGACTGAAATACATGTAGGGAATGCAATACCTGAAACATTCAAAAAGTAATTATCATTTACAGATCCTAGAATTTGTCCTTTTCATACCGACACTGTGCTAATGGGATTATTCTTAATGCAGCTATATTGTGTAATGTCACTATCTATGCATATAAAATCAAAAAAGGATTCTTATGTACAATAGGAATTATAATTTTGCAATTTGTATCATTTGACAAGGGGGCTTTCTAAATATTGATTGCCACCCAGGACACAATGCCTGGGGCTCCAATTAGATCAGTTAGGTGGGTCACACTTGGATTAGAAAAATTTCTAAAAATCTTACAATTCTAGAAAAATTATAATACCTGTAAACTGTCAAGCTCAAAACTAATTCAACTGACAGTCTTGTTTACAGCAAAATATTAAAAAGTATGACCACAATAATGCATTCACATACTTCTATGCACAGCTTTTTGTACATTAAACTGACACATTTCAATATGAAGCTTCATAATAATGTGTTAAAGCGTGCATCATATAGGCTGTGCATTGGTCACTTAAGAAATGAGTGAAGGACAGGGACCAAGTACATAGAAAGTCTTGATAATTAATCTTATTATAAAATTTTTCCATGACGGCAAAAAGAGCACATCAAAATTAACAGGTTTCTGCAGTTCGGTTTAATATTGGATAAGTAACAGCTAAATTATAAAAAATCAAAAACATCAAAAATGACAAAGAAATCATACTACATTGCTACACACAAGGTATGAAACCCATAATCTTGAAACTCCAGAAATTTTTAATAATTTCTATGTACTCTTTCTTGTACTATTGTAAATTTTTTCGCTAGATTTTTTCACTTAACTTGTTTCTAAAGTGGCCAATAGAGATATTCTCATACTTTAAATGTTGTTATAAATTTGTGCGTTGAGCTGTAAAACTCATCATACTGCACCTTTTTTCATTTCTTTTTCTTTTTTGTAAACCTTATTGGTTTCCTCCAGTATCAGAGAGTCACCCAGCTCACAAAGAGTTAAGACTGTGGTGTTGGCTACAGCAGCCTCTATCACTTTCAGAAGCACTCCTGCAATGGAACAAAAACAAATTTATTAGCCATTCTGAAGTTGATGAAGAAAAATCAATTTCTTAGTCTGACATTCCGAGGTTGAGGAACAAACTGGGTAGAATTGGCATTGTAATGTATTGTGCATCTATTAGCGCAGCACAACCTTGGCGTCATAGAAATGAAGACAAAGGCGAAATTCGGTCAAAAAAACTTACAAGTTTACTTTGATCTTAGTTCACATGGTTTATTATTGTAACTTTCAGTAAAATAATAAAATCAGTTCATATAATCCTTGTAGCGGGTAAACAGAATGCAATTTTGTCTGAATCATTAAGTTATTTTTAGAATCAGTGCGCTGCGCTATTTAGAGCACAAATTTTTAAGATGGCAACTATTTTGTCCCTGAAATTGACCCCACAATGCACTGCAATGCTAACTCAACTCAGTTTTTTCATCAACCTGATGATAACAATCTTTATTGGGGGAAGCACTTTCACAAAATTGATTTTCAAAGATGCCCTAACATAATAAAACTAAATAACTAAAGTATTAAATAAATATGAAAATAGGTTGAAAAGTAAAAAAAAATCAGAAAAACTTCAGAATGGCTAATAAAAAATTTAACAGTTTTATAGAATATTTCATTAATATTAATTTTGTAAGATGTTTGAATATATAATTTTTCTCAATTTTGAATATTTAACCACAATAATTAAATGCTAGATGTAGAGAATGTCTTTTAGTGACAAAATCTTGAGTTACAATAGATCTTGAAACTTTTAACTAGAACCATAATGATTTATATAGCTGAAATAGCTCAACACTATTTTTGTGGCACTTTTGTTAGCAGGTGTGGAGATGTAATGTTTTGAAGTATACCTAGAGGGTTGGTGCTTGACAAAATCTCATGCATTCAATGCAAAACAATAAAGTTTTATTTAACAACAGTGATTTTATTAGCCGTGAAAGAAAAATGACTATTTAGTTAGTACTAGTTTATAAAAAAGAAATAAAAAAATAGATCAAACAATGGATCTTGAGTCTACTACTCACAAAAGAAGAAAAAGTAAAAAAATTTTTTATCAAGATACACAAATGATAATAACATGTATAATAGAGCATGTAAAAATTCTTACACGTAAAGATGATAAATGTTCATTAAAACCTAACTTTGTCATTAGAGTTATAAAAGTTCCATTTTTAATATGATTGTCCTACATTTTTTTCATTGTTTGGAAGGGGATTCCACAATTTGGCAACAAAGGACCAATATCTTATTTCATATGTTGTTGTATTTAAATATATACCCACCCTCCTTAATACAATATATTCATTATTCATTACTTCAACAGAAGATGGTGGTTGTGATGGGACACACAAATAGACTTTGTGCAATAACTTTATTTTTAGAAAAAATCACATACAAACAAACTCGCATCACAAACAAACAAAATGAAAAAAAAATGGGTGGAGAAGGAGAATAATGGAATATTATTATTTTAATAAGTAGAAGAATCTGATTAAATCTAAAAATGTGTACAATTAATTCTCTTATTAATAAAACTTTGAGCTCTTAATTGTACATTTTTGGGTCATAATAATTGTATAAAATGATCTATGAATAATTACTCAAAATAGGGTATAAGTTGAATCATACTAACGCTACAAAATATATTAACATAACTAGGTTAGATTTATATCATTCACGAATAGAAAGAGAGTACTGATAATGGAATTTTATGAACCGCATATTCAGCTTCATATAATTCGAATATGACTCATATCTAAGCTTATTCAGCACGTGGGTTGAAAAATTTCAAAACTCTCGTTCAAAGAAAACGGAATTTATACGAGGCTTTTGAACGACAGTTAGGTACATGAAGTTATTATGTTATTTAATCGTTGTAAGAATACGATACAAAGTACATAAAATGTGTGAAGGTTGGAGAAGAACGAAGAACAGGGAACGATGAGGTCATGTTCATACTTTTTGCGAAAGGAACTGTTTCGGGAAAAAAATATTTTCTGTACTTACTGTTTGCCATATCACCAGCCATTTTATACTTGGTGACAACGACATCTTCAGCTATTGTGGGTTCCTCTTCTTCGCCGGATTCGACGCCTTTATCAGCCATAATTTTTCGTACTTTGAAGGAAGATTTTGATAAAGAACTGTACAAGATGGCGGAACTGCACGTGTGACTCGGGTTACCCAGGGTACACTGCTTCCCGCGGAAAATCGATATTGGGAGGGAGGGAAGGGTGAGTAGGGCTTGGTTGAAAACACTGAGCCCAAACATCACATTTCCTTGGAAGCATACCAGTCTCGATTTAAGAATCCGAGTTTTGTGTTAGGTTTGACGTTTGACCCAACGAACCAAGACAGCAAACATCAATATAAAGTATATGAGCTTACTTCTCATCACAGTTTTGTGCCTATGAAGGAACAGGTGCTTTCGCTTGTGCGCATGCAATCTATTGTTTTATCATAGGTCACGTGACCTTTAATTTTTGCACCATACTCTCACCTCCTGCTTTTAATACACACCAGGATTCTTTTATATTTTCTTGTTTCCTATCTCCCCCCTTTTTTTCTGAAGCCATCTTTTCCTGTCTTAACGTTTAACCACTCATTCCTGATGTTCTGCAACCTGCGCTGTGGTATGATAATTTTCTCCCATATCGATCGGTTAACCAGCCCAACCAGCTTGTTGGGTTGGTTGAGCTGTTTGGGTTTGTTTGACTGGTTGGGCAGTTGGGCTGTTGCGTTTTACGACTTTTATAATTACTGATCTTATCAAAATCCATTTTTTTTCCAGTCTGCATTATCCCAACGAATGCATAGAGGAAAATCAAACATATTTAGTGTGCTTGAAAACGGGGGCAGTCTATGATAAACAAGCTAGAAAGAAAACAATTGGATTTTTATAAGATCAATAATTATACTAGATAATCACTTCGACATGCAGCATTCGTAGGTATAATGCAGCCAGCTTCGGCCCGCCCTCAGCTGCCTGCATTATACCTACGAATGCTGCGTGCCACAGTAATTATCTATTAAATATTCCAGAAACCTTACATCATCGTTGTCAGTATCGCAACTTATAACAACAATCCGGTGTACCATATTAAAGTGCATATGACACGAAAAATTCTTAATGTTAAAAAAAATGTGTAGTTTATTGGCATAAATATAATTATCACGCTTAAATTCGTTTCAAAAAAACGTATTTCTCTAGAAATTTAAGAAAATTTAGTTCAAGTTGTGACGTCATTTTGTTTACAAGTCTCCAGATTTAGATGCAAATACACGAAATATGTTTGAAATGTAAAATCTTAATTTCAGGTAGTACAATTTTCAGTTTCCCAACATTTGGAGAGTACTACGTAAGCTATCAAATGAAGCCCAATAGAATATGCCTTTTGTTGTTATTTTATACGAATTACAATTTATATTTAGTGCTACCCAATCTAGAGGACGTGTCAACAAGATGACGTCACAAATTGGGCTTAATTTTATCAAATATCTCAAGAAATAGGCTTTTGAAACAAATGTCATTACGATATATTTGATTATTACTAAAAACTGTACATTTTAAACGATGAAATTTTTTCGTGTCATATACACTTTAAATTAATGAATAGTGAATATAGTTATGGTCTTGAAAACGATAGTTTGTATGGACTACGGGTGGCGCCGGGTTAACCGATCGATATGGGAGAAAATTATCATACCACAGCGCAGGTTGCAGAGCATCAGGAATGAGTGGTTAAAAGTTAAGACAGGAAAAGATGGCTTCAGCAAAAAAAAAAGGGGGGGGGGGGGGGAGAGGAAACAAGAAAATATAAAAGAATCCTGGTGTGTATTAAACGCATGAGGTGAGAGTATGGTGCAAAAATTAAAGGGCACCGTGACCTATGATAAAACAATAGATATGCATGCACACAAGCGAAAGCACCTATTCCTTCATAGGCACAAAACTATGATGAGAAGTAAGCTCATATACTTATATTGATGTTTGCCGTGTTGGATCGTTGGATCCAACGACAAAACCCAACGCAGAACTCGGATCCCTAAATCGTGACCCATATGAACTGATTCTGCGTGTACACTGAGACAGGTCGTGGCTAGGTTTTTGAAAGGCATCCCACATGGAAAGAATTGGCCATGGAGGCTATGCCGTCGGCAGCGTAATTTATAAATTTGGGGTCTGCTGGTCATAGCAAGGGGTTAATCATCTACGGTCTAGGGGCCGACTAACCTCTCCCTTAGGCTTCGGCCGAGCTTCCTGATCAGTCTGTAAATCCAGGGATAGCGGTGTCGGGGTCGAAATCTCCGGCGTAGCCGTAAATGCTTCGCGCTGCCATACGACGGTTCAGCACTCGATGTCTGGAAGTATGGTCCTGACTATCAATTATATTAAATGTAAAGCTTCACCTAGTCACATATATAAAATTTACCAAGGTTTTTTGATTTGCGCGAGCCTAGATGTCCTTTCTTACTTTGAACAGCTCTGAAAAAATTATAATAGACCGATCCCGGCTATGCTCGAGTATCCACCCAAACAATGCAGAGTATTCCCAGTTAAATACAGAAAGATTCTTTAGTAGATATCGACTTTTTTCTTGCAGTGTGGACACTCGAACCATGAACACTTCAAGGTTTTTTTAAACATTTTTTAATAACCTGATCCAATCACAGCTCTCGGTAGAAAAAAGGAATCAAGCATTTTTGAGGCGCCATCCAATCACGTTAGATGTTTTATTTTTAGCTCACGAACCGAAACGAATGGTGAGCTTGCAATGATGGACACATGTGAACAATTTGTCCAAGGTGCAATAAAAAGGTCTCTATCATTGCAATCTCACCCGTTCGTCTTGCTTCGATGCAAAGGCATGGCTATACCTTTCAAGATGGCGCATAGAACTGTGAAGGGGACTAATGGTGTGTAGCTCTGTCATGCTTTATGTCAAAAACACACTTTTAGCTTGTCTGACGTAGCAACAGTAACTAGGTAGGTTGAACGATGAATGCAGGATCTGTGTATTATTAACTACGCCCCCTTGAAGGACTGCAATAGTACATGAGTGCAATCGAAGCATAGCCGGCGAAACTCCACAAGACACTTTTCTTCCAAGCTCTTTTGGTTAGAATTAGGATATCAAATAATTATTCCAGTTCTTTGCGTAAAACGAACAAACAAATGAAATATTTTGAGAAATAATATTGTTTATTTGAACCATTTTTACAATGTCCTATTCGTCATCTACATTTATTTTCGAATATTAAAGGTAAGATACCTAGTGACTTCGAGCCAAAAGTAAAAAACGATAAAAATTATGTTACGTCCCCTGAGTTAATACAAGAAACAGACTAATAATGTGCGGCAAGCATACATTTCCCCATGTCATAATACCTTTCGGGTTCCAAATCCATTCTGCTAATATTTTTCAAAGTAATAAAGAAAAACCTGAAAGCTTCAGATCAAAAAACGTTGGACCGGTTATACGTCACAACTTTAGCCTCAAGTGTGTCATGTGATATCTTACAAAAAATTGGCGTCTATTAACTTTGCTTTGCACATCATGATGAAACCGTCTATGATTAATACTTCGTACCCTAACCCGTTTTTTTTCTATCCTATTACTGCAATTTCATAACGCTTTTCAGAATTTCTGCGACCAATACAAATTCATTCTTCCAAAGATCAATAAGAACGCAAAGGTGAAAGAAGCCAATAACTCAGATGTAAAAAAGCTGTGGAGGTCACGGAAATGCGAAAAGATATTTAAATAAAATTTAAAATTGTCTACTTTTCTTTCTCTCGCTTTCAAATTTTGAATTGTTCAGTGAACTAGATTTTCAGCTTGAAGAAGGTCAAGCCTGAGGCGACCCCTGTTTGCTATTTTGGCCGACAAATCACCACGAAAGTGATATTTACATTTATGATTAAGGCGAGAGCTTGTGCGTAATTAATTCTAACTAGCTAGGATTAGAGGATGATTTCGTTTTTGTAGCATTGATTGAGTTCTTTGTGAGGTAGAACGATAGAGTTTAACACGACGAGTTCTGGGCCTATTGACACATTGCGACCTGGAAAAGAATAAAAAAATAAAGATAAATATTGAATGAATGAATAAATGAATGAATGAGTGGATATGGATGGATGGATGATTTAACAAATCGCTCATAGATTTCCATTGTATGTCCTCTTATTGATCATAGATAACGTCTTAAAATGTTCAAAACTAAAGTGGAACCACGCGCGCAGCAGTCGGCCAATCAGAACGTGTTATTTACGTGAGATGTCGTAAAAAGACGGATGGATGGATGGATCAATGAATTAATGGATGAATGAATGACATAAAAATGAAAGACCAATTTATTAATTTATCAATAAGAAAAGACAACCAGCTCACCTAATATGGTTACCGAAGGCGTTAGTTTTCCATCAATACCGAATAGTGATTCACCATCAGGTCTTGCGAACTGATCATTGGGATTGGGGTCACATCGATGACCTTCGACCCTTGACCACTGGCCCACGGTACAGTTCCAACCAATGATCGAATATAAAACACAGCAATGATCCTGTTTTTGAAATTTAAAAAAGTGAAAATGAATAAATGGGATGGTCGATGGGACAGATGAAGGGATGGGTGATTGGGATAGATACATGGATAAATGGACAGACAGATGAAATAAGATGAATGGATAAACGAAATGAAATGAATGGATAAATGGGTGGATGGATACTAGATGAGGAGGACGGACAAGTGATTGGGATAGATGCATGGATAAAATTAAAAGGAATGGATTAATGGATGGGTGGATGGATAGACTGATAGATATGTAGATAAATGAATGGATGTATGGATGAATGGAATGAATGGATAGATGGATGGACGGATGAAAAGAAAAGGATGGAAGGATGAATGGATGAATGAAATAGAATTATAAGATTGTACAAACATCACAAATACAATGAAAACCTACTTTAAGTTCAGCTCCATCGAGTATGATAGATTCTCTGATTCTTGCACCGGGTCCAATGACAACTCCACTTCCAACTGACACGTTTGGACCAAGCTACAGATAGTAAAGATTCATGGTCAAAGTGTAAAAAATTTTGAAATGACACTCACACCCCTAACAAGCACACTGCCAATAACAACCTCTCAACGACAATCACTGCAACCAGAATAGTCACACCACAATTATTATTATACATTTTACTAAGTATCTCAATTCGGATTGGAATTGAAAATGATAGTGCCAATCTTCAAAAGTTATTGACTCGTACTCATCGTCAAATCTAAAGGTCATCTAATGAATTAAAGTGACAACTACAGGTACAAGACACTCTGTGCTTGCATCTACATTATGTCTATTTGTTCATTTGTCTGTGGTGTTGGTTAGAAAATGAGTTAGAATGTTTTAGCGAAAGGTTTTACTTACGACTGCAGAAGTGTCTACAACAGCGTTTGGGTGGACATAAACATCACCTTTAAATAAAAACAAAACAATATGAGAAAAATAATTGAAGGGCTAAATAAGGAGTCTGAGTAAAACCCTTGAATCCAGGAGAGACCCAAGATACTCTTCTGATGTGATGCCAAAGTCCAGGAATATCATACAAGCAGAAACTTATATAGGGCAGGTTTAGCACACAATAAAAGAATATTATGGCTGTTATACGTTTTGACCTCCTTGAGTTTCTAATTCATGAGAATCATTAAGCTGATTGACACCAAGTAACAGAATAGTCTCTGATTTATTTCGTATCTACAGGCTGTGTATACAGGTGGTTTGGATGCTAGTCAGTCCTCTTTCATTCTGACAAAGGACAGCTGGGGCATAACGAAGTCTTATTTGGGGGGGAGGGGGCAATGTATCTTTTCCCCCCAAATCCATAGGAATCCCACATAAATTTAAAAAAATTGAAGCCAAAAGCAAACTTTTGGGAGCGTACTCCTCTCCCTACGCCAGTGATAAAGTCCTGACTAACATCAGTTCAGTTCCAAATCTTTTTACACAGTGTTTTCTTTCTTATTCACTTGTTGTATTCAACACAACAATGCAGTCCAACCAGTACCTGCTAGACTGAAGGCACACACACTCACCAATAAAAGTTGGTTTTCCATAGCCATTTTTGGCAAGTCTTTCTGGATGGGACCTATGGTACAAGTCCAGAAAGTTTCTGTTTGCATATATAGCCGACCTGTTGGTTAAAATGATTTTTTAAATATGAATATTTTTTATGAAGCTACTCTTATATAATGGCTCAATAGACATCCTTACCAATACAGCTGCCAACTTGAATCCTATTGTCTTAAATTAAACATTATGCAGGGATGGATCCAGGATTTTTTCAAAGGGGGGTTTGTAGCATTGATTGAGGTGGTGGATAGATATAGCAGACCAAAGGGTTGGGGACATGATTATTTGAGGCAGGCGAGCATGGTTGTTTCAGGTCCCACATACGGCATATAGAAAAACAGTGAGCAAAATGTGTTTGGCACCCCTGTTTTAATAAAACTCGCGATGCTGTTGGTGTTGTCATGGAAAAAAAAAATAATAATAAATCATGATGGCTCTCATAGGGGGGTTGCAACCCCAAAAACTTACCCCTAGATCTGCCACTGTTATGGCATGGGGCAATTATTGGAAAATATATAAAAATGGGAAAAGATTAACCCAAGGTAAAGAGGTGTGTAGTTCATCTACATCAATAGTCCACAAAAAATTTACAGTATAGATTTGATGTGCTGAGCCGTGGAGTGACTGTGTCAAATGTAGCAGCATTTTGATTCTCTGTGATCTACACATAGCTTGCTGGAGTCATGGTTTATACTCAAGCTAAACCATATTGTACCTTGTTAATTGAAATTATTGATATGGATGAAAAAAAAACAACCAGGAAACTAACCCAGCACTTTTGATTGTTGTCCAAAAGCTATTTGTCTTGTATACAAACAGCTCTCCAGTGTTGGCTAAGTATGTCATTAAGTCTTCACCCATTCGTAGAACTTCAGGACCAGATTGATAGTTATCACTCCTAAAACAATCAAAAAATTTATATGAAAACTAAAAAATATAGAATACCGTATATAGCTTAGCTGGTTAGCTTGAAATACCGAATGCTACTAAATAATTAACAACCTCTTGGCTGGTCTAAGTCAGGGCACGGTGAACTCGGAGATCAAACCCTCAAACAGCTTTTGGGTTGATCAAAGTCAGGGCATGGCTAACTCACAGAGGGAACCCTGAAACAACCTCTGGGCTAATCTAAGTCAGGCCATGGCTAACTCACAGATACAGTAGAACCCTGAAACAACCTCTGGGCTGATCTAAGTCAGGCCATGGCTAACTCACAGATAGAACCCTGAAACAACCTCTGGGCTGATCAAAGTCAGGCCATGGCTAATTTACAGATCGAAACCTGAAACAACCTCTTGGCTGATCTTTTTCAGGGCATGGCTAACACACAGTTCGTGGAGAAAGGAAGACTGTAAAAGCCTGGAGAAAAATAACCCTCAAATCAAGGGAGAAACTTAACAACTCTACTCATATTTATATTGCTGAATTTTTGTATTATATACTGTATATCATATTTTGCTTAATTTTAATTAATTAACTCCTAGGAGTTATGTTGTTAATTAAAATTTTTTAAAAAGAAAATCTTTATAATACCATAATTATTAATGTTATTATTATTATTATCATTATCATTATTATTATTATTGTTAATGCTACCCTCCAGTACCATTGATTCCCATAGCTGTTCTTTATAAACAAAATATATACACATACAAACCTTGCATTCTCAAACTTTTGCTTCATCAATTCACTCATGGTTTTGAAGAATTCAGGTGGTGAAAAGACATATACTCCACAGTTGATCAGATTACTGACAAAAGTTTCAGGTTTTTCAACGTAGTGGACTACCTGTGGATAGGGATGTAAGAGGTGAAATTGAAAGGTAATAGTAATTTATTAAGGATGAGGGCAAAACAATTGCCATCTCACTGGAACCGATTTAGGGGGGAGGGAATGAGTTACCTGGTACCCACCACCTCTGGAATTGAAATCTTAGATTTTGTCCCCAAATATGTATCTCCAAAACTAAAAGCCAAATCACAGAAATGAATGGACTGTCTGTCTGCATGTACAAAAAACATTCAATTTGTGAATAGAAATTGCCACTACAGTCCCCCAGTATCAAGCATTCGAACAGGTCTCTGAGGGGGGAGGGGGTATGTACCGACACCCACCACCTTAATTCATAAAATCGGGATTTCAAAACATTGGCATTGTAGAACTTGCACATTCTTTACATTACAGGTTATTGACTTTTGCAAATGATTTGCTGTCAAACGAGGCTAAGCCTGGGCAGATGAGTCTGTAGTCATAAACACAGCAATATTTACCGAATGAGAAATAGGACTATTGTATTATCATACCTCATGACAATCTTCTTTTTCTACAAGACATCCATAGTTTTGAGCCTGCTTTCTGTTTGCCTGCACACAATGACAACAACAAACTTTAAATATTGTATAATCTTTCTTTGCCATTTCAATGATAATACTCCAAAAGCAATCATGATTCAGCCCTAGCTTGTGGGACATGACAACCGTAACTAAGAGGAGTTAGAAAGACAAAGTGTCACTGTATCTTTGATGTTTTTACCTCTGTTGCCATAATAGCATGCTTCCCTGGATGTTGCTTGTAGAATTTTAGGAGTTCTTTGAATGGAAAGTCACAACTAATGTCTGCATTGATCACTATCAGTCCCTCTGGATTCCCAAATGATATCTGGTCACGAAAATGATAGATGCCGCCAACGGTACCCAGTGGTTGATATTCTTGAAGGTATCTGAAGGGAAGTAAAGGGATACCATGAATATTACCCTCAAAATACCACAGACTCTTAGAGTGTGTTCATACACTGTACTTAAAGTGATTGGCTCAGAAGGGGGGTACCTGTATATTTATAGAGAGACTCTTTGGCAAACGTATTGGGTACATGCTTGTTGTATCTCTTATGGGAAAGAATTAGTAATTATTTGGTATTTCAAAATATAAAGTTTAGAACTTTAGGGTATTGAAAAAGAAAGAGCCCATTGCTTTTTGTATTTTATAATAATTATGCATACATTGTAGCTCAGACACATCTTCGAACTCAGTAACCCTAAATATTTTGAACGTTTGTTTGCGTGTAATTTTGTATACTGTAGTATCTCCTAGGGGTTGAAAATGTCCAGCCATGCCCTTTTCAAACGACTTCTTTAATGAGCATGCCCAATTCTTTTATTCTGGAGTACCCTAGGGAATGATGGGACACTTTGAGTCCAAGTGTACAAGGTCCCAATCTTGTGCTTGGGCACTGTCAGTGCACTACCAGTCCTTGAAGTTCACCTGGGTTCTTCAAAATCATAAATTTCTTAATATTTTTGAGAGGCACACATTGTACTTTGGAGCACCATGTTCAGGAACCAAGTGTTAACATGATCTTAGACAGCTGTTTAGCTTGAGGCCATATATGTGTTCCTTGTCGAGATCATGTTTCCTAGAATTTTTATAGACTGATTTTTTTCTTGCACAACGTGAGTGATTTGGTATACTAAGGCAGTGCTGTGACCTTGGAGTGATCATGTCCACACCATGTTCATGCCCTGTTTCAGGTATTTGATTGGAGGGAGAGTAAATTATCTTGCAATGTGATTGGTCTAGTGCATGCCTTGCCGTGTCATAACTGTGTTCATGCTGTAGGCTTTTCACACACAGTCATACAAAAAATGCCCTAAAAATTTCTCATTCTAGACCACATACAATTCCTATAAAAACATGCAGAGAACCTGGAGAAAAACCCTAGAGCAATATCCCTGACTAGTCATATCATAATGTTAGATTATTTTTTTTACCTTATTATTATCCCAAACTCCTGCTGTGCTGATGCAATAAACTTGGATAGCGGCTCACTGGATTGATAGAAACCTATCAAAATCACTTCTCTTAAGTCTGGGATCTTTAGACGAAAAAAAAGCATTAACCAAATACATAAGTAATATAATTCTGAGATCTTCAGACGAAAAAAAAGCATTAGCCAAATTAATGAGCAGTAGTAATAATATTTGTCATAATAGAACTTACAACAAATTTCTCAAGGAAATGTCATGTGATATGAAATGGGTAATTTCCATGTGAAGCTAAAAATGTCTGTTGGGGACACTATAGCATAAAAATTGAAAACCCTCCCATGAGAACAAGAGTTTGTAACTGGACAAGACGTTCCACGTCACTTCATCAAGACAGGAAGCTTCCATAGTAAAATTTATATAATAACAGATAATTAATTAAAACTCCTCAAAAGAAAAAAATGAAAAACAGTAAAGCCTAAACTTTTAAGGTAGTTATATCCTATCTTCTATCAAGAAAGGGTAATAATTTATTCTGGATGAAGTTTGAAGTTATTAAGTACAGCAAATCTCGATATTTCAAACAATAAACACCAACCTGTTTACAAGCTTCGATGTGGTGGTGTATGATAGGAAATCCTCCAACTGGGAACAACGGCTTTGGAAGCTCCAAAGAAAGAGGACGAAATCGCGTCCCTACAAGACAAAATAATTTTACAGTGAGAACAAAATGAAGTCAATGATCATAAAATAAGCATCAAATAATTCTATAAACATTTCTGACAAATCCAACTAACATCCAATGGATCGAAAAACGTAGAACTAAAGTTATCAATTGCTTACCTTTCATGGGACCTCCTATGAGAATTATAACCTTATACATTTTGTTTTCAGGGAAGATTTTGGTTCAAAGGCAGAAGGATCAAGTCTTGTTGTAAGATTTCTATGGGAATCTTTACCTTCTGATCAAAACTTTGCCACCGTGGACACGACCGTTAGAGGACTGGGCACTATAAGCGAGGTTACCAAGTTTTTGGTTCTCAAGATTCACAACGGCCCCTTCCCCTCCCCTCATCGTTTTCAATGCGAGATTCTGTGCGGATTTTGGAATAGTGCACCTAACTCCCGATGACAGGGTAGAAAAACGGTTTTTGACCTTTCGCCATAAGGACAGCTTTGCGTATTAAGCTCAATATTTTGTTCTTCAAATGCGACCAAGATTTGAATGCCGACGTATTCACGGATGTAAAGTTCGAGTACTTTGGGAGAGGTGACATTTTGATCAGTAGAAAAACCGACTAATAATTCGACAAAATTTCGTCACAAGTTTCGAGCAGCAGTGACACAACTGAAACGTAAAAAAACACTGAAAGTAGATCTAGAGGACTTGTCGTTTTTCTGTCGCCTGCATGTGCACTCCCGATACGATACTTTCAGTATTGATTCTAAATAAATTCAATAGTTGAATGGTGAAATATTTTCATGCGCCTGAATGTTGCTTTTGAAGGTATTTGAAACATTAGTACATTAATTATGTTCATTAATTATGCATTGTAGGGAATTATGCATTGTAGGGGCTGTAGGAAAAGTAGGGAAGGCTTTGAAAAAAATCAAACAAAGAAGGGGGGCTTTAATAGTATTTGCTGACTTAAGGAGGGGGGGAGGGGGGGGGGGGGAGGATTGAAACAAATAATTAAGGTATGTCAGAAAATATCACCAATAGTTTAGTCAATTGCATTCGCATAAAAGTAGTTACAATCAGCTCACCAAAGTTGCAATAAAGCATTTAGAAAAAAATATATTATATATAATGCAAAAGTTCTTATATACCAGATCCGGCAGAGCAGCAACAAGAGTATCCAGTGTTAAATAGTATGTAAAAAGTATTCAAGTACATTCTTATAAGGTGGGGGGGATTTTTCTAAAAAGTCACAAAGGACAAAGGAAGGGGGGGGGGGTCAATAATTTTCTTTTAGATAGAATTTTTTTGGGGGGATGGGGGCGGGGGGGGGGGGGGGGGTTCTGAATCTTTCCAAGGTTTTTTTTCGATTTTTCCTCCAGCCCCCCCCCCCTCCCCCCCCAGGCATAATTAATAATTAATGAACAGTCCCTAAACAACAGCCATTATCAGACACCAAATTCGCAATAGACATTGTGGAAACCTTGAGAATAATGATGATGCTTTATGAACACCACTTGTATACACTTGTGTGTATATTTATGTCATTGACCGTCAGTAGAAGTATCAAACTTGAAGACGCAACATTCAAATCCAGAGATATTTGACCATTCAACTATTAATCCCTTCATATAGAATCGATACTGAAAGTATTGTATCAGGGGCGGGTTAGCTTCTAAGTGTAAATGTTATGGGACGACCCTCTCGATACTAGCTCGGGGATCTTTATTCTACTTTCTCTGACTTAAACTAATTACATGATCTCTATTTATAATAACTTCATGGCATGTGTCAGTCTATAATCAATATGATAATATCGCTGTCATGATTAGCTAAAAGAAATAGTAAATTCCTAAGTGTGATATCTTAATAACGATTAATACGAGTGAATTGAAAATCTTGGAATTAAACATAGCTTAAACTAAGATGAGAGTATGTAGACCGCGTTGGCACTAATGAAATAGTTAAAGATATAGTAATATTGATAAGTTGTAGTGTTTGGGAACGAGGTCATTCCGGGCGAAAGCTAGCCCTTGGAATTCAATTCGGAAAAATTTATTTCCGATCTCGCTCGACCTCGCTTAATTTTTCCGAATTTAATTCCAAGGACTTTTGCCCGAAATAACGTCGTTCCCAAGCACTACAACTTACCCATATTTCTATAGCTTAAAATAAAGTTAATATATGAATATATTGTATAAATGTATAGAAAAGGCCTACGAGGAATATTTCTATCATAAGATTTAAAAGAATAGTGCTAACTGATAACTAAGCAAAGGGGTAAAAAGTGTGTAGGGCGTAACCAGCTGAGGTACACATGCAAATGGGCGGAGCTAAGGGGTTTACTTGGTAGCCTTGCTGAAATCTTACATCGATACTCTTATATAGCAAATTAATCGTTCTTTATTTTGTTTTCATACGATAAGAAATAGTAATTAGAAAACTGATCTCTAGCTTAGTTAGCTTAATTAAAAACATTAATTTTCTCTCTCATGATAAACTTCTATTGAGCGGCAAGTCGAGATTTAAAAAGGGCGCAAAAAAAACACGAAAGAACAATATTACCAGATCGTCTATGACACCTATTCGTTCGTATGGTCTAAAGAAACTTATTTTAAAAATATCAAAGCAGTCAATTGTTCTAGTAACTTTGTTTTTTATCTAAATTAACTGAAATTAGTTTTACGTTGCTCGCGGTGGTCTTTGTGTCGTGTTCGGCCAGTGCATGTGACGCGGTAAATAACGTGGAAAAGGAAATACAAAACTGATTATTGATCAAATACGAAGAGACTGAATGGGTTCTGTGCGATAAATGTTTATGTTTTTTTTCAAAGAGGGTGCCAATGGCGTTAGTAGTTTACTGACAATTGGACAGAAATTAAAATAGTAGTTAACTGAAAAATAACCTAAACTTAGTCTTAATTAGCTGAGATTTCATTATTTTGCTTAATAGCTAGCGTTCGTAAAATTATTATAGCTAAATGAGATTCAGCCGAAAAAATTAGTAGTTAAGAGGGAGACAATTTCGAAGATTAAAGAGTGTTTACACAACAGGGCTCTCAATGATTTTCAAAATAGACCAACTCTTACTCTCTAACATTAATAAAAGCATTGAAGTTCAATAGCACATTATTTGAACGGTTTACGAGGCAAAAAATAATCATAAATAACGTCTGGACATATTGTACAAGAGCTTAATAATAGAGTGGGCGAGTGGCACGTGTGATCTTTGAATCCGCACGTCGAACTAGGATCCGGTTTGATGTCTCTGTATAGCTTAGTTTTATTTGACGTTTTTCTTATTGAATCATGATGTTCTCTTCTTTCATTTAATCAATCGTTTCAATCAAATTTTCAATTATTGGATTTATACTGTATGTCTATACTGAGAAAATTTGGTTAAAAAAACCTTCACTGACCTCCAAACGGTTTGCAGAACGGAAGCACACTGAACAACATTTTAAGAAAAGAAAAGTGTCATTAGTACCGAAACAAGAAAGAAGAACTGAAAGGAAAATTAGGTGAACTCAGCTCGTCTGAGCACAATAAAAGTTAATTCAAGTTTATTAGTAAAGTACAGATGTTATTGTTACACAAATGCATGCTGATATAAATTTACGGAGGAAGTGTATATATTAACAAATGATAAGGATTATTTTCATTCCACGAGATTCCAATCTTTTTAGTGCCGCGTGTGTGAAACGAAAATTTCAAATTGTCTGACAGAGAGAGTTGCAAAGAAATCGAAGTAGTGCCAAGGGGCTTAAAAACGCTCGAAAATAAAGAACTTAGGTACTCGAACAAACATGCATTTCGATTCCTGGATGATAATATGAAAAAAGACTTTGAAAAAGTAAAAAGCAAATCAATAGACCGTTTTCTCAAGGTTGCGTGGGCATCCATTTTGAAGGGTCACAAAACTGAAAAACGCAAATACTGTAAAATTGAGAAGACAGTGTTATATTTTAGAGGAGAATAATCAATTTTATGAATCCTTATCGAAAAAAATCCTTGCAATGCTATGCAATGATAATACTTGTGTTCTGGTGTCGTGGCCAGTCAAGTCCCTTTTAAAATGATTTGGATGCGCACGCAACCTTGAGAAAACGGCCGTAAATTTGCTCGAGCTAGAAGACTTACAGCCGATATATTGACTCTATAGAAGACATACGCCACAAGCTGAGTAAGAGCAAAATGTGGAACACAAACCGAATAAACAACACCAGCGCTATTCAAACGGACATCGTGAAATCTCAATCTGAAATAATACTCCAACTAGTTTTGGTCTTGGCACTCTTTCTCTCGTCTGTAACCTGGAATTTTTGCATTTATATTTTACTGATACGATATAAAAGACTCCGCACTATTCCAAATCTCTTTTTAGCAAATCATTGTACAGTGAATCTTTTAAATACCATCGTCAATCTACCTCTGTTAATTTTGGACAACGTTATAATGATTAAAGAATTTGGGGGCAAAACCACGTCATGGGTTACGGTCTTGCTGTATGTAACTTTTATCATATTAAACGTCTATTCGATGGTGATAATGATGTTAGAACGTTATGTGGCGATATCTTTTGGTATGACTTACAAAGCATGGACGTCTAAAGCCAAGGCTTTCATTGGGATAGCAATTGTTTGGGGCTCAGCGCTCATCGTATCTTTGACGACGCTTATTTCAGTCTTGGATATCGATCTCGGTGATAAACCAGTCCATATTTATCGTGGAGAATATTTCAAGAAGGCTGTGCGATATTCCTTTCTTGTTAATGTGCTACTATCGATATTTGGCATTACGATTTTATCGCTATTGACTTTTAAAAGTATAAAATTACAGACTTCCCAGGTAAGTGAAACGTTAGTTATTAATGATTTTCAATTCATATACCGACTCAAAACTGAAACTATAGTCAGAAAACAATTGATGCTAGGAATTTTCAAGACCGACAGAATAACTATTATCTTATCATCTTATAATATTTTTTAACGCCGTATTGCGATATTTTTACAAATGAAGTTTTATGGGGAAATTTCCGCTAAAAAAATCTTCAGTTCTCACTATTACTTTTTTAGGTAAATGTTCGTTCATTTGAATTCCATCGCATTGTTCGTCTAAAGCAATTTCAATAATAATTTACCATGGGGGGCACAACAACACTGACAGAGTTTCATTAAGAATAGTGAAACATTTGCAAATTTCCGTCATAAAATATAGAATACTTCCAGTGTTTATTCGGAACTCTTATTAATCTAGACATATGTGAAAAACGCGCGTCGTTATAAAAAAATAGTTTTAAAACCAAATTTTACGAAAAGGTGAAAAACTATGCCGTATTTGTGACCAAAAACAAACTAGATTTACAACAAAAGTTGCCAATTTGGATATATGTGTGTGTGAATATATATGAAATATATATTTGTACGTACTGCGCTTGTAATGTATCAAATTGAGCTGATCCTCGCAGTATGTAAAGCTACTTATGGAGCTGCATATGTTGTCTCGAAAAGCGAAACTCGTTAATTTTTGTGGCACTGCTTGGCACAAGCACTACCACTATGCTATCGGTCCATGTCCGTGTATGAGTAAAATGTACACAGGACCCCAATACCACATTTCGTAGCAGTATCAGATGATCAGGTGCCAAGCGAAACGATCAATACCTTCTCGTATCTTCTCGAAAATATCCGAACCCTTGGAACCAATCAACGCTCAAACGCATAAATGTCGTTGTTTTACTCGTTGTTACGTCGTTTTCCCGAAAACTACCTCATGTTCCACGATCAAGCGGAGAAAATGAAAGGTTTCAACCGAGTCATAACAGGCCAATGTTTACGGAGATATCGATCATTGAACATCAAGAACCAGAAGCAGCTGATTTTTTTGCAAATGCAAAAGACAAAAGTGCAAACAAAAGAAATATATCATTCTCGAAAGCAGGATTTTGAGCCGCATTAGCGAAAAAACTGAGCTATTGTAAGATAATTGAGCCTCTGAAAGAGGAATATTGAGCCCCTGAAAGAGGAATATATTGAGCCTCATTGTGGGATAATTGAGCCTCAAAAGAGGAATATTGAACATCATTTCGGGATAATTGAACCTCGAAAGAGGAATATTGAGCCCCACTGTGAGATAATTGAGCCTCAAGAGGAATATTGAGTACCATCGTGGGAACATTCGACCTCGAAAGATGAATACTGTGCATTGATGAATATTATATCTTGTAAAATCCTATCGCAAAATGACTAAAGCTCGAAAGAGGAAAAGATTTAAAAAAGTATGATTTACCGTCATTCCCGTTTATACTATATTTCTGTATGCTTCCACAGTTTTTATCTTCGCATTATATACTATTTCAGCTAATATAAAACACAAACCGACATCATATCACCGGCACATCAAAAACTCCCTTTAATGGATATCTTCAACAAATTTCTATGAAACTATAAATTCGATTACTAGCAGTGCTACATGCGCTTTATAAGCGCTATTTCTAATACATTGGCATTATTCGTTAGGGAAAGTTGAATTTGAAGGGATTTTCGAATCTGGGTACGGTCTGGGGGCCAGTTAGTCAGTCTCTACAATGTTGCATGCCTTCGGGCTAGAACATCATCTTAAATAAAGCGTTTTAACCATACGGCGGCCATCTTGAATTTTGTTTTAATTTAGAAATTATGAGATTGCTGAGGGGGCAACTGTTGGGGAAAAATAAACTGTATCAAGAGAATGTTCTCTTGTGACTGTATACAACTGTCAGGTTGTCTTTTTATGACCATATTGAGTATATTAAGAATGAGATTAATAAGAAGTTATAGGCCTTTTAAGGCGAATCAAGAATTTTTTACCTGTAAATGCTAGGATATTCTTTTTCACAGCAGCTTTGTATTGCCTCTTTTTGAATAACTGACATAGTGTGGGGGGATAGAGGAAATATAACATATTATTTATTAAAGATAAGAATATTATTTATTATTCATGATCGCCGACGTAATTACCCAGCCACTCTAGGCCTTATAAAGTTTCTACCTTTGCCCTCTTGGTAACCTAATATTCAAGATGGCCGCCGTAATTGCCACCATTAGTCTCGCTTTGATGATGATGCAAAGGGATGCATAGCTTCCTTTCAACAAGGCGCAGAGAACTGTTAAAGGGACTAGTGAACGCGTCCAATCTCATCCAGATAGGAATCTCTCGCTCTTCACATCATTTTTTCCTTTCAAAAATCATTTATTGTATTCGAAATTAACTTTAACTTTCAATAATTGTCATTAGGATGAATGACCACTATTTCTTTTTTGCTTACATTTAGTTATCAGTTACAATCTCGATCCCGGTTGTACAAAGGATGGATAGCGCGTATCCGACGGATAAATCCTTATCTAGTGGATACGTCGATGCTGTTATCCAATGAATTTATTCACTGAATAAGATTTATCCGTCGCATCACGCTCTTTACAACCATTCCCTCTGCGATTCTCCTAGTTTTATATGCTGTAAGTGAACAGTCTGATTTATATCCCACTAATATATCGTTTCATGTTTTCTTTCAAGGTGTCATCTTCAGATAGTTTATCCTGTAAGAACGCCAAGCGCCGACTCCACAACCAGTCGGCAGCCGTCAAGAACATAATTATCATTACCATCACTTACGGACTGTGCTTCGTTCCTGGTATCATCTTCACTGCGGTCACCGAAGAAATCGAAATAGACAAAAACTATTGGAGTAACTTCATCATTCCATTGTGTGTCTTTTTCACCGGCGCTATTGACCCTATTGTCTTTATTTCGCGGTCTGAAACTCTAAAGAGAGCTCTTAAGAATATTTGCAGGAGTTCGGCAGATTTTAGTCAGAATGACTTCGTAGCATACACTGTAGGGAATTTGAACTCGGAGTTGTCGCCAAGATATAACCTTCCTATGCAGGATCTGCCAAGTTGTAAAGTGCAGCCCTATGGTGCTAACGAACCAAGGGAGAAGTTGTTTCAGAAAACCTTTCACGTGGAAAACCTATGTACATTATAGCAAAAAAAGGTTTACGCCTGTACCACGGCGGTAAGTTGAGCTTCAGACGTATATATATATTACGATAACAGATGTTCAGAAATTTCTGAACGTTGAATGTCGTATATATATATTACGATAAGAGATGTTCAGAAATTTCTGAACATTGAATGTCGTATATATATATATTACGACAAGAGATGTTCAGAAATTTCTGAACATTGAATGTTGTATATATATATTACGATAAGAGATGTTCAGAAATTTCTGAACATTGGATGTTGTATATATATATTACGATAAGAGATGTTCAGAAATTTCTGAACGTTGGATGTCGTATATACATATTACGATAAGAGATGTTCAGAATTTTCTGAACTTTAAATGTCGTATATGTATATTACGATAAGAGATGTTCAGAAATTTCTGAACGTTGAATGTCGTATATGTATAATATATATATTTAGGCAATGACTAAAAGCGGAGCTCCCGATACGGAAGTCACAGGGAGAACAATTTGAATGAAACTGAAAGGTAAAAATAAGATCGGGGAAAAAATATTCAATTAATTTTTATTCGAGATGAAGATAATTTCTCCCATAATAAAAACCATGCAGTGAAATCGAATCGAAATGCACTACATTGTTTTTTTTTTTTTTTTTTTTTTTTTTGCGCGAGTACATATCTCCCACATAGGAATTTTGTACACGACTCACCACCACCCCCAGGGGCTAGTTTTGCTCTTAGAAGATTCTTCGACAAAGTTTTCCAAAAAACCGACATTTTTAGGCTTTGAATCTCTTTTACTTAAAAAACGAAAGATAACTATAGCTAATCCAATACAATATCAAGTTTAGTGAAATTTACCTCGGATGTCTTTCATTGAAATCGAAAATCTGGAGATTTAGGACAAATCAAGACCAAAAAACAGACTTGGAAACTGGTTAAGGCGAGCAAAATATAAGCTTACTTTAATAATTACGTCTTTTACAGAACGAGACGAAGTTTACATTCATTTAAACTTGACAACAACTGAGACAAAATAGAAAATAAAGGCAATCCAAAAAGGCAATGCAAAATGACGAATTTCTTTGTCACTAAATTGGCGTTTGTAAATGTTTTTGAATATTTTTTAAAGTGAAAGTCTAGGTCTTTCTACAACAACATCTCTCAACAACACAAATTTAAGCTCATTTTTATAATCAGACTTGCTCGAATGCTGCTTAATAAGCAGTTGAATATTTGGTGTAAATTTATATTTCATTCAATACTTGAATAAATTATCTGTAGAAATAAAAGTATTAAATGAAAGTCTTCGTTGTTTTGCCGATGGGGCCCCGCGGTAGGAGGCGAATCTTTCTTGAACGAAAAACATACGATAGTTGGTTAAAGTAAAACCGAAGTGCTAAAGATTTACAAAGCTAAATAAAGGACGAATATTTGTTGTAATATGCTCTTCATGTTATATTTACTCCAACATTAAAATAAATTAAGATTATCTACAGAAATATTAAAAGTTTTGAGGGAAAGTCTTTGATTTGTCGATTCGTCGAGAAAAAATGCTTGTCAAAAAAAAAAAAATAAACGATTGTTTGCTAAACAACACACCTGAATTCTTGGAGAACACTTCTTAATCCATCTTTGAATACATGAACGTTTTTTAATTGTCTTTGGTCTATAACTTTCCCTAAAGCGATTTTTTCTGTGCATTTGAGAGTCGCCTTAGCTAGTAGTTTTGCTTCAAATTCCTTTGTCTTAGTTTCACGCTCATTTTCTCTTTGTTCATCCGTGAAGTTTTGCCTCATATTCCTTTTTCAGACACCTCTTGAGAAGATGACGCTTGGTCAACTAGATGCAAATCTCCGCAGGTTTTATCTCGAAGCACGAAAGACAAACGGCGAGATGTACAGCAAGAAAACACTCCTGGGCTTTCGACATGCCATTGAGAGATGATGCCCAGCTAGTTCAAATGAAGCGAAAAAACACGGAGGATACACAACACAAGCCAGTCATAGAAAACCAAGATCTATTGAAGCTGAAAACTTCCAAGGCTCTCTACCTTAATGATCCATGGAGTCTGTTAAGGATTGTCTGGTTCCATCTGATCTTGTTTTTCTGCCGGAGAGGAAGAGAAGGCCAGCGAGAGCAAAAGACATCGAAGACTCGAATGTATGAAACTGACTACCCAAACGACGGCTACAAAGCTCTGCGCTCGTATTTGTCAAAGACCAATCCAAACTGCGAATCTTTCTTCCCAGTATCCGAAGAGAAATTGGTCCCCAACAGACGACGTGTGGTACGAAAACAGGCCCGTTGGCGTCAATAAGCTGGACGGAATGATGAAAAAAATCAGTAGAGAGGCCAAATTATCCAGCCCATACACTAACCATTCAGTCCGAGCCACATCAATCACAGTGATGTCAAATGCAGATTTTCCTAATCGCTATATAATAGCCATATCTGGGCATCGAAACGAGCAGAGTTTGGCACACTACAATTATACGAGGCCTTCGACCGAACAACTGCACCACTGTTCTGAAGTGCTGTCCCACAGTCTCACTTCCTCAAGCCAAGCGATCGTCCCGGCTATTGTTTATCTGAACACAGCTGTTAAAAACAACGTGGTTGTAGAAGTTGCAAGACAAGATCCGCAAGCCAGTTTAGTTCCATTTTTAGCAACTGCACAGTTCAAAACGTGCAACTAGTCATTCACAAGAAGTGATCGCTGATCTATCCCAACGGCTGCAGACCATAAACATAAGCTCTGTGATCCATCTTCTTTTAGACTCTCATTTCTCCGCGAGGGCTTTTAAATGGCTTTTTTGATTATCGCGGTATTTTTCTTGTAGAAGAGGCGCTGTAAAACATACTTTGAGAATTTTGATCGTCAACGGTAGATGTTAATTTCCTTAGTGTGCATATGTGATCATACGAATAATTTTTTTTCTGTGAATTAAAGTCGTTATCCATGTTATGAAAGCAATAGTCCATAATTAGCGTGCGTATATTCAGTTCTGGAATCACTCTAGTAGCTAGAGATTACGCTGCTCTCGTGCTTCCAGAACTGGATAGTATACGCACGCTAATATTGGACCATTCCTTAACTTACAGCACGTACACGGTATACGACATGCCGGAAAAACTAGAGTGTTTTTGATATAAGTAGTACAACTAGAGTATGCAATGTACACTACTGACTTACAGCACGTACACAGTACGACATGCCGTAACAACTAGAGTGTTTTGATATAAGTAGGCAACGTACACCACTGACTTACAGCACGTACACGGTACAACATGCCCGAAAAACTAGAGTGTTTTTGTATAAGTAGGCAACGTACACTGCTGACCGCTTACAGAACGTCCACGGTACGACATGCCACAATAACTGGAGTGTTTTGATATAAGTAGGCAACGTACACTACTGACTTACAGCACGTACGCGGTACGACATGCCACAATAACTAGAGTGTTTTGGTATAAGTAGGCAACGTACACTACTGACTTACAGCACGTACACGGTACGACATGCCACAATAACTAGAGTGTTTTGATATAAGTAGGCAACGTACACTACTGACTTACAGCACGTACACGGTACGACATGCCACAATAACTAGAGTGTTTTGATATAAGTAGGCAACGTACACTACTGACTTACAGCACGTACACGGTACGACATGCCACAATAACTAGAGTGTTTTGGTATAAGTAGGTAACGTACAGTACTGACTTACAGCACGTACACGGTACGACATGCCGTAAAGACAAGAGGGTTTTGAAAGAAGTAGGCAACGTACACTACTGACGTACAGCACGTACACGGTACGACATGCTGGCGTAACAACTAGAGTGTTTTGGTATGAGTGGAAAACGTACGGTACTGACTTCCGGTACAACATATTGTAACAACTAGAGTGTTGTAATTATGAGTATATACGAAACGTACGGTAATGACTCGAAGCACGTATACCTGTACGACATCCCGTAGCAATACAACACCCACAAGCTTTGAATAATAATTGATAAAACTATTATTTATGTTCTTTTATTTTAGTACGTTTTGTGCAGTAACCTGTTAAAAACCACATGTGACATGCATATAAAAGTAAAAAGTGGATAAAAAGTAAAAAAGTATAGAATGAATAGCCAAATAACTAGTATATGAGGGACATACGAACAAAAGGATGATGTAACCAGTAAATTAAGACGAAAAGCATGGACCACGGCCTACAACAACTTTTTGTAAGAGATATATATATATATATATGGTTACCATGGGCGGTTCCAGCCAAACTTTTGGGGGGGGGGGGGGGGTAATTGAGTTTAGGGGGAGGGGGCTAATTGAGTTTCTTCCGTTAACACAACGGAAAACAATATAAAAAGCATCGTTTTCTTCTGCTGAAGGGGCGGCTTCAGCCCACTTTGACTCCCTGGATTCGCCCTTGGTTACTGTTTAAAGAATAAAATCATTCTAAATGAATCGTTACCAGTCTACAATTGAATCTTATTACTAGACAATGACAAGCAAACACTACTCTCGGCGGTGTTTGTATATCATCCTCCCTCTTATATTCTATTTGTGGTTTTCAACCATTCCCAAGAGGATCAAAAGACAAAGACATAGTGGCCATGCTGGTGGACAGTTATGAAAGGACTTAATGAGAAGTCTTTTGTTAAAATTCAAATGAGATTACGTAACGTGAAAACGAAGAATCGAAGAAATAGGAAATGCGCGTGCACGCGTGCTGCGTGAGTACAGTTATAAAGCATGCGATCGAGAAATTGCCAGAACACGAGAGAAGTGATAGGAGAAGCAGGACGCGCAGCGGAGTGCTTCTGGACACTTCTCGAGTGTTCTGCCAATCCCCAAGTGCTTTATAACTCCACACAGCACAGCAAGCAACTTTTCTATTTCTTTTATAAAATAAAAATCACAATAACCGCTATTTTGAATAGGAATGACTAAAAGTGCAAGCGCGTGCTGTGTGCTCTCATAAAGCAAGCGTTCCCACCAATCAGAACGCAAGATTTATAAAAGTTATTTTATGATATAGAGTAAACACCCGCAAAAAACAACCCGTGATAGTCTATTTTGAATGGATTGACTTTTTGTACTCTAATGGCTATTTTCAACGGACCAGCACGCATATTTAGCTCTGATGCATGCACCGGTATTTGCTTTCTTTAGTAATTTCAATTTCTTAATGGTCTTTGTAATAAATTCCACAATGCTTTTTACGTCAAACGTATTCTTTGAAGTTTTATTACTATTATTATCGTTATCTATTATCGCGGCCCGCGAAGCTTCATGTCTCGTTCACCGACTAGCATTTCAACGACCGTCAATCAAAGAACTGAAAAAACAACAACAAAAAAACAACAACAAACAAACAAACAAAACAAAACAATATCAACAACAACAGCCCTCTGAAAGGCTTCACTTCATTTCCCTTCCCTTCCCATCATTACACTTCACTTCACTTCACTTCACAAAAGATTGAATTAAAGATTTCAGAGCACTAAAATGTTTAATCCAGTCAAAAATCTACCTCAAGATATTGCTTTTTATGTTATTTCAGTTCTTTGGTGATTGCGTTGGTTGAAATGCTAGTCGGCGAACGAGACATGAAGCTTCGCGGGTGGCACTACAGCGATAATACAAGTAATAAAATTAAAAGGATAAATTTCGAAGTAAAACGCGGAATAAAAGGCATTGTGGGATTTGTTGGGGGCCTATAAGATGCTTTATTGGTCAAATTTCAATCTGGACGTTCTTAAGTCACAGTTTCCTTTATGCGGGCGTTTACTGTATTCCATTCTATTTCATCCTAATCCATTCTTCTCTATTCTATCCTATCCTATCCTATCCTATCCTATCCTATCCTATCCTATCCTATCCTATCCTATCCTATCCTATCCTATCCTATCCTATCCTATCCTATCCTATCCTATCCTATCCTATCCTATCCTATCCTATCCTATCCTATCCTATCCTAAACTATCCTATCCTATTCCACTCCATCCTCTCTTTTACCTGGTACCTACCACCCACGATTAGGTACCCATTTCTCCACGACATCTTCTCCATTGTGGACATAATAGACTGGGTGCATACAGGCTGTAGCACAAGACTAAAAAGCAACAAAGAAACCTACATTAACCTGGTTTGATATTCACTGAGAACTTGGGGGTATGGCTATTCATTACACATTAAGGCTTGATATCAGTGTGATAAAGCCGTGAATAAAACGTGAATTTTTAAGCTTTTGTTTTATTTAAGTTAGATATCTATATAATAAAAAGAACATTACATGACCGCTTGGAGATACGATTTTATATATCTTCTCGTGTTCAATTTAGCTATCTCACGGGATCATGTGAGTTGAGGTTTGTTTCGGTTACGAGTGTTGTTACGTCCAAAGGGCGCTTTTTCGTTCCATTGTTATTGTTGGCATAGTTTCGTGTTTTCGTGCAGTGTTTTAATGTATTCATATTAAGTTAAGTATTTGCGCCTTGGTTAGATTTTTCAGTTGCAACTAGTATCGGTAGGAGCGAGGACCTACTTGTTTTAGAGAACGTTTTTTGGTTCTCTCGTTAGTGTCTTTTTCTTCATGGCGTAAGACAAATGTATTTGTAAGTATTTTTCGTTTTGTTTTTCTTTGTTCGTTATCTGCTTATACCTTTGGTTCATCATATTTAGTAGTTTGTATTTATTTATTTTGTTAGGAACTGGAGGCTTTGTAATATTCACTACGTTCAAGTATTTTTAATAAACGCCTTTATGTATTGAGTCCTCGTTTCCTACAAGTGTTTTTCTCTAATTTTGATCAACTGGTGAAATGATATCGTGGTAAATCAAACTGAGAGAACTGACATACCATAGAACATCGGACATGTGTTTTTTACTCAAAAAAAACAACAACAAAAAAAAAAAAAAGAAGAAGAAGAAGAAGAAAAAAAAAAGATTTTGTCCTCAAAACTTTAAGTCGAATCACAGAAATAAATGTACCTTGTGGATACAAGTAGGCTAAACAACGTGTTTTTGTATAAATATAGTCACTATATTAGCGGAGCTCCCGTGCGGGCCGAAGGCCCGCGCGAGCGGAGCACCATACCTAAGAAAAAATGGTAAACTATCGAGTTGATTTTTCATGGATTGGCTGACGTCACTTCCGTCCGTACGCCCGTACGTCCGTCCGTCCGTCCGTCCGTCCGTCCGTCCGTCCGTCCGGGCGTGTACACAAGCATTCCGATTGGCTGGTTAGATTATCTTTTTTTTGGCGGGAATATCGACGCGTTGCAACATCCGGGTACACATAAAGGTAAATCCGGCTATTAAACTTTTGTAAAAAACGTTTTACACCTTTTATTACGTATAGAAATACCGAAAGATAACAACATAATTTTTTATTCAAGCTTATATAATTTATATTAACTCTATTTACGATGGAACCCCTTCCCGAAATCGATATGTCGAAAGAAAGCTCAGAGGAGAATGAAGCCAAAAAAGAAAGGCCTGAAGTAAAAGAGTTTTTTTCGAAAGAGGAAAAACTCTGGTGGCTTGAAAAAGGAAAGCAAAGACGAAGGACTCACCAAAGAAAAGCGGCAAACAGAGAGAGAGAGAAAACGCAAATCCAGGCGGGACTTCGATTATGAACAAGGAGAACATGAGTAGTATAGGGAATGGGGGTATCAGCGCAATTGACAACTCGATGAATGCCCGCGTTAACTACCACCACCCCCGGTATTACCCGTGTTCTCAGATAATACCCGCGCCGCGTGTAAGACCCCTAGGATTACCCGTGAGGGTTATAAGAGTGTATAGAATCCCATCGTTTCGGCAACCATTTTCAGCTACCTTTTTTTGTGTCCCAAAAGATGTGTGTTCCAAAAGATGTCCAATTGCTATTTCAAAGAGTGTCTCAGAATGTTAACAATAAGGTTAAATCTTTGTTAAGTATGTGTGGAAACTATTTCAAAGAGTGTCTCAGAATGTTAACAATAAGGTTAAATCTTTGTTAAGTATGTGTGGAAACTATTTCAAAGAGTGTCTCAGAATGTTAACAATAAGGTTAAATCTTTGTTAAGTATGTGTATAGAATCCCATCGTTTCCTTTTCCCACACGGGCATTCCTGGTAGACACAAAGTAGTATTTTTTTGTGTCCACTGCGCTGGTAGCAAGCACCAGAAATACCCGTAGGGGGGTAGGTGGAGAAAGGGTCGTGGGTCGCGACACCTCTGCACTATCTTTGCCGCTGCGCCAAAGTAGCCACGTAGCCTGGTATTCGAATTCCCTGTATTGTCTTTTGCGCTCTGTAGAGACCCTCCAAGATCTCCAAAAGTAGTTGTATTGTTCGTTGTTTTCCCAGCATGTATGCAGCAATACCCGTAGCTATGTACAGATACATTCTATACATAGGGTATGTCCGGTAGCTAGACACAAAAAATATAGGGTATGTCCGGTAGCTAGACACAAAAAATATAGGGTATGTCCGGTAGCTAGACACAAAAAATATAGGGTATGTTCCATATCTACAGATATATATGGCTACGCCTAAAATACTATCCGTGGAAGAAATCGCAGGATTGTTGGAAGATCGACGAAATGGAGTGGGGCTGCAGAAGGTAGCCAAAAAGTACGGCATAGGAATACCAAAGATACGCAGGATAGAGCGAGAGAACGGCGTGGAGGTAGCAATCCCCGAGACGCCACCAACTACGGATTTGCAGAAACATTTCCTAGAAGTACAGGATTCTTTTGCTATAGTCCTCGACGACTTGCAAAAAGCTAGAGAAGAACTGCGGGACGCAAAGGAGGAATTGCTAGCCAGAATGGACCAAACACTGGAAGAGGAAGAAATAGATCCCGAGTTCGAAAACTTGGAGGACGAAGTGGAGGAAGTATCCACGAAGATGGACTGGCAAATAGCCGGCGGTGTGCTATTTGCAGTCGCGGGTATTGCTGTCGTCGTTTGGGCATACAGAAAGCCACCCAAAGTTGTCTACTACAGACATCCAGCGGAGGAGCCGCAGAGAAATTCTAAGATTCCGGAGATGGAGTAGAAAGGGTGTCGTTCTGGCCGACACCCTTTGCGGATACGTGCACTATTCTGTCTTTCTTCTTTGCTTTGGTAGTCTTTTCCCTGCCTATTTTGCAGTACAGAGGCGGCGGCTGCGTCCAGTCTATCTTTTGCTCGTCCAGGAAATGTCCCCAGACTGGCGTAGTAGCATGCTCCACAGTGCAGCCCTCCAATACGCACTCCGAACATCGCTCGGAAAGGAACAGTATTGTCCTTTCTTTTTTTCTGTAGGTGGTTTTGGCGTATTTCCAGCATTGGTATTCTCCTGGATGCATGTGCAAAGCCTGCGTGCATTCTTTGTTTGGCGGCGCTGGCACTTCCAGTAGTCTGTCTGGATTTCTGGGCATCGAATGGTCTATTTTCCTAGCCAATTCGTAGTATGTGTCCAAACCGGGTCCTTCCGGTGCGAAGACAGTGGCTATGTTGTTTTCCCACTCTAGCAATATTTCTTCTTTTGGTATGGCTGTGTGTATTTTGTTGTCGGTTTCGAACTTCCCAGCTTGGCAGGCCTCCAGTAGAGCTTCCGTAGCCCACACCAAGCATGTCTCTTTGCCTTTTCGCAATGCTACGCGGTGTCCTCTTGCCGGCCAGACAGCATCTATGTCTCTTGGTACTGCATAGCCTAGTATTTTGTACTCCCCTGGGGGTATCTCTTGCATTCTGTGTACCTTGGTCGGCGGAGAATCGGAGCTGTCGTCTCCAAAGAAGAACTTTCGCAGATTGTTTGTTCTCCTAGCCATTCTTTCTACGACTTTCCTATACTTTTCCAATTCCGTTTCTATCTTCTTCCTGTCCTCTTCCTTCTGCCGCAGGATGGAGTTTCTCTGCTCCTGCAGCTCTGCGTGGTATCTCTTCGTGGCTTCTACCCACTCGTCTCCCTCCAAATCGTCCCGTATGTCTTCCATTCTCTGCTGTCGTTTTCTTTTGGATAGGAAGGATATTCTACGGTCGGTTGGTACTTCCAGTATTCCGAAGAGACTCTTTTCCACTCCTATTCGTTGTGCTTTCTTTGTGCGCCAAACCCACTCTACGTGCTCCGTAGTTGGAAGGAACTCTGCAATCGTTGGTGGATCTTTGTGTACGCGTGTAGGCATGTGCGACTCCGCCAATACGGTTGGGGAGTCTTTGGTGTAGCAGCGCAGCGGAGCTATTTCCACAGGATCCAATGCTTGCACATCTATGCGAAATATGGGGCATTTGCGCAAACCAAACTCTGCTATGGTCCAAAGTACGCATTCTTCCCACTTTTCGTTGCCCCGTACGCGTATGCCAGCTATGCGTTTGGTCCCCAAATTGCAGTACCAAGCTAGGAAGATTTCTTTCGTCTCTTCGCTGCAAATACACAAACATCTGTCCAAATGTTCTGCGAGTGCCAACCACATGTTCTTTGGCGGTTGTACTACAAATATATCCTCTAGAGGTTCTATGGTTTCTGCAATGGCATTGGTGTGTTCTTTGGAGAAATCTCTGCCATAGATGGATATTTCCACTCTACTACAACCTCTCTTTTGCACATCTGGATGTAGGAATGTTCTACGCAAATGGTCGTTGGGGCAATCCACGTACTCTGCAAGTTTTGCACCTACGGGGTTTTGCACTTCTCCGGCTTCGAAGTTGGATACTATTTTGTTGTATATCTTCGTGCGTTTGTTGTTTTCCAACCAAGTACAAACGTGTGCACCCACTTGGTGTTCGTTGTCCAAAATGGTTCCTACGCGCCAACCGCCTCTATGCTGTATTTCGTAGCCCAGCTGTCGTAGTTTGCACACCAAAGCTTTCTTGTCCAATGTACCAGAGAAGTCTTGTGTGTAGTCTACGGAATAGATACCATACCCATGCGCATCTAGCAGCCTGGCAAATTTGGGTATCTTTTCCTCTACTACTTCTATGGACAACTCCGAGGTGTCTACTTTCGCTACAAAGACAGCTGCGTATTCTCCATGCAAACCCTCCCACTTGCGTGCCAACTTGCAAACACGATCTACTATGTTTCCCTTTCTGCAGCTGTGTACTATTTGCACGTGCAAGAAGGCACCAAAGGCGTCTTGGACTGCAGTGGATACTTTGGAGACTATTGTTTTCGCGTTCCTGCATATGCGCCCATATATGTCTTTTTCTGCGACGAAGCCGTAGACAAACACATCGTCTACAAACGGCGGCAATCCTTCCAAGGGCTGCAAACTCGTAGTTCCTTCGTTTCCACGCAAATAGTCGCATTTGGATATGTCGGGCAGCAGGTTTCCGTCGCAGGCATTGTCCAGCAGCAAATGCGCCAACACTCTGCTTTTTGCGCGTATGCCCATCTCTTGCAATGTAGTCGAAATAGTCTTTTGCTCTTCCATGTCTATATCTAGGGGGTAGAAGGTTTTGTCTACTACTATGGGGACCAAATCGTTCTCCTCCACGGGTATTTCTGGTGCTTGCTACCAGCGCAGTGGACACAAAAAAATACTACTTTGTGTCTACCAGGAATGCCCGTGTGGGAAAAGGAAACGATGGGATTCTATACACATACTTAACAAAGATTTAACCTTATTGTTAACATTCTGAGACACTCTTTGAAATAGTTTCCACACATACTTAACAAAGATTTAACCTTATTGTTAACATTCTGAGACACTCTTTGAAATAGTTTCCACACATACTTAACAAAGATTTAACCTTATTGTTAACATTCTGAGACACTCTTTGAAATAGCAATTGGACATCTTTTGGAACACACATCTTTTGGGACACAAAAAAAGGTAGCTGAAAATGGTTGCCGAAACGATGGGATTCTATACACTCTTATAATCGAGTTGTCAATTGCGCTGATACCCCCATTCCCTATACTACTACATGATCGTGAAAGAAAAAGGAATATGAGGCAAAACTTGACGGATGAACAAGGAGAAAATGAACGTGAAATACAAAGGAATTTGAGTCAAAACTTCACGAATGAACAAAGAGAAAATGCCGAGCGTGAAAGACAAAGGAATTTGAAGCAAAACTACTAGCTAAGGCGACTCTCAAATGCACAGAAAAAAATCGCTTTAGGGCAAGTTATAGACCAAAGACAATTGAAAAAACTTTCATGTATTCAAAGATGGATTAAGAGTGTTCTCCAAGAATTCAGGTGTGTTGTTTAGCAAACAATCGTTTATTATTTTTTGACAAGCATTTTTTCTCGACGAATCGACAAATCAAAGACTTTCCCTCAAAACTTTTAATATTTCTGTAGATAAGCTTAATTTATTTTAATGTTGGAGTAATGAAGAGCATATTACAACAAATATTCGTCCTTTATTTAGCTTTGTAAATCTTTAGCAATTCGGTTAACGTTGAAAAACGTTGTTTTAAACCAACCATCGTATGTTTTTCGTTCAAGAAAGACTCGCCTCCTATCGTGGGGTCCCATCTTCAAAACAACGAAACTTTCATTTAATAATTTTATTTCTACAGATAATTTATTTAAGTATTGAATGAAATACAAATTTACACTAAATATTCAACTGTTTGTTAAGCTATTCGAGCAAGTCTGATTATAAAAATGAGCTTAAATTTGTGTTGTTGAGAGATGTTGTTGTAGAAAGACCTATACTTTCACTTTAAAAGCCGTAAAAAATATTCAAAAACATTTACAAACGCCAATTTACTGACAAAGAAATTCGTCATTTTGCATCGCCTTTTTGCATTGCCTTTATTTTCTATTTTGTCTCAGTTGTTCTTGTCAAGTTTAACTGAATGTAAAACGTCTCGTTCTGTAAAAGACGTAATTATTAAAGTAAGCTTATATTTTGCTCCAAGTCTGTTTTTTGGTCTTGATTTGTCCTAAATCTCCAGATTTTCGATTTCAATGAAAGACATCCGAGGTAAATTTCACTAAACTTGATATTGCATTGGATTATCTGTAGTTATCTTTCGTTTTTTTTAAGTAAAAGAGATTCAAAGCCTAAAAATGTTGTTTTTTTTGGAAAAAATTGTCGAAAAATCTTCCAAGAGCAAAACTAGCCCCTGGGGGTGGTGGTGAGTTGTGTACAAAATTCCTAAGTGGGAGAGTATGTACTCGCGCTAAACAAAACAACAAAAAAGCAATGTAGTGCATTTCGATTTGATTTCACTGCATGGTTTTTATTCTGGGAGAAATTATCTTCATCTTGAATAAAAAATAATTGAAGATTTTTCCCCCTATCTTATTTTTAACTTTCAGTTTCATTCAAATTGTTCTCCCTGTGACTTCCGTATCGGGAGCTCCGCTTTTAGGCAGTGCCTAAATATATATATTATTATTATCTGGCATTGTCCTTATCTCAGTAGTAGTTGAATGAGCGAGCACACACGCGTTTTGGAGCATAAATCCCCGCCAAATCCACAGATTTTCCTGCTCTTTTCGGTTCTTCCGGTAGACGGGTGTACCATTTTTTGAAAGTCAAGATTTCAACGAGTGAACTTCCAACCGCGGACGGATTGTTTATTAAATGGTATACTTACATGGAATGGTATAATCCACAGAAAAGAACCAATAGGATATTTAGAATAGTCAATAGGGTCGTTATCATTAGCGGTCATTATTTTACCGATTTCTTGGGTCATGGCTACCATTCTGTGTAGTTAAAAATGGAAAGTGGAAATGAATGAAATACGATTCTGACATTGGTTCAAGAGAGTAATAATATTTTAGAAGTGAGAAAAGCACCGCCTTACCCAACCAAACTCATTCAAACCAAACATCAAAGTAATGCCACACAACTCAATCCAACTTAACCGCTAAATGAACCCAACGCTACACGTTTGGCCTGAGCCTAAGTCTTCCTTTTTGTTCACGTAGTATTCAACACACCAACGCAGTCCCAACTATTTTACAACCACTGGTTACTATCAGTTTATCTATTATTTTTTTAAATAAGAAACTAACTTGAGATTGGGATGTCCGTCAATGAAACAGAAATTATCTTGAGGTAGTCTACGCATTCCATCATGGCTGAGTGCAGTGAATCCACAATCTACGAGTATTTGCCCTTTGCTAGGGTATACTCCAATAACTCTGGTCAAGACTTTGACAGCAACGTTCTCTATTTTACAGGATCCAGTTAAAGTCTGCTGGTAGTCTGTTGACATAATAATATATATCTGGTTAGTATTTTTAAAATTACTACAAAAAGACTAAACTTTTGAGCTGAATTCTGTTTGGGGCAACTATTGATGGGTTGCAAGCACAAGAGCGAAAAATTTCGAGAATTTTTGATTTTAATTTCTCTTGTCTTTTCCACCAACAACGACGAAATATGATATTCCTAAATATACGTTGTGTATTTTTCCATGGATTAGATTTATTAGCCAATACATTCTTACCATAAAAGACATAATTTCCAGGGTGGAACTCGGTGATTCCCTGAATGTCTGGTATTGGCTTGGAACAGTTTGGGGTTGAACCTACTCCCACCATGGGACACACAATACCTGATTCTTTAAGCCTAGTGGATAAATATTTATTGGTTATTACAAGTATATTTGATAACACTAAAGAAAGAAAAAAAAGGTTTTGGTGGTAAAATTTTTCCTTTTTTCTTTCCTCCTTCCTTCCTTTATTGCACCCATATATCCATCCTTCTCTCGGAATAAGCAAATCAAGATAATTACAATCCTTCCTAATTATATTATAATGTCACCTGTTAACAAGTCCTACAATCCTCTCATAAGTAGTTTTGCCATGTTTTCTGATGCTGTCTTCACCAGTCGCACGATACGAATCACCACAGTGAAGATACAATCCAGCAAACATCAGAGATGTTTCACTTGTTATTGCCTTGGCTAGTGTTATGGCTTGAGGATCATCACATAAGACTCCAGCTAAAATGAAAATTCCACAGCAAAGATGGTTCAGTCTTAAAGTTTCAGTTGTTTCAGGATTCAATACAATGCAATTTCAAGATTGCACTAACCTCTACCATTTCCACAGTCTACTTTCAAAAACACTGACCATTTTTTTCCTTCTGGCAAGGAGAAGTCAACTAGTGCTTTCAAAATGACACCATTATCAACAAAGACATGAAACTTTTCTAATCTCTTGACTAGATTTGCTGCTTGTGGCAGCTTGTCTGGTGTGATGGGAAAACCATATGTAATGTCATCGTATCCTCCATCAGCATAGAATTCAGCTTCTGATAGAGTTGACACCACAATGCACGTCTTGGTTCCACCAGTCATGTAATGTGCTGCCTCCCTGAAATTAAACATAATGTGTAAATCCAAAATATTATCCAATCCCCCCCCCTCCCCACAGAGGAATTTGGAATTTGTAATTTTCAAGAGGTGGGGGTGGGGATGTCAGAGAAAGAACAAGATTATAATTATGCATATCTATTATGTTGGGACATCATATCTTATATCACCAAAAATGGGTTTTAAATTGTAAGGTGGTTGGGTGGGGAGGGAGGGGGGGGGGGGGGGGTTGGGGATGTTGTTCTTTCGATACTAACTATGCCAATAGAGAGTTTTAGATTTAGGTTCACGGCAAACATGAAAGATCAGTTGACCAGTAAAAAAATTCTTTTAAATTACTGAAAAAGAATTGCAAAAAAGTCCAAGTAGTAGAAAAAACAAAAGAGTATTTGCGCTTGGTGAGAAGGTTCATAAAAGGTAAAGTAAAATAAAGGAAAACTATGAAAACTTGGTCTCGCTTGCTGTTTGCGGGTAGAAAAAAGTCAAATCTAAAACCCTCTAATGTGGTTAAACTCACCTTAATTTCAGGGTGGAAATCAGGGTGGCCCCTCATAACGTTTTGATGGCCCATCCCTAGACCCCAATTTTTTCTGGCAGTCCCCACAAATCAACCAGCACTTTCAATCAACCAGACCTTTCGTCAAGGCCTTTTTTGCCTGGCCCCCCTTTTGAGCCTAATTTAGCCCCCTTCCCAGGTAAAAAATGATCGGTCCCTCAGAACAATTTGTTTATATTAGGGAAATTAAGCTTCTATATTCCCTAATTACAGTGAACAAACGGAGCAACACTTCCTTCTCTGTGCACGGTTACGTCATATAACAATGGATAAAGTCGAACAAAAACATAGAACAATAGGTTTCCTAACCATTCCGCTCCATTAAGTGGATTAACTATGTTATAATATAATTAATATTCGATAGATCTTACCAGGCCAGTATCAACACTTACAATGTCTTATGAGTCTTCATATGTGGTCTTAAGACTACTCCAATCGTCTTACAACGTCCAATCATGTCATCGCAGTTCTTCTTGAGCTTCTCTAAGTCCACGAGGAGAGCTGGAGTCCTTAGTTCAGTGATCTTCATGATTCTTGCACTCGACTAAACGCTTTTAAAGAAGAACTTTCATTTGATCAAGTTACTACCGCCACAGGGAGCCCAAAGCTCTTTTCTCTCATATAATTTTTTTGATTTTTTTTTGATTTTTTTCGTTTTGATCTTTTTTTTATTTATCTTTTTTCCTTTTTCTTTTTCTTGTCGACATGCTGTTTAAAAAAAAAATTAAACTGATATGAATAACTTTTCGATTCGATTTCAGTGGGATCGCTGTGGTACGTGATGTCCCAATCCAAGATCCAAAATGGCGCGGGTTAACTGCATTCGTCTTGAAGACAACGATGTTTTTCCAGCTAAAACAGAAGGTCCTGCTAATGTTTTCTCATCCACGCCATTCCTTCTCGTAAAACCCAGGTATTTAAGTACGCATATGTTTAATTCCAGCCTATTTTGTTGCTTATTTAGGTTGTTTTTAGTGTTTTACGTATTGTGGTTGTGTTTTTAGATGGATGGCTGATGAAGAAGCTCACGTTTGTCCGCACTGTAGTCAAAAGTTTAATCAGTTAAGAAGAAAACACCACTGCAGGCAGTGTGGGAGAGTGCTTTGTAATAAATGCTGTAATGAGAAGGTAATTTATCGTATCTTACAAAGAAAAATTATAGAGTATTTTTCAATGCTTTGCAAAGCAGACATGCATATAAGCTTACTTGATGTGCACTTGATGGTTTTCACAGCCGACATGTTGGATGAATTAACAAAATATTAGTCATTGGTCTATTTTGTTATAGCAACCAACATGGCTGTTGTGTCTTTTACTATTCAATTTTCTTGGGAATGATTGCAAACCAGCAATATTGCCAGAAGCTCAGGTATACAGTATGTGCTTCATGGTTGACTAGCATTCCAATGCCATAGAGACAGCCTGCTACTCTTGTGCTTTACAGCTTTTAACATGTTTATATCACAGTACAGAGACATGTGCGCATTATATAATTTATAATATATTTAAAAAATATATGTTAAACTTTATTCTCCAGGTTCCATTACCACAAATGGGATTTGAAGATCCTGAAAGAGTGTGTGACTTCTGTCTACCAGTCACTTCTCTTGTCACCAAGTCACGCTCTCTACAGTTGGTAAGAAAAGTAGGGAGAGAAATCATTCCTTGGGAGGTGGCCCGGGGGCAGACATAGTGCATATGTTAGTGCAAAGGGGTGCTAATTTTCATGTATGTTTACAGCTATTTCACGAAAGGTTGGTGAAGGTTTTATTGCATCTTCTGTGTTGCTAACTAAGCTTGAAATATATTCATGGGTAAATATTGTCTGCATAAGAGTAAATATACCAGGAAAAATGACAGACAATGTTTTGGGAAATCTAAGATTAATATTTAGACCTTTGGCTGTTGGTATTGACATCATCCACAATGCAGTTTGGGCTTGGTCATACAACAAAACCTTCATGAATCAACCTTATGTGAAATAGCTGTGTGCACTTAATAAATTTTCAAGTATATTTTCACTTTTCACATGTAAAGTCTATACCATGATAGTATAAAATAATGTTTTCATCTCTGCCCACTGCCCTGTTTTCAAGGCTGGTGAGAAATTTTATTGATATAATATTTTGGTTTTTTTTTCAAAGCCATTTAAGCTTGAAGCTGCAGAATCTCTCAAAGATATGTGTAAAGATCCCCCAAATCTCAAAAAGGTAGGATTGCAAGAATTAGTACCATACCTCGATCTCTTCTCAGTTCTTGTCCACTTCATAAAATTTTATTTTAAAACTTGGTTTGAGCTCCCGAAACACTGAACCAAAGTGAGCTGGGATTATTTTTTACATTTTATTTTTACAAAAAAAGGAAAAAAGAGAGAAGAAAATTACCATTCTATATAAATCCTAAAAAGCTGCCATTTTGTTGTCACAAAGTGTGGGTTAGGGGAGGGTGCTGCCCCTGTACTTCATTGAATTTGATACCTTTATTTGAATACATTATAAAGTACCAATTAAATTATTATTATTGTTGTTGTTGTTATTACTGACAGTAATGAGCCTATAGAGCTGTTAAGTTTTGATACAAGTATATATTTCATGGTCCAACTACTCAGGCACAAAAACTGCAAAAATAAAGTGGAAAACATCCTCAATGATTTAACCTCCACTTACTGAAACAATTCACCTTTTTGGACGCTAGCTTGGATTGTGCTACGGTCACCAAAAAGTTCGGACATCGTTCTCGGATTACCATTCAAATTCACTGACTTTAAAGAGAAAGTTCTTTAGTTAGAAAAATGATTATTTACTTGTATTTAGAGAACTAACTAAACATTAACCAAGTAAATAGTTAATTCAGAGTCAGTACATTTGTACAGAAATCAAGAACAATGTCCAAACTTTTTGGTGACCATAACACAATCTAAAACAATTTATACACCAGGACAGCTAGCGCCCAAAAGGTGAATTAAAACTTTGGACAACAAATTGCAATGAAGAAAAAGTAAGAAAAATCTCTATAGACCTGGTTTGATGTTGTACCTGAAATCATTTTCCCATATAATTGACATCACACTTACAAGCTCTGTTAAAATATTGTTAAAATTCTGTTATGATTTCAGTGTATTGAGTTGGGAGGTGTACAAACACTCATCTACTTGAGTCAGAGCAGTAGTGATGAAGTGAAGGTACTAAGTGGTTTTTGTAATTTAGCAGTGTTGTACTTTGAGGGGGGAGGGGTGAGGGATAATGCAATAACATGAATGATACCCTGAGGGTTGCATGCACGTGTAATGGGCTACTTTGGCAATGCACTAGCAATCTTATGGGTCACCCAGGGAGCAAAGCAAAACAAAGATGCTGAAATTTATGACCACCCCACAATATTTAAGAAATTCCCTCAGTTGTAGAACTGTTCATTTTGTTAATTCATCTCTATTGTAAAATTGTCTTGTAACTTATGGATGGTCCCAATTGTCAAATGATGCCATTATTGTAACAAAGCTTTGACTATTTAACCCCCTGGGTGACCAACAGGATGGGCATGAGATCATTGAATTAGCCACTTTTATTATATGGCATCAATGTTTCGCGCGCTCTGATTGGCTGCTTAGCGGGCAAGATTTTCTTGTAATGACCGGTCATTACGGAAATTGTTCTCGGCTTCATTCACGGCTCTTTTCAGTTGCGATCAAAAGCTACGAAACCAAACATTAAATCAACCGAAAACATAAACAAAATACATTTATCTTTTCAAGAACTGAAAAAAATTATTGTATAGCTTAGAGATACTTCTCAGTGTACAATGAGCGATGAAGAGAGCCACAGCGAAAGCGAATTTTACTATCCAGAGGAAGAAGAGGCAAAAAGTGAGCAAAACAACATGGCTGAAGTAACCAATACCAGCACCATCAGCGACAAATGTCGTACATTTTGAGTTCTTCAAGTCACTCGCAAAATTCCAAACAGATAACTGCTCCTCCAGACAATAGCAGTGGCCAGTTAATAACAAGTTCACAGCAGTCACACAGCAGCCTGAGTCTCCAAAACACGACGAATTCGCTCGCTGTGAATAATTCAAGCGACCCAGCAGCTTTAAATGGTGTTTTTCCTGGAGCAAATATCAGTAGTATCTCTCAATGTCAGTTCCAGATCTTCAACGGCCCAGTTAAGTTAATCCAACAAGGTGCAAAGCGACGTTGAGAACGACGAAGAAGAATAACACTTCACTGAAATCACTGCAAGTTCTCCCCTCGTGTTCAAAATTCATTTACAATTTGGGTCTATTTTTCTTCTAATTTTTTGAGTTTCTAAGAGTTCAAACACTTGTAAACACAGGTATCTGTGTTTTGTAAAATTAAAGTGTTCGCATTTTCCTAGAACAAAACCGTCTCTGTGAATTTCAATAAATTCGCCAGGATCGCTAGGCTCAGTGAACACGACCTCAACTTTGACCTTGCGTGTCCATACTTAGGTATATTATTTATTAGAAATACAGCACTAAAAAAGGCCATATAATAAATAACTTATTAACCTCGTCCATTCGGTCATTACAGGAAAATCTCAGACCTCGGTCTTTTTTGTACGGACCTCGCTGCGCTCGGTCCGTACTGCCAAGACCTCGGTCTGAGATTTTCCTGTAATGACCTCACTCTCGCTTAATAAGTAGTATATAATGAACTCACAAAAAAATCTTGGTTTTTATAGGCAGCTGTATCAGAGGGACTAAGAATTTTATCAACTCATTCACCGTTACATCCAATGCTAGCAAAATGTGGAGCCATCAAAGCAATATGCAGGTAAAGTTTATAAATTACAAGGAATGATTGATGGCATGCAGGAAATACATTATTACATGTACATATTCTTCCTTTTGGATTGGTCAAGAGCCATGGTAAATAAGAGAACACACTAACAAATTATGTCTGAACAAATTACAAATTGGTCACACCCAGAGCCAGCGCACTCTTTCAGACTTTTTCTTTCAGACTAATTCATATATTTTTTGTAAGAAAACAAATCTCCAATAGTTTAGCATGGTGCATGTCCTCTTACTTGTTTACCACCTTATGATGTCAACATTTGGTCAAAATGTCTTATAGGTACATAATTAAACCTTTGCTCAATTTTCACAGGCTTCATGACACCTCAGCTATTCATTTGTCACTATTTCAGAACGGCTGGATGTCGTAAAACATGTGACAGGCTGTTACACAATTTCCAGCTGATACAATTTACACAGTTTACTTTATTGAAGTTTTATAGTGAAGAAGGGTAACTTAATCTTTTTGCAGTATATTATCCACAACTAATGAGACCCAAGAGCAAACTCTTTTGGATGGGATTAGTGCACTAATGATATTCTGTAAGTCAGAAGAACTCAAGGCTCAGGGTGAGTGAAGCTTTGGTTGAGGTAAATTAATCATATAAGACTGATATTAATAATTCATTGATCTATCAGTGTCTAACCATCCATCCATGCTTTAATTTTTCCATCTATCTATTAATTTCATCAATCCATCTTTCCAATTTCCCTATCCATCCAACCACCTTTCCAACCTACCAGATATCATATATATCAATTTATTAATTCTATCCATCCATTCATCCAATCCCACCTATTTATCTATGTCTATTTGCAATCCATCCATCCATCCATTTTATTTCATCCCATCCTCCATCCATCTACCCCATCCTTTACACCCATCCATATATCACTCCATTAATTATATCCATTCTTGCCATTTATTACATCCATCCATCTATACACCCCTACATGTATGATCATCCCAACCATCCATTATTTCATCAATAATTGATGAAAGAATGAATGGTTGGGATAATTATCCTATTCTGACTTCCATCCTTTATTCAATCTCATCTATCCATTTCATTGGTCTACATATATCTGTCACTGCGCACCCAATATACATTCTATTTTTTCTGCCTTTTAAAAAAAGTTTTCATTTTTTACCCTTTGTGGACCCTTTTCTAGCCCTTGCGGATGGAGCATTGAATCCTGTATTATCGCTGTGTGCCATGAAAGAAGCTATTGCATTACTAGCAATGATGACACTGAGCCACATCGTAGAACACCATGGCAATCTGGCACCACTCATAGAGGTATTATCATAGAGGTATATTAGTTTCACTAATGTCAGTCAGCTAGCCAGTCACTGACAAGCAGACTATACATTTTTACATACTGTGGAGTTTATATATTAAACTAGTTCATCCATCTAATTATGTCATTTTACTCCAAATCAATAAAAAACATATAGAAAAAAGAAGGCAGCAATGCCACACTAAATATGACTTCTTTTGAGAGCATGAGAACAAACTTCACATATATAGATCCCTAACTAAGTAATACCTAAAAACTATGTATTTACAATACATGTCAGAAAGAATGCTGGGCCTGGCTGTTCAAAGTCTGATTAGTGCTAATCCTGGGTTAACTCTTAATAAGACCTATACAGTTAATCCTAGATTAGCACTAATCCAGTTTTGAACAACCCGGCCCAGCTGTTAAATCTCTTTGATGGCACATCACAGGGCTGTACATTATTTAATTGCATTGCACATACTGCGGCACACCACACCACTCGACATTATGCTATGACATCATGTGACATTACTGATTACTACAGCACATGACCTCAACTCAAATTAATGTTATTCTATTTCTATTTCTATCTCCTATTTTTTTTCCCACTTTTTAGAGTGATAGAAATGCTCTTCCAAGGATCTTAGCTTTAACAAAGGCAAATGATGAAAAGGTGAGTTGTCTAAATAAGATCTTTAAAAAAACAGTACTGTCAAAACCTGAGTAAACTATTCTACAAATCATGTCTGGAAAAATGGAAAGTAATATTTCAAATACGCAAGAGAGTTCTTCCTCCGATTTCCAAACACCAAAAAGTGAGTTGAAAAAGGGGGCCAGTCAAGTTTTTTTAACTGACTTTGAGGTATATTCATGAGTTTTAGAAATTATTTTCCAGACATGAATAATTTTCAAAATTGATTTCTTAGTATAGGAAATTGCAAGATCTTGAGTACAATTTCAGAATGTATAAGTACCACTGATGTTTTGAAAGTTTTCCAAATTCAACGAGCCTTTAGGCGAGTCCAATTTGAGAACTTTCAAAACATCGCAAGTATCTTCCAAGTATAGTTCCATCGCAAGTATAAATTCCGAATTGTACGAAAAGATTATATGAGTTTTTTCATAATATACACAACAAAATTGAGCAACTTAATTGGGACTCTAAATCTACTAACTTTAGCTGTTGTATCACAGCGTGGGACAATCACAACAGAGCTAGGCTCCAAACTAGGTGAAAGCCCAAAGATAGAATTAGTATTTGAGTTGATTTTTGAGGAGGGAGGAAAACCGGAGAACACGGAGAAAAACCCTGGAAGCACAGGAGAGAATCAAAAACACATAAGGGCACTACTCACATACGACATCGAGATCGGCTGGACTCGAACTCAGGTCGCATTGATGAGAGGTGGCGCATTAGGAATGCACGCCACCGGTGCTTCCCACAAACTACATGGTACAATTCAATTGTACTCCTCTTGTTCAATCAGAATTGTGTAATTTTGTTGAGTATATTAAAATAATTTTAACAACTTTTTTTTGCAAAGGCAAGATGACAATAGACAAAAATGGTGTTGACAGGGAATTTTTAAGTCACCAAATCCTAAATAAAGAGGCAATTGGATGAGAATGGATAAAAATTGGGGGTCGGTGTCCACTGGTAGAACGAAGCTTGGGATTGGATAAGATAACAAAAACAAAGAAAGTATGGATTATGGTCAGCAATGTGTATTATTCTACATGTGAGCTGCGTTCTTTGTTTCATCTCACCATGCATTCATTGTTTGTTCATCCACTCCAAGGCTTCGTTATGCCTGTTGTGTGTTACCCAAAATTGGAAATGACTTTAAACTTAGTTTGACGTATCTGTATGGCCCCAATAGTAGCCAAGCAACATACTTTCTTAACAGTAAAATGTAGCGGATAAAAATTATCAGTTTTATTAAAATTTATCTAAATTTGGAGTAAATGATGCTATTTACTCAGCCCTATTGTTCTTTCTGCTTTTGAACCAAAATATCTCAATAGCAAGTGACTCCCAGGCTAAAATGTTCACTAATCTGGTTTACATAATCATTATTGAGTCATATTATCATCATATACTTCAATTAATATTCAGACTTTCAAAAATTTGGGCGTTTTCATCCAAGTTAAGTCAACCCCCAATAAAATTATATCATCATGTCTAATCAAAGTTAGAATGGTTTTATATTAGTAGTAATGAGATGATCCTCTTAACTTCTCAGATTCAGGAGATTTCACTTAGGATTCTTTCTCAGATGTCCATGGGTACTGATTGGCAGCGGCACAGGATTGTCCAGGTACACTTAGTCTAGTATATCTAGAAAGTATTTATACAATTCTTTTTAAAGGAGGCTAAAGATTTAATGTGTGGCATGTGCGGCATGCACTTAATAATAATAATGACTTTATTTAAGAAGGTTTAAAAAGTATTTATGAGATACGCCAGATTTAGCAATTAGCTAATCTTACCCTTGGCCTTCTGGAAATGAAATTACAAATGTGAGAATAAAAGAAAAGAAAAAAATATGTATAAATAAATGAATAATATTATTATTATTTGTCTATTTAAAAATATTAATAGTAATGATTATTTGCTTATTTGTCATTCTTAAGAATATATCCCAGCGAGGTCGGAAATTATTTTTTCGGAATTAATTCCAAGGGCTTTCGCCTGTAATAACCTCGTTCCCAAGCACTATAACTTACTTCTATATCTTCAACTATTTCATTAGTGCCACGCGGTCCATATACTCTCATCCTTGCATCTATTTCACCCCGGGCTGCTCTCAGTCTAACCTCTAGCTCAGCTGGAAGAGCATCGGTAGTACAATTCCGAAGGTCGTGGGTTCGAATCCCAGCGAGGTCGGAAATTAATTTTTCCGAATTTAATTCCAAGGGCTTTCGCCCGGAATAACCTCGTTCCCAAGCACTATAACTTACTTCTATATCTTCAACTATTTCATTAGTGCCACGCGGTCCATATACTCTCATCCTTGCATCTATTTCACCCGGGGCTGCTCTCAGTCTGACCTCTAGTTCAGCTGGAAGAGCATTGGTAGTACAATTCCGAAGGTCGTGGGTTCGAATCCCTGCGAGGTCGGAAATTAATTTTTCTGAATTTAATTCTAAGGACTTTCGCCCGGAATTACCTCGTTCCCAAGCACTATAACTTACTTCTATATCTTCAAGTAAAAAATATATATATACAAATATATTTTGAATTAGTTAGCAATATGTACATATCTAGAAAGTATTTATACAATTCCTTTTTAAAGGAGGCTAAAGATTTAATATATTTTCTGATATTAATTGGTAAGATGTTGTATAATGTTGGTCCACTATATGCAAGACCTCTTCTCGTTCAATTAAGCATATTATAAGGTATACATAAAAATGGAAACGAGTAATGCATGAGGGTTAATTTCCTTAGTTTTCAACTATGTGCTGTTTGTTCCACTACTCCTAATGAGATGTGATTTCATTGAGGCGAACAGCACCCTTATTAGATATCATTTATGAAGATGTTTTAATATCATTAGATTTTCTTAATTTTTGAAGGAGGATTTTTCAGCTGGTAGATGTTTAGTGGAATCACTTAGAAGAGGACCAAAGAATCTCCAGGTATACATCACAAATTATAAAGTAATGTTTAATAAACGAGCAGGAGTGTTTTATCGGGTATAAAATACGAGGCGTTGCCGAGATGCAGCAGATGCAGCCGTATGTCGTAATGAGCACAGTAAATGGCCGCTCATCTGGAAGGTCATGGGTTTACATGTAATTCTGATCAGGGACTTGGATTTTGTCAGAGTTTTCATTTCAGTGGTGACAAGTGACAAATCATTGATTGATACTTCCTTCCTAGCTTATTAACCTATTTTCATTTTTTTGGTAGGTTTTGGTGAATGCTTCATCACTGATAGCAAATCTAGCATTAGGAGACCAAGATCAGGTATTACCACATATAGAGCAGTTAGATTATGCAACAGTTAACTATCTCTAATCCATTGACTCCGACGAAGGACTAACGTCCGAAACGTCAGTTCCTATTTTCACTACGGTGTAAAACTTATCAATCCACGATAACTATCTCTAATCCAGCTGATGTATGTTGGTTTTTAGAAGTATTCATCTCACCTACTGTAGTTCAACCCACCTATCCATCATTCTGTCAGTTCATCCACCAGCTCACCTATCTACCCACCAGCCATTCATCCATTCATCCAGCCATTACATCAACTGAGTGCTATGTAGGTTCTACTATTTATCCATCTGTTTGTTCATTCCTTTCAATTATACTCATTTTATATATCTTCTTCCATAGATGTCTTTAAGAGATTGTCTAGAGGCCATGTGTAGCGTGATGTCATCACATGCAGAACACAATGATATTCAGGTTAGACCTATAAGAGTAATATCTTGGAATAGTTATCTTATCATAAATTATGGTGGCTGGAAAAGCAGAAGATAATGTATTATCAATATCATTGTTATCATCACTGGACATCATTCTCATCACCATCATTATTTTTATCTTTATCATCATTTCATCATCAACATCATTGTCATGACTGGACATCATTTTCATCACCATCATTACTTTTATCTTTATCATCATTTCATCATCAACATCATTGTCAATACTGGACATCATTTTCATCACCATCATTATTTTTATCATCATTTCATCATCAACATTATCATGACTGGACATCATTTTCATCACCATCATTATTTTTATCATCATTTCATCATCAACATTATCATGACTGGACATCATTTTCATCACCATCACCATCATTATCATCACTTTACAGTTATAAACCGATAAACCATCAATATTTTATCATCATTATCATCACTGAACATCATTCTTATCATTATCACTATCAATTGTCATCATTATCACTAACATTGCCACCATCATGATCATCATTATTATCATCATCCACCATCATATTAAATTCTCATCATCATCATCATCACTATCACCATTATTTTTATCATCATCACCACCGCCACCACCATCACCATCTTACTATCACCCTTATCACTATTAATTTCATTATCAAATCCTCATTTACCATACCATATGTATTTTTCTTTAATTTTAAACACTGGACATCATTCTCATCACTATCATTATTATCATCATTTCATCATCATCATCATTATCATGACTGGACATCATTCTCATCACCATCATTATCATCACTAGACATCATTTTCATCATTATCATCATCATTACCACCATAACCACCATCACTGTCTTAATTATTATCGCCCTTATCACTTAATTCACTTCATTATCAAATCCTCATGTACCATACCTCGTCATCATATTGGCTGGTTTTGATACTTAAATGGCTGAAATTTTGTATTTTTCTTTGGTTTTAGACTCATGTTTCTAGAGCCTTGGCCAATTTTTCTACGTTTCATCAAAATTCAGCAATATTGGTATGAAAAACATTTTCTTGTGATATGACTGTAAACAAATGAAGTGTTATCCATGTTTAATAATATAGTCATCAGTCTAATCATTGAGTGGAAAACTTATTTTTCAGATTTGTTCTCTATCACAAGTAATTCAGATACATCTTAAGGTAATCTTTCAGTGCTAAAAAATAAAACGTTTGGGTAGGTCAAAACTGTGCCCCAGGTGACTCTTGAATATATGGAATTAGGCATAGGCCCATTTTCTATGCTGAGGGCACAGTTTTTCCCTACCTGATCCATCTTTAGGAGTTACTTTCGTTCTTTTTATAATTTTTGTTGTTTTATATGTTCTGAGAAAATACCACCCATTTTAACAGCTAATGTATAGTTCCAAATCCCCTCCTTACCCCCCCCCCCCACCCCCAGAGGAATTAGGAATTTCCAAGGGGTGGGGGGTCAGAGAAAGAACACAATTACAGAGTTAGTATGGAAGAAAATTGGGATTTCTGGGGGTAGGGGTAGGTCTTCAAAAGGGGTAGGTAATTCCTCTGTGGGATAACCTGAGTATCAGGCCTTGGGTGGGTGCCTGGGGAGGGGTTCAAAGTGCCCAGCTCACCTTGATTTAAAAAAGATTTTTCATAATTTTGTAAAGAAAACTAGAGATTTGGTTAGCTCTTAAACTTGCTCTGTCATGATAATAAGGAAACTTGTGAACAAAAATGATATAAAGCCTATAACTTATACATAAATATCTCTTTACAGTCTACAGATGAGACTATACGATGTCATGGACTGAGAACTGTAATGAACCTACTATCACAACAAAAAGACCAAACTGTAGCCACATTGATGAGGTAAGGTTGAAGTAAGCTGGTAAAAAAACACTAATATCTTTAATTTCAACCGCAAGTACAGTAGCACTGGCGCAGCTCAACAGCGTTGAACTGACAGCATGGGAAGGCACATCTGGCAGCAGCTATAAAGTCCATGTATGACCCTGAGCACAACTTTAACCAGTTTGAATTAGTTAGGGTTGATTTGAAAGGAAGTAAGAAAAACTGGTGGGATAATTGGATGGGAGGACTTGATGTGAAAGCTGGGATAGATAGATGGGGTGAGTTGATGTGATAGATTGGATAGATAAATGGGACAAGTTGATGTGATAGGTGGGATGGATGGATGGGAAGAGTTAATTGATGTGAAAGGTGGGATGGATGGTTGGGATGAGTTGATGTGATAGGTTGGATGGATGGATGGTATGAGTTGATGTGGTAGGTTGGATGGATGGATGGTATGAGTTGATGTGATAGGTCGGATGGATAGATATTAATATTTTTTGCTTGCATCAATCCAGGGAGGGTGCAGCTGATGTTCTTATGGCTCTTTCTACTTTTCCTGGAATAATCAATGCAATACAGACATCATTATTGCATGTGGTATCTCCTCTGACTCCACCTTGAACATCATGTTACAGGAGTAACAAGTGCAGGTCATTTGGGTACATTTCATCGTATGTAATCAGGACAACTCAGGGGGAGGGGGAGGGGATTCTATTCCAGCCAAGTTTAATATCAACTATCATATAAGGTATAGCTCATAATCATAAGGTATAGCTTATAAACAAGTTTAAAATAAAACCAATAGGCGTATTAGGTATATTTAAGAAATAGAAGAGCTTTTTTCTTGTTTCATAAAGTAATACAGATGAACAGTTTGTATTAGATGTGTGATGATACACAAATGCTATTTACACCTTTACTCAGCGGAGCCTGAAAAAAGCCTTTCTATTTGTTTTATTGTATAAAATAAGTATTAAAAATAATGTAGTTTTTTTTACACTTTATTGCAAGGCCGGCATATTTGTACTTGCAAATAATGTGACCAATGCTCTGCTTTCTTAATAGAGAACAGTTTTGAACCAATCAATGCGCTGCCAATTGATAAAGGTGGCCTAATACAATAGAATTATAAAAAATGAATAGAATGATGATTTAATACATGTCATAAATTACACCTACTTTTTGTCAAACGAAAATAGAACATTGGTGATTTAGTGGGATAGGAATTAATCATATTAAAGAACAAAAGAAGATCACTGAAGCTGAACTTTTTCTTTTGTCTTTTAATGTTCAGTATTCCTTTCTCAGTAAATTACTAATGTTCTATTCTTGTATGACAACTTTCTTGCAAGTAGGCATATACAAAATTCTCAAATTAATTAATCATCAATTGTAGGAAATGACCAAAATTTGACTTCACCACAGAAACTAATTTTATAAACTGAAAATATAACTAGCTAAAAACTAGTGTGAGCTGCGTCGGTGTTTCTAATGAAACAGTTATAATAAAAAGGTAAATGATACACCGTGAAAAAGATGAAAAATTTTGATGTTTGGGATGCTAGTCTTTCGTCGGTAGGAGTAAAAGAGAAATAGGTGGTAGAAAGGAGTGTATATATGATGAGAATAAGACAAGAGAAACCATCTTGTTCTCATTTGGTTTCTTGTCTTATTCTCATTATATAAACACTGCTTTCTACCACCTCTTTATGTTTTACTTAAATGAAGAACTAGCATTTAAAACATCAGTAAGTTTTTCAGTTTTATAAACTCTCTAGTTACGTCACATTTTTAAGGCTAAAATTATGCAAACCAGCTTAGCTGGTAGGGCATTGGTAGTACAAATCTGAAGGTCGTGGGTTCGATTCCCAGTGAGGTCGGAAATTAACTTTTCCGAATTTAATTCCAAGGGTCTTTCGCCTGGAATAACCTCGTTCCCAAGCACTATAACCTCATCTTTATTCCTATATATTCAAGCATTTCAAAAGTGCTACGTGGTCCACATATTCTCTAACTAGATGTTGTGAGTTCTGCAAAATTGGAGTTTGATTTCTTACTTCTGCCAGTCAAAATCGTAAAAGATACTGTGATTGATTATTAATTTTATGAGTGAAATTAGCAAAAAATGCAAATTTAAGCCGGTAGCTTGCAACTGCTGTCAGCGAGTTTATTGGATATAAACAAAAAATGCTATAATGACAGAAAAAACAAAAACTATATTTTTTAGGATCAGACGGACTAGAATGCTTGTTTTAATAATCCAGTAACATTTTCAATAATCTCTGTCACAGCATGAAATACTTTTAGAAAATATTTTTGATATTTTTATTCAATAAGTTTAGAAAAAGGTACAATATAATATATGGTCCATAATATGGTTGGTCCAATTTGATTGGTTTATGCACACGTTGCCCCAGCTCTGTTATATATATATATATACTAGGCAATATGCAACATATATCTGCATAAAGAACAAAGTCAGTGGGCTACCTGTGGTTTATGTAGTGATGTTGTAATAGTAGCGGTAGTAGCTTTAAGGGGGGCACTGGTAGCAGTTGCACTAAAAGCGGCTGGTACAGGGGCAATTAGCCAGGATTTTCACTAGGGAGGTTTGAACTGGTCAATCAATCCAAAAATAAGGGTTGTAGTTTTGCATAAGGAAAAAAACAAAAAAAACAAAAACTTCTAGCATAATTGTCCTTTTATTATGTGGAGTGTTATAAAATCAAGATGGTCTAATAGCCAATGCGCATGAGCATGAATCTCTAGCACAAAGCATGATGGGAAACTGAGTACCATTTTAAAAAGAGAATATACAATAAATGATAATGGAGATAATGAATATTTTAATCAATTTTATTCATAGATCTTGTCTACTTTTTTTTCTTTTTCAGACAATGTGTCATTCCCTAGAGTATCATTTCTTTGTTTAACAATTGAGCATGAGCAGATAAATGAATATGGATACAACTCAAACCAAGAATTTCATTCTCAAGAGAATGACACAGGGTCTGAAATAAGAAAATGCTAAATCCGAATTGGAATTAAAAATAAATTTCAAATGATTTTGCATAATGTTATAGTAATGAATGTACTCAAATAATTTTAAATATTTGTATAATGTTTATAATAAAATAATTTTTTAATGATAAATTCATCTCACAATTGTAAACTTTAATGTACAAGTGATTGGGAATTCTTAATTGTTGAGCTTCAACACTAATAATTTGTGATGTGAATAAACCCTGTTACCTTGGGCAGAATGACATTTCCATTTCAGACCACCTGGAGCATATCTTATTTGTTTAAAGTGCTTATAAGCCTTTGCATAATATTTTCAGAATTGATTCTTTAGATAGTGGATAGTTAATTGTGAAAATATTTCTTCTTTGAGATATGAAGGTTTATAAATTATTCCCAATACGTTAATGACTATTAAGGGATCATTTAATATACTGCACTGCACTTGTTCTGAAATACAGGATTTTTTAAAAGCATTATATCATTTAGATATTAACTTGTTGCAAACTACTAGTTAATTAGACAAAAAACAATCATCTCATTTTTTCATATTTTAAAATTCACAACTCACACAGTATATTTGGGTCTCAGATTTCTTAAAAAAAAATTAAAAAAGGATTTTAAACATATTTTAGATTTTAAAACAAATTATCAGGCAGTCGTTTTAGTTTCACTTTTGATTTGTATTTATTTTTGTTTGTCTTGATTGACATCAACCTTGGATTCAGAGTTATTAGTAACTGAAGCTGTTAAAGTTAGGGGATCTGGTCTTTTGTTTTTTGTAGCCGATGCCTGCAGCTGTTCAAACCAATCTGGATCACTGCTTTCAAAAATCCTTCCTCCAAAAGCCAGCAACCCCATTTGAATATGGGAAGCCTCAGATTTTACCTTGCTATTAAGACAGGCTACATACTGCGAACTAGTCAAATTGCGGCTGCAATATTTATGATGATACATATGAAATATCCCCCTGTCTACAGCTCGCACTACCTTAATTTCACTGTTTAAATATTTACGGTATAATTTAACATCTTCTTTGCCCCATCCCTTAATGGTCAAGTCAAAACCTCCTGTTTGTAAAAAATCACTCCTGTAATGGCACACCATTCCAAACCCAAAGTCCCTCCAATATCCTGTTTCACGGTTAATCTTGTACTGATCTCTGAGAGGTGGAGGATTGCCACCATAGACTACCGTGGGATTAAATAAGCTGAATACAACTGGATAATACACTTGATGACCTGGTGCTGTATAAAAACGACATCTTTCCAGAAATTCAGGTGTAAAGAACACATCCACATCGCAGAAAAACATCAATACGTTTCCCTTGTCCCAGGCAAGTGCTCCCTTCTGCAATCCAAGCCCTCTTGAGAAAGGCTTATCAGAATATATAATCTGATAACTTGTGAAATTTGCTGTTCTTGAAACATTAGAGAGTATATTCCCTATTTCATTCTTTCCTTCTTCACCAAAGAATACAACAGTTAAGAATAACCTTTTGTCCCAGTGAATACCGACTGCAACAAAATTTTCCATAAATAGTTTGAACTTCTCTATTCGACCAGAGAGAGGTAGAATTAAGTTGATAATGTCATGGTTCGTATCTACTGTTTCTACATTACCAACAAGTTGAAGAGAAGTGAATGGTCTGAACGCTTTAATCCTGTGATACACGTTTAACTGATTCGTTCTAAAGTACAAGTCATACTCTGCGCCCTTGATTCTATCCGTTCTGGAGATACCATCAACTAGATCGAAATCCGAAGTCAGCATATTCTTATCTTCCGAGTCTTCATTAATTTTACCCACAGCAAAGTTTAAGACACTGTGATATTCTTTTCCTATTGGTTGTCGAGGCATAGGTCGTACTCCAGGGCTATGACCAAGACCAGTACTCAAGCTATAAACAGCATTCCAAGTATAACTATCAAAATGGGTCACCTCAAATTCAGAAGTCAGGATTTCTCCTTCATTAAACTTCTTCACCAAGTCGCTATTCCTGCTTTCTGGTAGCTGTTGGGTGAACTTCAGCTCCGAGCGCTTGTACGCCTTTAAAAGTAACGCAAGATCTTGACTTTGTTTACCAAGCTTTCGAATGATACTGTTTTGGACATCAGATTGGCTTTTTAACTTCTTGATTTCTTGTTTTTTTTCTGCAATTATTTCTGAGTATTTCTTGATCTTTTCTTCGCATGATAAGCTTCGTTTTTGGAGGGGCCAAAGCTCCTGGCTTTCACCGCAACGGCAGATAAAAAATAAAGAAATTTGACCAAAGAATAACAGTATTAAAACTGCACACGTGGCTTTAAATACGAAATTTTTCGAAGGCTTCTTCATCGAGTTTATATAAGTCCTTTATTTAAACAGATCGACACAACACGGCGAGGTAATTATCCGTCATAATTTTGACCTTAAATATCCCGATTAGAGGATCTGGAGGTTAGAAAACTTATCTTTTACAGTTAGCGATAATCCGTGTTAATAATGGAAAGTCCATCAGCTGTGTTTGCTTAAATGCAACTTATTACGCATGCGCAGTAGAAATAGACACTTCATTGGCTTTTCGCGGCAAAACTTGGATTATGAGATGCTTATTCTGAGAGGCTTATTAAATAAGTTTATTGGTTGACAAGGGAACTTGCAAATTCGATTTCACTAAAAGAAAAAAGACAGCGCGGGTTTCCTGAATTTCTGAATGTTCTTATGTAGCGTTTTGGTGTTTTGATGCAAAATGTTTAACGTGGGATCCCTGATTTTCATTCGATTGCTATGTGAAATACCCACTTGTATACGTCATCTCTAGCCAATCAGCGCGTGTATATTTGATATGAGATATGAGATGCGGTTAATAAGCCTGAAGCGAGATGACGTTTTACCCCCGTCTCTAGACCATAATCCTTTTCACACTGCTTTTGTTCTTTAATTACGACTATTGGTCCTGTATTCTCTAAGGAATCAAAAATTTTAATATGAAAGAATTTTAAAAACTATTATGGTCTAGAGACGGGGGTAAAACGTCATCTCGCTTCAGGCTTATTAAGAGACTTCATAGTATTGCTTTCCTAAGGACATTTTAAAAATCGCTTTAAGAATTCTGATCTCAGATGGCTGGTCACTTTTACATTAACTTTAGGGTGGGTGTTATGCACAGGGCCCGGTTGTATAAAGGGTGGATAGGGCTATCCGACGGATACAGTAAATCCTTATCCAGAATATAAAGTAATGCTGTTATCCAATAAAATTAATCCACTTGATAATATTTATCCGTTGGATCAGTGCTATCCAAAAAAGAGTTTTAGGAATAAGAATTTATTAACTTGAAATAGTAATTTTGTATGATTTAGCAAGTCAATCATGTTTAGTTTTGTAACCAAGACTGTTTTGACTTAGATATCTACTGGTGGTTTCCTATTCAACAAGCCTCTTTCGATATTAATTAAACCTACCGTTCATTTTGGGATCCCTGTGTCATTTTTTAAATACTGCTGTCCGTCAATATTGAAGGGCTCAAGAATCACTAAAGAGGAAGGAAAAGCCATCGAAGTTCTGAAAGAAAAATAGGGAAATGTCTACCATACGAGCCTTTAGATGTGAAGACATGTTCCATTTTAACAACGTGTAGGTATTTGAGCAGTATTTCTTTGATTCTATCAACAAAAGGCAAACTTTTAAGCAGACATGTGCAGAACATACTCACTCCTACAAATGATGTAGATCTTGATGACTGGCGATATTTATACCGTTCGGGAATGAATTATCTAGTCATCGGTGATCGTATTTGATGAGTAAAATTAATATAGATATGAAAGATAACCAATAATATCTTTTTAGCTACATCTCATATTTTTTAAGTTTGTTTATAAATCAAACATGTTGTGTTCTCTATACATGATTGGCTTATTGCTGCTTCATGCTTCTGGGATACTCTATAAAGTAACCCCCACCCTCTTCCCCTCCCCCTCCCCCCCCCCCCATTGCTCAAAATTATAAGTATTACCTTAGTAAGCCACACTTCTAAATCCTTGCATTCTTGGTAAAACCTTCGTAATAGTCACAGTCCCTTCTAAAATTCCTGGATCTGCCAATGTGTGGTTTTCGATATTCTGTGAATTTAGTAGTTACAAGGTACACTTTGAAATTAGATTTTAGTGCTGTCAATCAAAATGATTCAGTCAATACCTTTTATGTTCTTGACCGCCGGCAGTGAAAAATAAATAAGCCTGAAGCAAGATGATGTTTTACCCCCGTCTCTAGACCATAATAGTTTTTAAAATTCTTTCATATTTAAATTTTTGATTCCTTACAGAATACAAGAACAATACTCGTAATAAAAGAACAAAAGCAGTGTGAAGTGAAAAGGATTATGGTCTAGAGACGGGGGCAAAACGTCATCTCTCTTCAGGCTTATTTCACAACAAGCTGTTAATTTTCTGAGTTCACAGAATATTGAAAGCTGCAGTAAGCTTAGACCTACTTGCAAGAATGTTGTCATACGAAAATAGAACATTAGTGATTTAGTGGGATAGAAATTATATTAAAAAACAAAAGAAGATCACTGAAGCTGAACTTTTTCTTTTGTCTTTCAACGCATTCCTTTCTCACTAAATTTATACCAATGTTCTGTTTTTTTGGAGGAACATTTGCAAGTAGGTGTATATGCTTGTAACCCAAAATGGTCTTTTGTTTTAAGTTTTCTTATTTTTGAGGTTTTTTTTAATTTCTTTTTTGTTTTTGTTTTTGCAGAAATCTTGATCCACTAACAGAAAATGTATCCTTACTGTAATTTACGATATGAGACAGAATGCATTGAAAGCTACAATATAATAATAATGATAATAAATTAATACCATATCAACAAGACCTGTCCATAAGAAAATACCTATATGGGATTAATGAGAAGCTGTATAATTATAATGATAATAGTAATAATAATAATAATAATAATGATAATATTATAATGTTAATGATGATTATGACCATGATGATGATAATACACCTAAGTCCGAAAATGGCGCACATCTGAGTGTGCTACATGAAAACGAGGCATTGAGGGCCAATAATGCAAAGAAATAACATGGTGTACATGCAAAATATACACTTGTTCACTGTCTTTCTTTTCTTGTTACATTCAGGAACCTGACAATTTTGCAGCACCAAATTATAAGAAAATACTGTAAATTTGGCCCTGGATGCCTCGTTTTCAACTGGCCATGGTCTATTTTGGAGTTAGGTGTATGATGATAATGGGATTAAATTAACAGTGAATCCACAGAGTGGCTCTTTTTCCACTGAACTCCATGCTTATAGTCAATATGTTGCCAATGTGTTGCCATTCTGAGCAATTCAAGCACGAAACATGATGGGAAACTGAGTATGTTTACATTTTTTTGGTTCCTTTTAGAATTTAGAGGCTTCCATTAGCCTGCCTTTACAAATATAAAGAAATAGAGATATAGAAAACAAAAAGTAATGGGAAAAGGTTAGCATGATGAGGGGCAAATGAATGGTCAAAGGTCTTCCCCCCCCCCCCCCTCCCCCGAATTCATCTGACCATATTTGCCTTGACATTTTTTACGGAAATTAAAGTATTTTAACAGCTGAAAATAACAGATTTTTTTCTGATAGTTCCTTTGATTTCCCTGATCCATGTTTGCAGTACTCAATTTTCCATAGTGCGTGTGAGCTTTGATGCTCATTGCCTATTGGAATTCAGAAGTTGATTCTACTCACATACGTCACCAAGTCTGGGAATCGAATTCAAGTCCCATTGTTGGGATTGAGAAATGCTTTGATTGACATTTGTTGAAATGCTAGTCAGCACATGAGACATTTCAAATTTCATAGGTCACACATCAATGACAATAGTATTAATAGCAATAATACTTCTTAATAAGTAATTTACCTTGACTAATTAAAGTATGGCTTAGCATTCTACCTTCAGTACATGGCGCACTGGCCAGAATACTTCCAAGTTATTGAATCACCATCTGGAAAAATAATGGGATATAGTAAGTAGTGTACGAGACTCTTGTCTAAAATCATGATATGATGGATTCTCGTACCCAAAGCCTTCTCAGCTTCCTAACAAAAAATTGAAGGCTCTAGGTAATTTGATTGGTTTAAATTTTTTGCATTATCATCTGTTTGTGGTTTGCTGATTTTACAGTGTGAGGGTCTGTTCCATAAACTGTTCCATAAACAATGTTTAAATAAGCTCGATTGTTTTTCTTTTGAAGAAAGAAAAAACGGTTTGAATTCATTACCGGAAGTCAGAATAAGTGGAACATGCGTATAACTGATTCCTTAATTATATTTTCTTATACAGTCATGGGTAAAGCAGAAGGTGACAGCTCTAAAGACCAATGGCATGGTCATGTGACTGCACTCAGTGTGGAACCAGAATCAAGAAGACTAGGGATAGCAGCAAAATTAATGTCAAGCCTGGAAAACATATCTGAAAAGTAAGTCTAAAATGAGATGGAAATGGCATGATTAATATGTTTCAATTGGGAGAATGTCCCATTTATCCTATCTTCCCATTTGCATCTAGTTGGTGGGGAGAAGAGGACACAGAGATCTTTCAGTTTTTTTTGTTCTTGCTTGCCTTCCTTCCCTCCTTCCTTCCTTCCCTCCCTCCCTCCCTTCTTTTCTTCCTTATTTTCTTGCTGTTCTGTTCATCACTCTGTCTATATTTTCTCTTCTTTCCCTCTTTCATTTAATTTATTTCCATTCATTCACAATGAACCTCAGTTCTCTGAGATATTAAACATGGTGCATTGTGGTCTAGCTTGGGTGCAAACATTATTTTGTTCATCAATCCCACAATGCATCGTCTTTGTAAAATTCACTAAAGGGCTAAACACTTAACTAACTATATATATTATTTCAGGAAAAACGCCTTCTTTGTGGATCTTTTTGTTCGAGTGTCTAACCATATAGCAGTAGATATGTACAAAAAGTTAGGCTACATTGTATACCGCACTGTACTGGACTACTACTCAGGGGACCCAGACGAGAATGCTTATGGTAAGGTTTATTTACTTGTGTTGTGAATAACGGGGCCCAGTTGTACCAAGGGTGTATAGCGCTATCCAATGGATAAATACATGGGCGAGCGGAGATACGATTTTTTTATTTTATTTAAACATATAAATTATTTAAAATTGGTCCAAGAGCACTCATTCGAGCTCATCTAGGGAGAAGATAAAATTCGTATCTCCAAGCTGCCATGTAATGTTCTGTTTATTATATAGATATCGATGAAACTTAAATAAAACAAAAGCTCAAAAATTATTTATTAAAATAGCAAGCGGCGATTCAGCAGCGATTTCTTCACGTGTGAAAGATATGGTATCTTCCGCTGGTGAAAGATATCAAGTTAAAACCTGGTATTTCATCGATATCTTCATAATAAATCCTTATCCAGTGGATAAGACGATGCTGTTATCCAATAAATTTATCAACTGAATAAGTCAGATAGATGCTTTTTTAAAAAATCTACTTATCCGGTGAAGGGCTGAATTATATCTATTGGTTTCGCGCACGAGAACAGTAAAGCGTCTTTGCTTACCTAGAGTTACACTAGATTCATTTTGTCAAAAAAAAATCTTACAGTGGCGTTCCATCAAAGATTTATCGGTCGTATAGCGCTATCCATCCTTCGTAGCACCGGGCCCAGACTCTTCAGATTCATGCTAATGCTCAATAGAGCAGTTTCCGTATGACTGAGAAGCTCGTTGCAGTAACCTCGACCGCGATTTTCACAGCCGAACAACGTAGTTTCATTTTAAGATTGGGATGTGAAGCACAACCTTTGAGTTAGAAATGTGATTTTCGCATATTAGCCATAAAATGTCTCTTAGTCTCATATCGCCAGTTTCAGATCTCTTACCGATAGCGTCTTTTGAAATAGGTACGATGTATATGTATTTATTTAAACTAGGCTTTTGTGTTCCACAGATATGAGGAAAGCTCTCTCAAGAGACAGAGACAAGAAGTCAGTGATACCGCTAAAGGACCCTGTCAGACCAGAAGACATTGAATAACAATCCTCATAATTATAGACATTGTAATAATTAAAAATCAACCACACCCTAAATCCATTGTTTGATGTAGGTTCTTAATTCTTCGGAAAACCCACATTCTTCAAGACGGGGGCGGAATTGATATCAACAGGGGTAGAACGGGGCTGAATTATAAACCCGGGATAGGTTTTTAATTACACGGATATATCGTAAGCACTCTATTTCCAAAAGAATAACGCAACAGTAATCTGCCTCTCTGAATAGGTTGCTATCAATAGATGTCACTTCCGGTAATAGCTTTTTTTTTATGGCTAGTAGAATCCTGGATGTGATTTTGATCTCTTATTTTCTGGTTTGATGTCGTGAAAATAGTCAAATACAAGAGTTTGAGGACTTATTTTCATATGTTTTGACTTAGCATCCGCTAGTTGCCCCCAACAAACCGCTTGTTTGCCCTCCAGTCAACTCCAAAAAGTCACGTGATTGATAGTAAGCAATTCAATATAATTTAGTATTTCATGTTTTGCATCGAAACAATGGTCTTGCATTAGAATTCAAGACCCCGCCCTAGCGTTTGAACCTTTATATATTTTAAAATATCCTGGACTCAAGTTTTTGTTAATATATTACACTAGCTAATTAAAGTATTCGTTGTAGTAGATGGAAGGAATTCTTTTTGCTGATTAGATTTTACCAGCTCTCTTTTTTTCAGTTCGTTTCGTTTCTTCCTTTCGTTTCGTTCGTTCGCAATGGCCCTCGCTTAATTCGCATGCGCACTTAGGACTACCTTTTTTCTTCCAAATTTATCTTCATAAAAAGTTTACCCGATAAAAAAAACAGTTAGTTATTATTATTTATTAATTAAGGACCATACTTCCAGACATCGAATGCTGAACCGTCGTATGGCAGCGCGAAGCATTTACGGCTACGCCGGAGATTTCGACCCCGACACCGCTATCCCTGGATTTACAGACTGATCAGGAAGCTCGGCCGAAGCCTAAGGGAGAGGTTAGTCGGCCCCTAGACTGTAAACGATTAACCCCTTGCTATGACCAGCATACCCAAAGTCCCGAATTTTGTTGCTGACGGCATAGCCTCCATGGCCAATTCTTTCCATGTGGGATGCCTTTAAAATCCAGCCGCGAAATGTATTTACACGCAGACTCAGTTGGGGTCAGTGAGTGACGATCAAAATTATAAGATCGGAATCGGATCGATCAAGCTCCGGGTAGGTGTAATTTTGTCTTCCGATTTCAAAACAGTGGTGTGTATATCCAAGCAACGGATCGGTGGGATCAAATCTATCGCCTACAAAGATTCCAAAGAATCAATAGTCGAGGTCTGTGTCTTTACATCGACCATCTTTTAGGACAGGGACAATACAATATCGCGTGTTCCATAAAAAGGGCTAGCTCAATCATATTCATTTATTCTATATATTATTATATATTATTTATTTAAGACTTTAGAGCCGGATCGACCTACTCTCATAATCCAATTTGGAAAAAAGTATGTGCCGAATCCCCTCCCTCAAGAACCTCAAGAGGCGAGAGGCAAGTGCAAGAATGGAATTACAATAGGTTTCCAGCTCGTCATTGACGTTCCATTGACGTCCCATGCAAGGGTTCTATACCGCTCGCTCGCTACGCCAGCCTTGGTTTTGGAATAATGAACATGCTGTGGGAAGTTATCTTGGATATTTAAAAAAAGTAGCATTTCTATAGAGCGGCTCTTCATCAAATGAATTTAAAATTTAAACCTTGATTTCTGCAGAGGGAAGAAAACTGGAGTACTCGGAAGAAAACTCTAAACAGAAGAGAACAGACCGTTACTACCTTATTTTACCCTATTATTAGTTTTCTTAGCACAGTCTCCGATGACTTACATGAAGAAGTTTGTTGTGAAATGTGATTGTCCGGGTCGGAGCGGTAGTCTTGAGAAAGACTTGTTGGTGGTGACTGACGTTTCGACGACTTGAGCGGAGTCATCGTTCAGAGTCCAGTGAGGAAGCGAGAGACAGTCGATGGTATTCATACCTCTGGTTCGGTTAACGGTAATTTGTCGGTATCGTTGTGTAAAGATGAGTCGGTGTTAAAACAAGTCGCAGTCTTTTGTTCGAGGTTGTGAATGAGTCTATTGTAAGTGCCGGTAATGAGAAAAGGGCCGTAAATTTTACACCGTGAATAGAGGAAAGAACTTGCTGACGTTTAGGACGCTAGTCCTTCGTCGGAGTAAAATAAGGTTTTTGTTCTAAGTTTGTATACCAGTTTTCAAGTGTGATGCGTTGACGGTAGTCATGTTGGTGCTATATGTAATACATGTGGCCCTATGTCAATGTAGTGTCCAGTGTCTTAGTGATATTTAGTGATGTGATTGTTAGGATTAAAAGTGTCGCGTTTGTGTTCAGTGAGTCTGTCGTTTAAGGTCCTACCAGTCTGCCCGATGTAAGTGGCTTCGCAGTCATGCAGTGCAAGCTGTTCTGTAAATGGCTACTTGTCTGTTAAGCGATTTGTCTTTGATGTTAGTCAATAAACGTCTTAAAGTCATAGTACGTTTGTGAGGAACACGGATGTTGTAAGGTTGTGTAATTCGTGCTATAGTCTTATAAGTCCCTTTGATGTAAGGTATGGTAGCAGTGCTGGAAGGATCGTCATTGGTTTTGTCGGTGAATCAGACAGCACAGTCACAGCAGCGTACAGCACTGCTCAGCACATCACATTATAGTACAGCACAGCTCATCACAGCAACGTGTAGCACTGCACAGCGCATCACATGAAAGCAGTTTTCGTATGATTGTGAAAAGTTCAGTGCCCTAAGCGTGCCTTGCCGTGACCGTGATGTTTTCAAGAATTTTAAATGGCTAATTTTTTTTTCTCGCGCAATGCGATTGGTCTGTGACCTGTGGTAGTGTTGTTCAGTGGTAGTGGTGGTCAATGGTAGTGATGATGATATTGTTAATGGTAGGGGTAGTAAACTAGCCATAAAAATATAATAACGCAAAAATTCCTTTTAGTCTCATACCACCTTTTTCAGAATAACAGGTATTGTAAGTTTGGTCAATCTTTGGACCCTCTCCCCCCTTTCCCTCCGCTCGGTCCAACTCTGTCCATGCATAACTTATAACTTACCTTCAGCACTCGCTTAATTCGCATGCGCACTTAGGACTACCTTTCTTCAAAATTTATCTTCATGAAAATTTACCGATAAGAAAACTACGGTCAAACCTGTCTGTAACAGTCACCCTTGGGAAATGGCAAGTGACCGTTATAGACAGGTGACCGTTATAGACAGGTGACCGTTATAGACAGGTGACCGTCATAGACAGGTGACCGTCATAGACAGGTGACCGTTATAGACAGGTGACCGTTATAGACATGTGACCGTTATAGACAGGTGACCGTTATAGACAGGTGACCGTTATATAAAGGTTTTCTTTAAATACTAATGACAGTTGATGAATAACGTTTTTATTGGTTGATATCACTCTATTAACAAAAACAAATACAGATCCGGTATACACTGGATTGAACAATAGTTTTCATCATTTATTTATTAAGGACCATACCTCCAGACATCGAATGCTGAACCGTCGTATGGCAGCGCGAAGCATTTACGGCTACGCCGGAGATTTCGACCCCGACACCGCTATCCCTGGATTTACAGACTGATCAGGAAGCTCGGCCGAAGCCTAAGGGAGAGGTTAGTCGGCCCCTAGACCGTAAATGATTAACCCCTTGCTATGACCAGCAGACCCAAAGTTCCGAATTATGTTGCGGATGGCCTAGTTCATGGCCATGTCTTTCCATGTGGGATGCCTTTTAAAAACCTAGCCGCGACCTGTATGTACACGCAGACTCAGTTGCGGTCAGCGACAATAAAAATTGAGGCTTTATAAGACTGGAATCTTCATGACCGGATAAACTGCCTTCACATTGACCATCTCTTAGGGCATGGACAATGCAATATTTTTCTTTAAAAAGAGCTTTAATACCCCAGGAAAGAATTTCTATTCTAATGCCCCACATGTTCATTATGTCATCATAAGCGAGCGGTGACCTTTGCCTCTCACCTTTGTGGTTAGGATCAATCCGACGAAGGTTGGGGAATTTGCACTTATTTGTTCTTCCAAACTGGATTAGGAAGATAGGCTAGGCCCTAAAGGTTTAGAATATGAATAAAGTAAAAAAATTAAGGAGTTACAATTACACCTATACATAGTGTTTCTTCACCCGAACGAAATTCCATTTGGAATTTAGAAGTTGATTTTACGGAAGGAAGGAAAGCCGTTGAGAAAAAGAAAAGGATGAGAAAAACCCAGAAAAAAGCACAGAAGAGAAGAAACCGTGCTTCCCTTATTTATCCTATTCATAGTTTTCGTTAGGACAGTCTCCAACGACTAATACAAACATAATGCTGAATATAATAGAATTATTTTGTCGTTTTTCAACAAAAAAAAATTTGATCCACAATTTTTGAATTTGATATACAGATCAGGGATAGGAAAAGCGGCGAATGATCGTCAAAGAAAAACCAAAAAGCAGCAATACACTGATGAGCAACAACGACAACAAGAACACACAAAGAACACACAAAATATGTAGCGACTACTACGGCAGTAATAATCTAAAAGAGATGGAAAAAAAGACACGTCTTAGCTAGTAGTACGCATAACGTAAAACAAAATCATTCTTTGAGCCAATCGCTTGGAAATAAGATTCATTTTGAACATTCAGCGGTGAGTTTGAACTCAATGTTTCATTTCATATGAAACGGTAGAAAGTTCAGGAAATAATAACCCGAAAAAAAAGAAGAAAGAAAAACCGCTCGAAGTGTTCAAGGTTCGAGTATACTCACTGTAAAGCCAATTCTTCCATTCACGATCAATATAAGAACACGGTAAGTCTGTGTACCTCAGACGCTAGAAAGTTTAGGAAATTATTAGCTGGAAAACAAACTCGAAGTGCGTTCAAGGTTCTTCGAAGAGCTTTCGAGTGTACTCACTGTAAAGCCAATTCTCTCATTCACGATTAATAAAAGAACACGGTTAATCTGTGTATCTCAGACGTTTATTACAACTCTGTTGGGCACTGTTTTCTTACTTCTTTATAATGAAACTCCTACATAAATAAGTCATAGCCTGTCAACTAAGGATAGTCCTGCAATCCTGGCTTTCAGCCTGGGTTTAGTCAAAACGACACCCCTAAAAACAAAAACTTTTACATTTTATGGAACAATTCCCTAAACGAACTAAACGATGTTTTTAGCTATTTACATCAGGTATGGATTAGAATTTTGACGTGAACTGGTTCGGTTTTATTCTTAGCATAAATAAGATGGGAGTTCCAAGCGTGTATTTATTGTTTATTTGGGACGTTTCGTTTCTGTTGAGAGTTTCTAGCGTTCATCAGAGCTTCCCATAGTTCTCTGTCGTCTGCGACACCATATTGTGGCTCACTTCCATACTGTCTGGAAGCTTCTCTTTCTCTGAACTCACGTCCTGCTTTGAAGAAAGCCTTGACGTCACTTGGCATTAGGACTGCGCTGACACATACGAGGAGGAGGACTAGGGCTACTCGGTTCATCTTGTGATTGGTGGATTTACTAAAGATTTTTTTTCTGTAAAAGAAAATAGGAAAATGTTCACACAAGAAAATGGCTACTAGAGTACCAGAGAGTGTTGTGTCGTGTGAGGCAGGACATGGCGAATTAATAATTATGCTGAGTTCTTATTTTTATGATCCCAAACACAGTTCAAATTTGTTTAAATTTGCCGAAATTAACCTCCAAATTCGTATCCACTTAAACTTTAAGATCAGGTGAGACTGAGGTGCAGGTGAGAATTCGAAAAAACAATTGCATAATGAACGACGTCTTAAAAGTTATATTATGCTTAGGGACTGGCCAAAAATTAAAAGGGGCCGGGTAAAGTTCCCATGCAAAATGATGCACAGTTTTTTGACTTTTACTTATGACCAGTGCCTTCTCTATTAGGATCAGTTCGTTCTTGTGTAATTTACGGTACTGTCTTGTCCTGTCTGTCCTACACGGTACTACATGCCTTAACATTGAAATGGCTTCTCTTCTTTTACAACTCCTTTAATCGACACATAAGGTCAATGAAATGTGTTCCAGCACCTACAAATGCAAAATCGCCTCTGGCTATACAATCCGAAAGCCAACGTTCTAGCCGCCGCGCTTTCATTACTTTTAACTAACTGACCTTAAAGTGCATATTATACTATCATTAAACTCCTTAGTGCAGGGTTGATCGTTATCTTTGGAAGTAGATAATTTTTTGCCTTCTAAGAGGCATTAGACTCGATTCAACATATATTGGCCCTTTTAGTCCTCATTCATGACAGAACACAAAAAATAGCCCATTAATGATGGTATTGGTACGAGTGTGAAGTAAAATAAAGGTTTTGTGGCTAGTGTTCTTCTGTTTTAAAAATCTTAGGTCAGTTAGCTTACGAAGAATTTGAAGTATATTAGCTCAAGAGATATGGTTTGTTTAATCTTGGCGCAATATTAATTATATGTGACTACAAGATATAAAGAAAATAATTCTTGCCTATGTCTCTTACTAAACGCTGTGAGCGCGGCGGCCTTTATTGTAATAATGATGGCATGATAGCAAATGTCAATTGGTACAACTGAAGTTAACGCTGAGCGAATAGGATTTCTTAACTACCCACTAATGTTCAAAATTATAGGCAGGAGAACTGTGAATATAATATGAATTTCTTCGCGTGCTATGTTCTTAGCTTCAATCTGTTTCGTAATATGAGAAAATCTCCAGGGTTTTTTAAAAAAAAGGAAAAAAGATGAGAGAGATTAAATACTTGTCAGAAAATGTGTGTGCATTGTGAATCCTCCAATGTTAATACTCGATCTCTGTTGCTCTGAATGCATTCATTCGCAAGTGCGGATCGACCCCTTAAATTCCTAATTTTACTAAACATATATGTTTTACCCTGCGCGATGTATACTTGGAATTATAATCGAATCTAGCTGTAAAATCATACTCTCTACACTAGTACGCTAAGAGAATAAACTTCTTTCTTTTCCTAAATGTCATAAATTTGCTGAACTTATATGTTTCTTTAAATAATGTTTTTTGACACTCAACATTAAAAATAAACTGATGGATACTCATAGAATTAAGGGATGATATTAATGTTTAATGTGAATATAAGCGCGAGTTAGATTACTCTTTGCCATAAAAATTCGCCTATGAATGTTTAATATATAGTAAATACATCAATAACTGGCAAAAAAAAAAAATCACATCTTGTTTCATACCATTGTAAAGGTAGCTATGTCTAAGGTATAGTCAAAGTTTAATTCTTTTTAAGCTAGCTTAACAGGCTTTACTGATAAAAACATCCTCGTTATATGGGCGTTATACATCCTGAACTTTGCATCTCCCAAGACTAGCCAATATGGAGTCGACTCAGCAATCTGTCTTTATAAGTGAAAAACGACTCATGGCTTCGGTGCCATCAAGTCTGTGGGAACTAAAGGATATCCAGAGCTACCTAAACAAATATCGGTGTTATTCATCTCCTATCTTTCAAGTGCGATAATTACATAGTGTTTGCACTATTGGCACGTGAGTATTTTACGTAGTTATGATTGGTTCATATACATATGGAGTTAAAAAATCCACCAATCAGAGCGAAGAAGGTGTTTACATTTCTTCATCGAAAGTCGTCAAACGAAGCAAGGTTCAGCAGTAAAATGACTCCTTTTTTCTTTTAATAATTTCTGTTTTTCTGTTGTTTGTATTTGGGATAATTACTTCTCTCCGTGGCCGTCTAATTTTTCGAGGCTTCCGTAATCTTATACAGAATTGCCACAATACCCAAACACGGCTCTAGACAAGAGACAAGACGGGGTTTAGGCCTGTCATGAAATTCCCTATATACACTAACTATATCTGTATAATCCCTCTTATCAAGGCTTGACAAAACCAAGACCGCTGGCGACAGTTGAATATCGAGTCTGTTAGCCCTTATCTCGTATACTGAGTCAAAAATCACGACATTCGAAGAAGTACTCATGTACTTTGAAACAAGTGTTTAGTGTGAGTAGAATGATTCTTTCGTGATTTACGACAAATAAATCCCCTCTCGTACCATCTTTGAAAATATAATTGTGCAACTCCTTTATCGAAAAAGACTAAACAAAGCGGACACCAACGGGATAGTTGTTTACAGTGGCTTCTTGCGAGAGAGATATATATAAAGGAAAGAAAAGGCAGTTGCGAAAAAAAAAAATCTCCTTTCTCGTTGAATTTGATATCATAAGGGAAAATGTTTGCTAGATATATAATTCATGAAGTTTTTTTTTTGGTTCACTCAAATTACGACGCATGTTCCGCTTTTGCGACACTTTTGCTTGCCGCTCGCGCGGGCCGTAAATTCTGCGTCATGATCAAACAAAAAGCATTTGCGATTGTCTTGACCGCTCCTATCACGACTGATTAAGAACTAATTTCATTCCCCGAGTCTGATTTTAACTGTCGGTATTTAAGCTAAAATAATAACTTATTTAACTTCAAGACAAGTGCTAATTTTATGAGAAAAGTTAAAACCCTTATGTTACGTTTTACTCTTTTTTCCCAGTTCTATCTCTGTGTTCACTCACAACGCAAGATAAAAATGTAGTCCTCGAAAAAACTGAAAATTAATTTAGTCTAAACAAGAAAACTTTATTATTATTCTCTTATTCGTGTTAGACCCGATGAAAATTTGGCGATTGTTTTTATCTATCGTACGAACTGAAAAAAATGGGAGACCATTTTAGCTTTTTACAATATAAGAAACTGCAAACTGCTCAGTAGATTAATCAGTCACTTTCTTGTTTTAGTCTTGAAAGTTTTCATGATAAACTTCGAATCTAAACAAAAATCTTTGAAAGATTTGGATTAAAAAAGTAAAGATTATCAACATGCACAAAGTAAAGTTTAGACCCTAGAGGCAAGCTTTAATTACATAGGCGGAAAATTGCAGGTCTTGGAATTTCATGGCCTTTACAATAAACTAATATAAAAATCGTGCTGTAGACCGTTTTCAATTCAAAAAGAAAAATTAAGGCTTTGGGTATTGACTTTTTAGCCGCTAAGAATGCAATGTTAAAATAGATAACTAATATGCAAGTCTTGAAAGTTTGTTCGAGAGTTTGTACGATAAAAATCAAATAATTGATGCACAGTTATCGATTCCAAAAGAAAACTTTTAAGTTCTGATTGATTTTTACGTTCATTTGACCTTGTTAATTGATTCAGTTCCTGTTTTAGGTAGAAGGCAGTCTTTGAATTTCGTTCATGAAGTTTTACGGTAAACCAAAATATAGTCTAATTCATCTAATTCAGTTATTCAGGTAATTGATCAAAAATATGAAAATCTGTGCGCTCTAAGCTTGTCTTTACTTTGTAAATCTCATTGAAAGTTCTGAGCTCTTGCACCGCACTTATAAGTTCACTTTATTTAGTTAGCTGTATTCAGAGAGTAAGGATAGCATTCCTGAACTAAAATTAAACGACCATAAAATTAAAGCCCCAAAAATACGAACACAAGTGGGGATAAATAAGACTTAAACTTTTTTTAGGTTCATAGTTTGCGCTAAATCTGCAGCACTTAATCAGTAAATTGGATATGGAAAGTAAATGGCTCAATACTTGATACATACCGCTTTGATTTTTGGCTGTTGAACTGTCTCTGGTCCTCGCTGATGTAAAGCCGTGAATGCTTTCGCGCTACTTTTATATCGAAAAACTACTCGAGATAACGGAAGCCTTTTTACGTACAATATATCTTGATTGGCAACGAGTACTTAAGCCAGTAAGTGAAGCCTCAAAAACTTCCTATGCAAAAAAGGGCTTTAAAAAGAATATTTCTGGAGGGCTTTAGGTCGTATTACTGACGTCTTTCAACTCGCCCAGGAATGGATTTGTAACGATATCTTAATTGGCTTGTTTTAAGCTTTTTTTCCAATCATAACAGAATGGATTTTTCTGTGTTTTTTTTTCCTTTTATTTTTTGCCTAGCTTCAAATCCAAATGACAAATGGCTTACATTCCGTCGGAAGTATTCGAATCGCGAGGCCCAAGCCAATCACTAAGAAGTTCGGAACTAAAGAAAGCGGTTAGCCTAATACCTATACAAACCTTTGTTCTTTATCACAACCCAGCCTCAAAAGTACACTCCACTTCCAAGATGAAAAGACAACCAGCTTGAGTGAGCGATATCGGCGTTGTTATTTATACTATGGAAAGGGGACCGCTTATGAAAGAACGTAACCATCAACATTTAAAACGTTGGATAAACTGTCCATTGCCTTGCGTCTACTCATTGGGGTTTTACTTTGATTAACCCGCCTAATGAAGTCAGACCAGAATTCTTAATCAATTTCTGGGATAAACAATTGCGGAGATCTCAAATTACCTACCAAGATAATAAGACTTCAAAAGTGTTGATTAAATTCAAAAAAATTGCGAAAAGTGAAATGAAAATTTAGTGACAAAGTTTTGAATTATTAACGAAATAACTCAAGCTGTGATAGCCCACAAATAAAAACTCACTCGCTGCTGTTGAAAATTATTTGAATCACTCATTAAAAGTCTAATGCTTGCCAGCAATAATTGCTTATAGAAATATTCGCTTGATAAGGGAGGAAGAAAAAAATGCCGAATTTTGCAAAGTCCTTGAATCGTTTTATCAGTTGAGTGAGTTTACCGAGGTCGTTAAAGGTTTTAAGAAAATGTTTTCGAGATTGCATTGTTAAAGTCCTATGCTGAAGGTTTTGATATTGAAAGATTTATTTTTAACATCTTCTCGCAAGACATGAAGAAAGGAAAATGAAAGAAAAACTGGTTTAAAAACACGATAAAATATTTTGTTGTGTAGTTTTATGGAACCATGCGGGCTATTGAGACAACAAGTGATAAAATAAATGACTAAAACACATAAAAATAATTAAAAACCCACACAAAGTATGTGAGCTGTAACTCAAAATACATCTGGTTGCTTTGCACTTTTGCAACACTGTTTTCTCGGTGTGAAACTCAATTGTAATTACCAAAACAGATAGACTTCTATTTATATTAAAAAATCATAAACTCAAAATTATTTAAAGGTATTTTTGAATGATAAAAGTAAAGAAGAAATGCAAATATCGAACAACGAATATAAAAAATATATAATAAATTAAAAAATCAGGTTTTTTTTCGCAATAATAGAAAAACTTTCGCCTCTAGAATTGAAAAGAAGTTAAAACGTTTTAGCATATGGTTATTAATGGTAACAAATTGCTAGAATTACGAATATTTTGAACAGGAATAAACCTTTATGACGATGATACACCTTAGTTCCGGACTACATTCCATTATTATCGTTTTTCTTTTTGACTTTCAGTGCTTTTTATTTTTGCTTTAGTGAAAAGTGATCCGCTCTCTCTGCCAGGGAACACTTTACGCATTAGTAAACTCCGGAATAATTTTGACACTTTTTAGGGATTCATGACCCTAAGTTTATCAAAAGATAAAGTATAGCAATCATGGACGTAATTCTGACGGAAACATTTACATCCTCTAGCAAGCTACACTACAAAAAAAAATTCTGTGGCAAATACGATGTGTAAACTAAGTAACATTTGGAATTTAATTCAGATAAACTTCGTATACAATTTTTTTGTTGAATTGATAACAAGTGGGATCGTTTCGATTTTGGATACCATTATCTCAAGGCATGTCCATCGACAAGAGTTTTTTCCTTTAGTAGCTAGATCGTTAGAAATATTGGCTCATTCGAGGTGAGCACAATCACACACAGGTTATAGTGATCCAGTAAAAAGATGTCAGAGAGAACTTATCTTCAAAATCAAAGGTGATTTACAGTAACGGAAATCACTAGAACTCTCCTATGGCTAACCCCCCGACTCTTTGTTCCTAAGTCCATTACATATTCTTCCATACAATAAAATAAAAATTTCCCAAGAGAATTGGTCAATTCGAAGTTTTAATGGTTTTGTTCAGGTAGGCAGTGAATGTTATCTAGAACGGCCGCTTCCTTGGGCGGAAATCCGTTCCTCGGGGGAAGAAAGAATTCGAACAACCTTGCATTCAAAACTGATAAATAAATCCCTGTTACACGATTGAACGAGAATCACATTTTATCTGAAATATCCTTTCTTTCCTCTTCATTTTTCTTTGTCTAGTGTTTTTAAGCCTTAATAAAGCCGGCTTTAGTTTGGTTGATGCAACTCACTGCTGGGAATGATTACATTCAGTAATTTTAATCAAGAAATATCTGGTCTATACATGTACAGAACTATAAACTTTATTATTTCTTTTGACCTGAGGAAACTATCTGCGACTTGCTCAATAAAATCCTTACAAAAAAAAAAAAAAAAAAAAAAAAAAAAAATCACCAATAAATCCTTACAGAAGCAATCATATCTTCTTAATAGTTTTAAGTTAAGATGAACGATTTCTTTTGCAAATCTTCCCGAAGCACAAAACTCCAACCAACGAAATAAAATAACTTTACTGTCGAAATAAAAACAGTTCTTTTAAAAAAGCCGCAGGACAAAAATTTGGGCAATATTTCCTTTTTAATATAAGAAATAATTGACGAGAAAGACAAGTTTTAATTATAAACGTCTGAGTTTATAACCTTTTTTTTGAAATACATTGAAAAAGCCATGCAACAGCAGGACTCTCGAGATTGAGTAATGGGAATGAGTTGTAACTATAACACAAAATTTTGGCAGGACTTAAATTAAAAGGAAATGTAATTCATTTGAAACCATGTGAAACATATATGAATTTAGAATGGTAAAAATTTGAAGAAATCGCGAGTGCCTTTCACTTTGTTCAGCGTTTTGAATAGTTTCCGTCATGATTTCCTTTTCAAGTAGCTGAGTGTAGCACTGAGTCAGTTATGTTACTTGCACTGGCAGCAACACGTGGGGCACTGGATGACATGAAGTTCAAAGTTGGTCGAGTTTGAGTTTTAATGTCTGCGTATTTTATTTTGTAGGGAGCTTTAAAGATTGCTTGCTGTTAGCTTGTTATATTATTTGATTCCTTGTGCTTGCCTTTCTCAAACACTTGTTTACTATTATTGGTTGCCTGGCATCATGTTTATTTTCTAGACCGTTTGTGTTTTTAATGATTGCCTTTTGGCTCAGTTGCAAGTGTATATGTTTGTTCGTTTGTTTAACGTACAGTTTTGCATGTTTGCTTATTTGTTTGGCTTTTACTTGTTTAGTTTTCTTCGGTTTCTGGTGATTTTTAGTTCATTCCTTTACTTGTTTGCTTGTTCATCTTCTTGATTTTTTGGTTTTGTTTTGTTAATGTATTTGTTGTTTCGTTCGTTCGTTAGTCCATCCGTTCGTTCAGTCGTTCGTTCGTTCGTTCGTTCGTTCGTTTGTTCGTTAGTTCGTATGTCCATCCGTTCGTTCATTCGTTCGTTCGTTCGTTTGTTTGTTGGTCTGTCTGCTTGTCAGTTACCTGAGTTTAGTTCGTTGTTTGTTTCAATGATCGATTGTCGGTTTGTCCGCTTGTTTTTCTTTTTGCTATTAATTGCTGGCTTTCTTGTTTCTCGCTAAACGTTTAAGTACTCATCAAAACTCAAAAAGTCCACACACACACACACAAATGCCCATCTTCAATATCGCTAGCCATAAAACAACGTAGTGCAACAAAAAGTAATCAAGTATACGGCGACGCCTTGTGTAGTGGCCTTCATAAATCAATTAAAAAAAAGAAAGAACGCCTTGATAACCTTCTCTAATAAAACATCAGCTGGTTAGATAGATTGTGTATCAATCAATCCAAATCTAATAATGAATAGTCTCCATCTAATGGAGTCCAATAATATATCAATACACATCAGCCGATCCCGACTCAGTGCTTGCATAACTATCAAATATTTTATCTTTAATGATAAAAAGTTAAATTACACACCGTGAAAAAGATGAAAAAACTTACTAACTTAGTTTAGAAAGTTTTTTCATCTTTTTCACGATGTATAATTTACCTTTTTATCATTACTGTTTCATTAGAAACACCGACGCAGCTCACACTAGTTTTTAGCTAGTTATATCTTCATTTTATCTTTAAAGCGGCTTCCGATAGATAGATCTATATATTCTATGAACTCTTGTTACTCGAGCCATTAGTTGAAGTTTTGATGTTATTCATCTCGAATACGATCTCAATGCCATATTAAAAGTGAGAATGAATTGAAATTACGTCCCTAAAGACGGCCAAATGGTGTCTATGGCCAATCTAAGCGGCTACTGTTGAGTGGCAAAAAAGGATTCTTTGAGTCTGGTCAATAAGATTCCTTAATTCAGACATATGTACTCAATAGATCACGAATGGAAACAATCTTAACACCCACAGACATACGTCTGGTAACAGAATAAAGATACTGTACATTTTTTTCTCTAGTTAAAAAGTAAAAGTAAAGTAATAATAGTAATAATAAATAATGGATAACTTATAAATAATGGATAAAATTTATACTCTATAAGTTTTAACTTTAACATAAAGAAATAAATTATATATATATAAATTATAAATAATAAGTAAATAAATAAATAATATATATATAAATTATATATAAGAATTATAAGAATAAGGGTAAACAAAATAAAAATAATATTTTAATATCTTTGTTTTCATTCGGCACTATTCTCACATTTACTTTCAACCAATAAATTGGGGGCGTAGCAATATTTTCCAATAGGATTTGAACGTCTTGGATTCATTTTTTTCTTTGAGTTCTTATTGATTGTCTTAGGGATTACTGATGCCGCAGAAAGAATACCTAAGAAAATGCCGCTTAGAATGTGTGTATATATATATATATATATATATATATATATATATATATATATATATATATATATAGTAAAGATAGGATTAAAGACGAGACATGTTCACTGTAACTCCGAGTTTCGTGCTTACGCACTCATCAGACAGACTTTAATGAAACATATTCCTATTACTGTGATATTTATATACATACAAGAGGTGTAATGGTTATTTACAAAAGAAGTATTGTTCGGAAAGGAGTTAATTAGCTAGGCCTGGATTTCTATTGTTCATCAGATAGAACTTGTTTTCATGTCGGCATTTGGAGATCAATTCGGATCGCTTGTTTAAAAGAGTGTCGCTGTTTGCTTTGATGATGAGTAGCTTTTCTGTTAAGCACAGGTCACACCTCTTAGAAATGTTGCTGTATGGTCTGGCTGAAGTGATGATTGTCCATTCTATGTTGTAGTCTTTGTTGTTATCTTTAAGGTCCCAGATGTGTTTAGAAAGTTCGGTGCTGTTAGCGTATGTTAGAAGTTGTCCTTCGCCTTCGCATTGTCCTTCGCCAAGAAATACTGCACAATCACGGCCAGAGACATTGACATTATCATGCACGCCCGTAAATCACTACTATTCAACAACGGCACCCCCTGGATCAAGAAGAAAGGCAATATGTTCGATGTTACCATGGGGAGCTACGATGGCGCGGAAATCTGTGAGCTAGTCGGTCTATTTATTCTCAACAAACTATGCGCTAAATACGGAAAGGACTACATAGGACTATATAGAGACGATGGACTTGCTGTTTTCAAGAATACGTCAGGACCACAAGCAGACAGAATCAGAAAGGACATAACGAAACTATTCAAGAACCACGGCCTTAACATCACCATACAGACGAACCTGAAAATAGTTAACTTCCTTGACGTAACCTTTGACCTGGCAAACGAAACGTACTGCCCCTACAGAAAACCTAACGACCAGCCATTATACATCAACACAAAGTCGAATCATCCGCCCAACATAATCAAACAACTACCAGACGCCATCAACCGTAGAATATCCAACATATCCTGCAACAAGACCGAATTCGACAAAGCCAAACCCATCTATGAACACGCCCTGAAATCCAGCGGATATACCAAAACCCTGACCTACAACAACCATAAACCATCTACACATTCAAAAAGAAACAGACAACGGAACATCATCTGGTACAACCCCCCATACAGCAAGAATGTACAAACCAACGTCGGAAGCATCTTCCTGAAGCTCATACACAAACACTTCCCCAAGCACCACAGATTTCACCGGATCTTCAATAAGAATAACATCAAAGTGAGCTACAGCTGCATGGAAAACATGAAAACCACCATTACCAAACACAACAAGAAAATCTTCAACACCGATACCGATCCCGCCACCACCTCTGAGAAAACATGCAACTGCCGCAAAAAAGATCAATGCCCTCTAAACAACAACTGCCTCTCCTCCAGCATCATCTACAACGCTCATGTCACAACAAACGAGGACACTACTGGGAAAAACTACATTGGCCTGACAGAAGGAACATCCAAGCAACGATACACTCAGCACAAACTATCTTTGCGAAACAGAAAATACGCTAACAGCACCGAACTTTCTAAACACATCTGGGACCTTAAAGATAACAACAAAGACTACAACATAGAATGGACAATCATCACTTCAGCCAGACCATACAGCAACATTTCTAAGAGGTGTGACCTGTGCTTAACAGAAAAGCTACTCATCATCAAAGCAAACAGCGACACTCTTTTAAACAAGCGATCCGAATTGATCTCCAAATGCCGACATGAAAACAAGTTCTATCTGATGAACAATAGAAATCCAGGCCTAGCTAATTAACTCCTTTCCGAACAATACTTCTTTTGTAAATAATCATTACACCTCTTGTATGTATATAAATATCACAGTAATAGGAATATGTTTCATTAAAGTCTGTCTGATGAGTGCGTAAGCACGAAACTCGGAGTTACAGTGAACATGTCTCGTCTTTAATCCTATCTTTACTATATATATCTATTGCTCTGCATCCCTACGCATTGAGCACTGTTTTACCAGTATAGACCACATTACATACTTTGTTATATATATGCGTAAAATTAGAAAATTTTGGGCACGTACTATAAGTGTTTAATAACACTGTTTTTTTTTAAAAAGAAGACCAAATATAGAACGCTGGGGCACAGCCGTGTAAAGAAGAAAACTTTTCGTGCGGATCAACGTTAGTTAACACTAGTTATCTAAGGTTTGGGTACGTTTTGCCTCCCTTATTTAACAGTTTCCTATCGATCTGAGGTTTTAAAAATATGACATTTCCAAATCGGTCAGAGTTTAAAATAACTCCGTTAAAACGCGTTCGGGAAATAGCATATCCTCCGAGTTAAGTGAGTAGACGAAAAGAGATTTGTTGATGGGGCTTAATAAGGGCGGATCCAGCCAAAATGTTATGTGGGGGGGGGGGCTGAATTTGGGGTGGGGAGGGGGCTAATTGAGTTTCTTCCGCCAACACACCTGAAAACAATATATAAAGCGTCCTTTTTCTGCTGAATGGGGGGGGGGGGGGGGGGGCTTCAGCCCGCCTTTGCCCCCCTGGATCCGCCCTTGCTTAACCTGAAATACATTATCAAGCGAAGGGGTACATTTGATGAAGATCTTGTCCGGAGGTCTTTTCATGTTATATTTAATATACAGATTTTCACGCGCGTTGTAGCACACGTTTTCGGGCATGAGAGGCCAGTAACGCTGATTTTAGAAACTTGATTATTTCAGGTAATCAGTACGAAAAAAGGGGAAAATATTGGTTGTATAAATTGGTTCAAAATTACAAGGTTGTTTAGAATGACAAGATAATTATTTATCAAACCCATGGTTAATTTCTTGTTGTTTTTATTTGATAGCACTAAAAGAAAATAATTTTAAGGATAAACTAATTGTTAAAAAGTAGTTTAGTAGGACTAAATAAGGTGACTCTGAATACTAGAGTAAAGTGTTGATACACTTGTTCCATTTTTGGTTCTCCAGGAGCCACTATGAACAATAGTTAGCCCTAGCAGTAGGGTGGATCACTTTACCTTCGTGTAAACGGCCTCCTAACAGTATATGACCCTTTCATAAATATCTTGGCGTGAGATTTACAGAAAAATATAAAAGAAAATCACACTTTTTTCTTGATGGAAATCGTGGCATTTCTTTTGTATTTTCTTGTTAGCCTCCTTCCAAGATAATGATGATTGCAAAAAATATAAAACTTATAAAATCAAAAATATTTCACTCCATCTTCGTTTCGCTTTTTTAAAAGCTGTGATTATCACATCAATCTTAGATACTATCTTTTGATTTAAAATTCTACGCCATTTTACCCATACATGTCAACTAAGAAATATTCCAGGAAATAGTCTGACCAGACAATATCAGTTATAAAAGTACTAAAGGAGTATTGACTAGAAGCCATTATGTTTGCCAAAAGAGATTAATTTACCATCATGAAAACCCTTAGAAATATTGCAGGAAATTCTCTGCCTGGAAAACAGGACAATACCAGGTAAAAGAGGGGTAAAAGGGGATTACCTATGAACTTCACCGACGAATATTATATTTGTGCTGAATAATATTTATAATCGTTTTAAAGAATATTTAAACCCAAATTGAGCCTTTGGAAGGTGCTGTTGTATTATCTAATTGATTCCAATATTTTCGCAGTCTTTTTTAGCCATTTTTAGCTTGATTACAGTCAATATTGTCAATATTATGCAGACTCGGCCACTTAACTAGCCAACATTCAACGTGGATAGTGGAATTCTTTTTTGTTTGCTTTTTTCTGCTTAACTAGCCAACATTCAACGTGGATGGTGGAATTCGTTTTTGTTTGCTTTTTTTCTGCACGCAATAGTTTGAGTGACCAATATCAGAAAAACATCTCTCAAACAAAACAAAACGAAAAAGAAAAACCAAACCAAAAAATAAACAACAACAACAACAAACAAACAAAGAAAATACACCACCAACAAACGAACAAAAAACACCACCACCAATAAGCAAACGAAAAAAAAACACTGAAAAAATCTCAAAGATTCCACCCAAACAACAACATTTATATACATACACAAGCAAAAACAAAATCTGAATTGCACAATATAGAAAATGGCAGAAAAATTGACTTTCGAATAATCCCGAAAGCACATCCCGAAAATGGAATTCGTCGAAAATAAATATTACATGCTAAATGGGCGATCAAGTGGCTCAATAATCGATATTATTATTATTAACAATGCTTAACACAATCTATGCCTTGTTAGAAACTTTGAAAATAATTCAATGCAAAAGTTAAGTTTCTACAGACTTTAAATCGGCTTCCTCGAGTGTTGAATCGTCTTTCGTTTCATCTTTTTCCACTGAGTCGCCAACACTTGATAGGATTTCGTTATTTTTACCTAAATCATCATTATCGTCCGTTATTGCTTTGTTTCTTTCATCTATATCACTCAAATGTTTTTCATCCTCACTAGATTTTGTCTCTTTTTCGTCCTCAGTTGTTGAGGACTGAGTTTTAATTTTATGGTCACCCTGTATTTCAGTCTTGTCCACGTGATCACCAAGACCGCTGTCCACCGACTCGGAATCTTTGCCGCTATTTTTATCGTGTTCTGATATAGATTCTTCCTCATTGTCCTCCTTTTCACTATAATCGTCATCTTTAGCACTGAATCTAACCTCCTCTCCCTTACCTATGTGTACAATCCCTGTATGTAGTTTGGGTTCGAACTTTTCGTTTTGTTTTGGTTTGTCTTCACTTTCATGTCGCTCTGTCGACTTCATATCGTCGCCATGTTTCTTTTTCGTTTCATTATCTGTCTCTAGCTTTCCTTGGCAGTACTTCTCAGAAATTGATTGTTCATTCCTAACATTTTCCCCTCGCTTCTTCTGTTCGATACCTAAGTCCGGCTCCTCTATAGAATCGTCGGACTTCAATTCCCCTAAAAACCGAGCGTTTGACGATTCCTCTCGGGAATCCTTCGAGTCGTAGTCGAATACCTCGTCTTTTTGTGCGGCCTCGAGCAATTCCTCGTCCTCGTCTTTTAAGTATAGCGCCGATGCATTAATCTGTTTGGTATCTTTCTCTTGATCTGCAGAAGTTTTATTCTTTATTGCGATCGAGCTCAGCACTATAAAACAAACCACGAAGATGTAATAACACTTCGTATTTTTTTCTCCCTTAGCTTCTTAGTTTCTTTCTTCAGTTCGTTTATTCACTTGGTTTTATTATGGCGAAACATGACATAGCATACATTAATCATGTCTCTCTCACACAGTTATTTATGCATCCACTCATCCCTCCTCCCTCCTATCCATCCATCCATGCGTTCGTTCATTCGTTCGTTCATACATTAATGATTGAGGGTCGGGTGGAGGGGGGGGGGGGGGGGGGGGGGAATAAATGTAAATATAATAAATAGGGGATTCCGGTAGAGTCCGGGAATCGAATTCGACTCGCATTGGTGAGGAGGCAAGCGCTCTCATATCTGACGCCAACAGTTCTTTCCTTAAAATAAATTCACCTAATAAATATCCTACTATACACGTACCTAAATCCAAGAACTGAACAGCATAGAACAAGAGGGTCTTGTAACAAAACTCGTACTGTTCCTGAAAAACACAAATTTAAAAAAAATCAAACCATACAGAAATGGACGTAGGAAACGATAGGACGGGGGCACCTTTTTCCCCTCCTCCGTGTTATCTCCAATGGCCGATAAAAGGCTCATCAATGGCTTTTTCCAATTGGTGCGAGATAATTATACATTTTTACGTCATCTTTCACCCTCACTTTTTGCGTGACGATTTTCAGGGCAGTCGCACGACTATTAGAGACCTTTAGCATAAGATACGAATGCTTCGATAATTTAGAAATAAAGAAAAATAAAGTACAAAAAAAAAACAAACAAACAAAAAAAAAAAACAACGACACACACACACACACACAAAAACAAAACAAAGAAACACACAAAAACTTTTAGCATCAGATTTACTCCTAATTGCAAAGGATGGGTTAGGGTTTAGGGTTAGCACAGACAAACACTCAGCATCAATGAAATGCAATATATACTGTTCTCCAGCAACAACTTTGTTATAACGCCTCGTATCGCTAAATATTGAAAGTTTGACGGGAAGCGCCTGACGTCTAACTGCAGTTTCAGGTTTGCGGTACCTAGCAAGAACGTCGTGCTAAAGTACTCTATTATCCAAGAAATATCTTGTAGAAAATAATGTCAAAAACAGCGCATGCACAAAAAATTGACAGATGAATGAGGAATCAACACCTAATAAAATGAGGTATTGCTCGTGTATATGGACCAAATTCATTTGGGCGTAATGTTTTGCCCAGTTCAGACTACGCGTCATTCGCTCGAGAATAAGATTCTTTGTTTGAGTTGTAACCATATTCATGTGTCTTCTCATGTGCAACCGAGCGAAAGCGTTAAAAAAAGAAATAATACTCTAGGGAATGACACGTGGTCTGGAATGGGAAAACACTGGATTCGGTCTCTTGCACTGGAAAAATACTGGTGATTTGTCCAAGAATATACCTACCTTTTTCTGAACCATGTATTTGCGTTGAAGCCGGAGATTTCTCACAAGGCGAGGAATATTGACTGGAAAAGTATGTAAGTCATGAAAATATAAGATATCAAGAGAAAATGAATGCCTCGCGCCCCATCATGAGCTTTTTTGATACTCTATATTTTTTAGAATTTTATGCTATTTTTAGAATCATTCATTTTAAGGAATGGTCAATGCTTAGCTGTTCGTATATTCAGTTCTGGATGCACTCGAGAGGTACTAAGCACGAAAGAAGCGTAAGAGTCGCACGAGGTTTAGGTTTATAACATAGCAAAGTGAAAACATATTTAGTGTTTATCAATAAAACGAAATCTTCATTACGTAACGAGCGCTTCTCAATGACGTCTGCATGCACCATCGATTTCTGGATTCTCATTTTCGCACGCTAGTTAACCAATCAGAGCGCGTATTATATCGTGGCTATGTTTTAATGATTGTTTGTTCTCTTCTTGCTGATGTTTCTTGCGTTTTTCAAGAAAACGTGAGCAAACCTCACAGCTTTTCATAAAATGGTAAATATCGCTTTGTAGTCTTGAGTAGAGTTTTTTAGGTCTTTCACTTGATTCGAGGGGTTTTCGAGTTTGGCGCATGTGAGGGATTGTAAGGGGTGGGGGAGGGGTGGGGGTTTATGACTGAAGGATATTTGCGTTAACTACACTGTGGAATGGCGATGTTAGAATGATACTAGTTGTACTCACCGAATACTTTATGGGCATGAAATTCTTCTATTCCTGCATAGATGACTATGAATGTACCTGTGCGTCCTATCCCAGCACTATGAAGACAAGGGAATAATTAGACGACATTTAACGATGATACTTGGACAATGAGTAGAGCAAAGAACTAGTAGAGCACTACCATAGCACGGCGCAACAGAACACAGCACAGCACAGTACTGCACAGAAACCTGCAGCACAGCACGGTACAGTACGGCACGGCACTGCATGGCACTGCACAGCACTGGGAAGCGCAGTACAGTTTAGAAAACAGCACATATAGTTAGTTTTATCTGACCTGCAGTGCATGATAATTGACTTCTCTTGGTCTTCTTGCTCCAACTGCTTGTAACAGCAACGAACCTCATTCATAAATGCCAACAGATCTGCAGGCGATTCTGGCACTCCACTGCAAAATACACAAATGTATTCATATTAACTGAGTTATATTTATATTTAGTCTGTCCGAAATCGAGGAAAACACTTGCGTGGCTTTGGCATTGTGGACTGTTTAGGGGATACATTTCCAGGACGGCATCTATTTCGCCTCCTAAAACCGTCCCACAATGCACTGCAATGCCAACTCGTCCAAATTTTTTCCTCGACATAAGAATGGCTAGGGGCACATGGCACCGATCAAAATTATACAACAAATTGTCCTTGTTTTACGAGTGTAGCACTAAATAGCCAGTGTCTAACAAACTTGTGGCCTTCGTTCCATGATTCTTGCGGATGGAGAAAAACCAGAGAAAACCCCCCGAAGCACAGGAGAGAACCAACAAACAACTCTATTACTGGGATTTAAAAAATGTGATGGCGTATCCGATGTTCCAGTGACCAACCAACCCACAGCCAGGGCAGTGAGGGGCGTGGTATTAGTAGTGCCACCCCCGTGCTAAACGGGAGTGACTTTCTACCACTTGATCTAATTTTTAAAAGAAAAGGAAAACTGGAAAATCTCGGACGGGAACCCTCTAATCACAGAACCAGATAGTAACTCTAGTTGAATAGGGCAAGTCATTTCTGCCTTGTTATTTTATTATATAATCATGACCCCTTCTGCCAACTGTCACCATGAAATACGAAAGATATGACACAAATTCCACCAAGAAAAAGTGGGATTTGTTTTGTATTTTCATGTGAGCTTTGCATCCAAGTTCTTTTTGAAAAGGGTCCATCTGGAATATCTGTAGTTTACATATTGTTAGGTTTCAACTAGCTGATAAAAGTATTTGTATTTCATTGCTCTAAATGTTGTCAAACACTGATCAACCATGTGCTGATTTTTTGTGATTCAGCTCATGAACATTGTGCACGAGACAGGACGTCAAGTGAAAGCATTGTACTTACTAGTCAGGCCAACCAGTAAACTGAAAGTGGGTGACTTCCAAGGTATCATCACTCTACAATATCAACAAAACGATTCGATATTATTAAATTCAAAAAATATTCAACGAAGATAACTCGATCACAAAATATTTTGAAGGAGGGGATTGGTACAAAAACATTCCTTTGCAATTTTGTCACGTGGGCTACCTATTGTGAAGGAATGCACCCTCGACCCGATAAGCATGTCATTCTTACGGCGCATGCTCGACGAAATGCCATGTTCAAAATGGAGCTAGGCGCACAGAAATCCCATCATCTTAAAACAAACTAGTAAAGTAATAAAAATAAAAATATATTTCGACAAAGGAAAGGCAGATAATGAGAAGGTAGAATTTGCAATAGTCAACTCGTCTAGAAAATATTTTTACAATTTTTTAATCAAAGCATCTGACATTAGGCGCCATCTGACGTCATGAGAAAATGCGCAATGTAAATATTAATTATTATTATTATTATTACGTCATACGTTAGAATACTTACGTCATTACACTGCACGTGCATGATCCTCGTGACCCAGGAAGGACTGGTACGGAGTGTCTTGAGAGAGACTCTGATTGGTCCAAACAGAACTGTGTGTCCTTCGTCTATTGGCCAGTACTGATGACACATCAACTAGAAGAAACCAAGATTAATGAACAATTATTTGCCGAAGCCGAAGTAAATATCGGGGAGTATTTACCCAGACTCGAGTCTTCGAGTGAATTTAATGAATAACGGAGAGGTTTTTGTTCAAGTTCTATTAATCTCTGCAAACGTTGCTTGCAGAGATAAATACTACGGATCTCACCGAACTGTGACGACACGTCAAAAATTTGTCTCGCTACCACGCCCTAATCCGTCTTTTGACACGCCTACTTTCAGGCGTGTCAGTAAACGGATTAGATCGTGGCAGCGAGACAAATTTTTGACGTGTCGCCACAGTTCGTTGAGATTCGTAGTAGAACGTCTACTTCTGCAAAGTAGTTTAATTATTATAATAATTATATGTCCTATAATCTCCCTATAGTTGTCTGCTTGCTCACTAAGGTATGTATATCAAATCATCATAAAGACAAATCCAATGTTTGGCAATATTTTTCCTCGACTTTCGTCAACGCGGGCTCCCTGTGATATTTTGTAATGTACATACCCGACTGCCTTCGACTTCTTTGGTGAGCATGACAATGATGGGAGACTGTTGTTCCCAGACCATCAGCCAGAAGTCTGTGAGGGTCGTAGGGATGGGACCTTGAGTAGCGATGAACGATGGTGTTAAAGGCGTGATGTCCTAGTCAAAGAGATAAGGGTGAGTAAAAAAGTAATGAATGCAAGGCATTGAGGAAAAACTGGCTCGAGTTGACATTGCAGTACATTGTGGGATGTTTTGGGGAAGGGAATACACGCCATCTTGGAAATGTGTTCCCTAAACAGTCCCATAATGCACTGCGATGCCAAAGCAAACAAGTTTTCCCCTCAATCTTGAATGGATAATATAGAAAATTCAGAAAAAAAATTAACTCATGAAACTCAGAAAAAGCTCTGAGCACCAGATGGATGGGAATCGAACCCACGACCTTCCGTTCTCTAGAGGGACGCTCTAACCACTGAGCTACTGGGAAATCGCATGGTATAAGCAAGATCATTGTGTTAAGTAAAACTGAACACGGACTGTATCGCACAGTCACTGTAAAGAAACGCATTAAATTTAACTGCATCGCGCAGTCAGGTGCTTAGGGAATTTTGCCATAGGAAATCCATTCTAACAGAACAATACCAATAGAGGTTTTGCCCCACCACGTGACGGCAGCCATGTTAGATGACACGGACAATACAATCGTTTTACATAAGAAAGAACTCCATTCCCGAGAGCAAAGGGATTTTATTGTTCTGCCATTTAACCACAGGCAACCCAATCAGTATTATGAGACGGGCACGTGAAAGTGCAAAAGTTCTATACGAAAAGATAGTCGTACCTTGAGAAGGTTTGCATTGATGTAGTCACTTTCTTCTTTTGACTGCAGCTTGACTCTTGAATGGTCCCCTGTTCATATAAACAAAGTAAACCGCCAACTTTATTCAGGAGACACGCGATAAACTTGATAAACCCTTTGGATGAGACGGGACCGCCATTTAAGGAGTCATTCGGGCACCGCCCACACGTGTCCGGAAAATTTTGTATCCGTATCCGCAAAGTTTACGAAAACGGATACGTGTGGACGGTGAAAACGATTTGAATATGCTGCGTGTGAACGCAAACATTTTCGTATCTACAAAAAAAAAAAAAAAAAAAAAAAATTGCGGATACAAATATTTCCGGATACGTGTGGACGCGGCTTAACTTATTGCAGGTAGTGTTAAAAGATACGCTTCGTTACCACGGTATTTAAAAAAATTATGTTCAAAATCTCTGTCATGTGAAACTGTTCAACAACAACAGAGATTTTGAACAAATTTTTAAAATGTTTAAAAATGTTACATCACTTTGCTAACGATAAGTCAGAACCCAAAAACTTGGGACAACATCAAATATTAAATACTGTGTTGACGAAACACACAGCCATATCTTTAAGATGTAGCCTGTATATAAGAATATGAACCAGATTAATTGTTTAATTATTTTATTTTATTTACTCTATAACTTTTAAACTTCATTCATTCACTCACTCATTCACTCACTCACTCACTCACTCATTCGTTCGTTCATCCATTCCATTTACTTATTTATGTATTTTCATTCATTCATTCACTCACTCATTTTCACTCACTCACTCATTCACACTCACTCACTCATTCACACTCACTCACTCATTCACACTCACTCACTCATTCACACTCACTCACTCATTCACACTCACTCACTCATTCACACTCACTCACTCATTCACACTCACTCACTCATTCACACTCACTCACTCATTCACACTACTCACTCATTCACACTCACTCACTCATTCACACTCACTCACTCATTCACACTCACTCACTCATTCACACTCACTCACTCATTCACACTCACTCACTCATTCACGCTCACTCACTCATTCACACTCACTCACTCACTCATTCATTCGTTCGTTCATCCATTCCATTTACTTATTTATATAAATTGTTAGTATATATTGTAGATAGTTGTAGATAGTTATATTAATTTGTTTTATGTATATTATTGTAAAGCGGTTTTGAACTATACGGAAACATTGCTATATAAAATAAAGTTTACTACTATTACAAAGATATAACTAGCTAAAAACTAGTGTGAGCTGCGTCGGTGTTTCTAATGAAACAGTAATGATGAAAAGGTAAATTATACACCGTGAAAAGATGAAAAAACTTACTGACGTTTCGGACGCTAGTCCTTCGTCGGAGTAAAAGAGAAAGAAGTGGTAGAAAGGAGTGTATATATGATAGAATAAGACAAAAGAAACCAAATACTATTACTATTACTATTACTACTATTTTGAACCTCATTTGCAGATCATTTTAGAGCAAGGGTAGCAACGTCTAGTAAGATATACCCTGAGAGTTGTTTTAAATTCTTGACCTCCCAAACAATTATGCAGTACCCAACAAAGAGGGGGTTAATAAAATCATGGTTTTTTTTGCAGTTTTGTGCACGAACAGCATACTTACACGGTAGAATATCTCGATATCTGTTTTTCGTCTGGTTCATGGTAGCAGTATGGGTCGTCATGGATGCAGAGTCTAGTTCTTGTAGACGTACGAGTTCCTACGAATAGGATTAATAAATTAAATAGAATAATAAACCAGACAATTTTTACCAAGAAAGGAATTATTACCACCGAAGGAAAATGACCCCAAAATCACGGGTTGTTTTAAAAAATCCTGCCGGTAACCAATCCTGGAAAGTACAGGTGAGAAGGAGGCCAGCTCTCTCACGGCCAATGGACTACGATACGGCGGCCATCTTGGATTGCAAGGCGTTATGGAGGGGGTGGGGGTAGTGGACGAAGAAAGCTTTGCTACAGTTATAACGTCAATTGAAATTAACAGCTCACCACGAAAGAATACAACAAAAGATAAAGTAAGATGGCACATCGATCACCTTTACCCATAAAAGAAACACAAACACGCGAAACCAATATCTTTTTCTTCCAGTCTGTTTTGTTTTGACCCCTGGCAAGATGGCCGCCGTTTCGTCGAAGTAGTCCATGCCATCTGTGATTTAGCCATGCCCTGACATCTTTCAGTTCGTCCCTGGCCCGTAGAGCTACGCCCCTGCTGTACTTCTAACGGCGAATAGCAATAACAAGTTTTTTTTTCTTTGACAGGCCAGAGTTAAACTGAGATGTAAATTTTGTTTTCTTAACCTAATGTTCTTGAGAAAAACGATCCGTGAAGTTATTTCTGGGTATCGATAAAATATTAATTTTGAAGGTTTGGATTTGAAGCCTGCACAAATCCTCCCAAACAAGCAATGTTGGAAGCAATGTTGTGACGTACTTACCCTTTTACTTACTACCAGATTATTATCATTGAAATATTTTAAGGCAAGAGTTATTTGTTGTCACTAACCTGCCATTCCATGGTGAAGCCATCAGCAATCGTTCCATGCTTGGCACTGGCCAGACTATTCACGACATTATCAAACCCTTGGACGGTAGACAGTAGAGCTTGCAGGGATTCATCATCATTAAGGCACGCGTTATTTGTGTCATGACCCAGGCGGGATAACTGTGTCTCATAATAATGGCCACATTGCCGATGAAACGATGGTTTTCGATCTTTGCGCTCATCTGTCAACCTAAGTTCGGAATTACTCGGAATCTCCTCGTTACGATTTGGTTCATTAGAATGCAATCGGGTCGACGTTCCGGTTTCATCACTCGGACTAACTTGGCTTTGATTCGGACCATCATTATGTAATTTACCAGATTCGGTCTCATTTGTCGGTACTCGCTTCTGTTGACTCGATAAATCCGAAGGTTTTGCAGATTCGGATTCATCTATTGGGCTGTGTTCGGTATGATCCGGAGTCACAACGACTGGTAGTTTCCCAGGCTCATAGAGATATCCAGTGAGATGTGGCGGTAGTGGTAATTGATTTTCTGGTTTTTGTTGAAGCTCTTTAATGTGTTTTATTTGTTCTTCAATCTCGAGACGGTGTAATTCTTCGGGGTCTTCAGAGCTGGTTGACTTTTCTTCTTTCGCCGTTTCTTCTTCCTCACTCTCTTCCTCTCTTTTCTTTTCATTTTTTTCGTTTTCCTTTTCTTTAAGATCCTCTGCTTCGGATTTATGTTCAGATAAATCATTTTTCTTGTTATTCTGAGGATCTTTCTGAATAATATAATCTCCTTCTGTGGAGGCAGACCCTGGCTTGTCAATTATACTGTCTTTATTAGGTAAGGTCCTGTCTTCAACATCACTTTTCTTCGATTCGCTTTCCCCTTCATCATCTTTGGCAGTATTATCAAGAATGCCTTTAGACTTCTCCGCATTATCTTGGGTGCTGGTGATATTTGTAAAAAACTGCGACAAGCTTGCATAGTCTGGCAGAAATGCCTTATCACTCGACGAGGCAGTAACAAATGTGTTAGACTTTTCTTCCTTCGCTACCTGGGTGTTTTCTGCCTTTTTCAGATTCGTAGGCGTGCTAAGAGGAGTGCTTACAGGCAAACCAGTGCTTTCGTGAGATTTGGGTCCTTCGCTAGCTACACTTTTCGATGGCTGTTCCTGGTGCGTCGTGCCTTTGAGTTCCTGCTCGTGTACCTCGGGTGTCTTCGTTGAGTCTTTCACATTCCCGTGTTCGTGCTCATGAGCATCCTCGTTCTTCTCTCTCACTTTCATTTCTAGATCTGCCAGTTGTTTCTGCTGCTCTAGAATCCGCTGAAGCAGCAGCCCTATTTGTGCCTGCTCATGTTCATGTGTCTGCATCGACTGCTGTTGCCTCAACATTTCCTGCTGCTGCAGAATTAACTGTTGCTGCTGAAAAAGCAGTTGCTGTTGGAACTGCTGCGTTTGTTGCTGCGAAGACGAGGTCTGGTATTGACTTAGCTGATTCTGTGCAAGGGCGACGGAGAAACTTGTCAGATAATCTGAAGTCTGAGCCACATTGCCCTGTCTCGCTTCTTGATTCTCTTGGAGAAGTGAAGGTGTTGGTCGTCTAGCTTCAGGTGGATAACCAGGAGGAAACGTCGACAAATTGGGCTGACTGGACAAAAAGCACCAGTTTCGGGATACGAACGAGAGGACATTACCTTATCAATTGGTTGGTAAGATGGAAGATTTGGCGATGCAAAGGGCTGCTGCTGCTGCTGCTTCTGCTGCTGGGGAAATGTTCCACGAGTTCCAACATCAGGATGACTCGTCTTCTTATCCTCCTGTCCAGGTAGATTAGTGACCCAGGTTTGGTGGTCTGTTGTGTGGGAGGCTCGTTCGGCAAGACTTCAGGGCGAAAAGGCCCTTGCTTGAACGATGGATTGGGTTGCTGTTTCATCTGAAATGATTATAGAATATTCTAAACACTGAAGGACCTTTGCACTTAGTACCTCTCGGCAAATTGGAAATATAATCATTGTCGACTTTACAAACATTCACCAAAAAATAGCTAGCTTCAAATATCTTTTTTTCCCTCAATTTGAAAAATTCAGATACCGAATTTGGAAAAAACAGCCTAGAAAGAAATGAATGGAAGACATTGGTGCTTTAAATTTGCAGGTTCGTGGTGTGAGATCAAAAATAAATAATGACAAAACTGACAAGAAAAAAAAAAATTAATTGTCATTTCTATCTAATCTATTCCAAGTCGACTCTACGTCTAAGTCTAAAGCGAAATAAAGCTCAATTCTATAAAATATTTACATAATTAATTCTTTATTATAATTTATTTATATATAATTATTCACAGAGGTCTCATTTCTCGAGAGTGTGCAATACAGGTGCCGAAAGACGACCCACAAGAAAATTTGGCCAAGAATGTTTCAAACACTGTCAGTGAAATCCAAATGTTTTTGTTTCCACCTAGTAGGGCGTTACCTGATCAGGTCCAAACGCATAGGGTTGGTTGTCTGCTTGTGGTGGTGGTTGTTCTGGCCGTGAAATCTGGCCAGGAAGTAATGGTTGCTGGAACTGTCGTTGTAGCTGAAATGGTGATTGTTGTCCAGGCGGTAATTGTGTTGGAACCTGTTGGCCAGGATGAACATTCCCTCCTGCATGTTGATCGGGACGAAAAGGAGGTTGTTGCTGAGAATGAGGTGGCCTATGAAACGATTGATCTGGCCTATATTCTCCTTGGGACGGTTGACCAGGTGTAAATGGTTGGTGGGACTGTTGTTCTGACCTGGACTGTCCTTGTGGCGCTTGATCAGGTCTCAGTTGTTGTTGTGATTGATCTGGCCAATATTCTCTTTGGTAGGGTTGACCAGGTCTAAATGGTTTCTGAGAATGTTTTTCTGACCTGGACTGTCCCTGTGGCGGTTGATCGGGTCTTAAAGGTTGTTGTGATTGATCTGGCCTATATTGCTCTTGTGATGGTTGACCGGGTCTAAACGGATGTTGTGCTTGCTGATCAGTCCTAAATGTTTGCTGTTGTTGCGGACTGATAGATTGGTGCTGTGAAAATGGTCGATTCTGATTTTGACCTAAGTAAGACCGTGGTTGGTTAATCGAGGAAGGAGTGAGAGGTTGTAGGGGCTGTGGAAATGCCTGTTGCTGTGTTTGCTGCTGTGGCTGCGGCTGCTGAAAACTTTGTGGTCGTTGTTGCCCAAGATAGTTCTGCTGCTGCTGATACTGCTGTTGTTGCTGCTGCTGTTGATGTGGCAATTGCTGCTGCTGTTGGTGTGGCAATTGCTGCTGCTGTTGGTGTGGCAATTGCTGCTGCTGTTGATGTGACAATTGCTGCTGCTGCTGATATTGCTGTTGCTGCTGCTGTGGTTGGTGAAACCTTTGCTCTGGTTTTATTAGTTCCTGTTGAGGTGGCTGTTGCGGATGAATGGAACGGGGACCCTGGCCAGGTTGCAAAGGGGATTGAGCTCTAAACATCTGCTGAGCAGCGGATGAAGCGGTGCTAGTTGAGCTAATCGGTTGTGGCTGCAATGGAGAAGGCAGCTGGGTAGATGTAGGAGGAGGTCCTCTTGGTATAAGCTGCGGCTGCATAGGCTGTGAAAACGGTGACCTCATCGGAGATGATGTAGGCGTTGGAGGCATACCATAAGGTTGAGGTGGCCTTTGGAATACCATCTGCTGTGAAGAGCCTGGAGAATGTGGTTGTTGAAACTGCTGCCGAGGATCACCTGCAGCTCCCATCTGAGGAGGAAACTGCTGATTTCGAGGCAAGAATTGAGGTCTGATATTCTCTTGTCCAGGAAATCGTGGATGCATTTGTTGTTGCTGTTGAGGCCCTATCGGTAGCTGAGGTCGTTGAGCTTGATGTGTTGGTCCTTGACCAGGGCTTTCTGGTCTTATTTGTTGAAACTGATGTAAAGGGTGGTTAATATTTGCAGGGTGCGGTGGTTGTGACCTTGGAGGCATTTGGTTTTGGGGCTGAAAAGGCAACCTTTGATTCTGCATTTCAGTACCACTTGGCCGAGGCACACCTTGACCTGCCACAGAAGGGGCAAACTGTCCAGGAATCTGTGCTCCTTCCTGGCTGACTGGAAATGGATATGACATGCGTGGTGTTGAATGTATTACTTGATCAGCTGGAATATGTGTCTTTGGTACAGGATGTGAAGATGAAGGCCCACGATAACTAAATCTCCCATCTTGAATTGACGAAGGTGGGACTATAGGACTGGTTTCTATTCTTCCACCTAAAGATCCATCCTCAGTTCTTTGTTTTTGCAAGACTGGATCAAGAGGGTGACCAGAACCCTGACCAGGAACCTGTCCAGGAACATGTTGTCCTTGACTTGGAACAAACTTTTGCATACTAGAAGGTACTCCTGGCATTTGAGAAGCAGGTACCATATATCCTTGTCCAGTAACACCTCTAGCATTACCCTGAGGTAACATCTGCCCTGGAGAACCAGGTGGAAGTTGTCCTCGAAATCCTCCTGGCTGTTGATACATGGTACCAGGTAGGGGCTGGTCAGCGAATGAGATAGGCATTGGTCCAGGAAATCTTGGACCAGGCATAGAAGAAGGTACAGGTGAGGGTTGGGGTCGCACTAGATGGTCTGGTTTTGCAGCTGCTGGTCTGCTTGGAGGCTTGGGAGGTTCTACTATAAACAAACGATCAGCATATTATAAAATATAAAAATAAAAGAGGCCGTGCATCATCATTTGATGTCAGCCATGAAAGCAGGCACAACAATATAGTGTTTTTCACAAGGGAAAATGATTTTTTTCTCATGTAAGTTAGATTATACGAGATTCAATTGTTCCTGCCTCGTGTCATGGCTGCCATCACGTGATGCAAAGCCTATATAGGTTACAATGATGCATATCATGATGATCTCGATAACAATCATATGATAAATAGATATAACTAGCTATAAACTAGTGTGAGCTGCGTCGGTGATTCTAATGAAACAGTAATGATGAAAAGGTAAATTATACACCGTGAAAAAGATGAAAAAACTTACTGACGTTTCGGACGCTAGTCCTTCGTCGGAGTAAAATCATATGATAAATGACGTTCATTAGGATGACGCTGATGATAATTTCTAAGGCAAGAATGCGCAACCAAGTCTTCAACCAGTAAGGGTAATATGTTAACAGAACGTATCACTAATGTACCTGAAGCAGTTTTGATCTTTTCCATCAACTTGTCCAGCTCTTGCCCATGTCCGTCGAAGAAGTTCTTACTCTTTTCTTGGAGTTTGGAGACAGTTTGAACAAATTCTGATAAAACTGAACACCGCGACTACAAAGGGAAAAGACAAAGAAACGTAAGGTCGTAGGAACATAGGATAAGGTTTATTTAACTTACATGTGACTACAGGTCTAAGCCAAGAATTAAATCAGCTCGTTCAACCTCTTGGTGATGTTTTAGTAGAATTTGGAGCCGTTAAAAGTTTTTATTGTTGCAAACTCCGCTCCACTCTACATTTGAATATTTATGCTGAAACGTCGCCAGTAAATTGACAAGGTACGAATAACGAAATCTACTTTGCTGGGGAAACAGCAGGCAATTTCCAGAAAGTAACGAATTGGTTGTCTTGCTTCAACCTACCTCAATTTTCCCTGAAGTTCACAGAAAGTGTTGTATGACAAGATCAATGCTTGAACTACTTCGTCCCTCCTACGAAAAGGTAAAAACAGCTAGATACTTTAAACTGGTTGATAAATAATTAAATAAAACCTCTGGGCTAATCTAATTCATGGCATGGCTAACTCACAGATCCTACCCTGAAACAACCTCATGGCTGATCTAAGTCAGGGCATGGGTAACTCACAGATCAAACCCTGAAACAAACTCTGGGCTAATCTAAGTCAGGGCATGGCTAACTCACAGTTCGAACCCTGAAACAACCTCTGGGCCGATCTATGTCAGGGCATGGCTAACTCACAAATCCTACCCTGAAACAACTTCTGGGCTGATTTAAGTCAGGGCATGGCTAACTCACAGATCAGCCTAGAATTTAGCTTGTTGGGTATTGCAGAGCGTGGAAAACCGGAGAAAAAGTAATGGGAGAGGCCAAACAAACTCTAGTTCAGGAATCTAACCCGATACCCCAGAGATGAGAGGCGAGACAACTTCTGGAAGCTTGTTTGTATGTATGTATGCTTGTTAGATTGTTGGTTTTGTCTATCAAAATGTGCTGAAAACCGCCACATTTCGACTTGTCATGACAATACGACGCAGAACCATTAGCGCTATGATATTCCCGGATTCTCTAAACTAGCCAAGATAGGACAACCTTGAACGACAAAATACTCGTTTCGAGTTCAAATCAAAGTAAGCTAGTGTACCTCTGTGAGTTTTCCTTCACTGCTTGTCTAGTTTTTGCATATTTGGCGTTTGCTTCTGTTAAGGCACTGTTAAGGAAAGGCACGTACAGGTAGATTAAGCAAATATAAACACAGGACTTGTTTTTGAAGGTATACAGTCAGTATGCACTTATTTAAAAAAAAATGTTGTCGGTCGGAGATCTGAAATGGGCGATCTGAAACAGCATTTTTGTGCTTTTTGTATTTTCTGACTAAAATGCGAAAAACATTTTTAATGCTTCATATTCCAATCTAAAAGGAAACTACGTTGTTTGGTTGTGAATATATTAAAATTTGCTACTTGCTACTCTCAGATTTCAAATTTCAGATATCCGACTGATGTTTTGAAACAGGTGTACAAATACTGATAGTTTAACAAGTTATGAGGTTCTTTAATAGCCTCAAAATACAGCAGGTTACGGTCTACGATTTAGCGTTCTCATTGAGAATGCTTGCTGGTTTAACCATTTACGCATGCACATTATTATTATTATTTAATTGAGATTTTGCCCGTACGCCGGTGCTTCACAATAGCCCCCTTCAGAGCAAAGACAGCATCTACTCCTCAGATACTTTAAGATCCCGAGTGTTGGTCCGGTCTGTGCTAAAACCCAAGACCCTTGAACTCTAACATTTGAGAGGACCTTGAAGTCTCAACCATTTTCGCATCCACACATTTTAAGACCAAAGGGGCAGCACCTACAGATATCTTACAAACCCGGTACTTCGGTGGGTGTCGGTACCCCCTGGGCTCGCAACCTCGACCTCTCACACACCAGGCCCACATTCAATCAATTGAGCCAAGTAGGTGCCAAATGGTATCCACATTTTACTAAGCTTTTTATCACATTTTTACCTCAGTATTCGGTCCTGTGCATCCAGATTGGCTTGAATAAGCGAGCATGCACCGTCATGCTTCTTTAACTGCTCGTCGAAAAACGCCTGTGTTGAGAGAAGAACACGAGACAGTTGTTTTTCAGTTTAGTGATCTGTAACCCTAACATTTCTATACACAACAAGTCTTCTTGTATTTAGCTTCGAATTCGCCTATCGGACTACATCGCTCTGAGCACTGACTGATGAACTTTTTTTGGTTGTTAATGGAGCGTAAGAGACCATGAAGGACTTGTGGTTTCTTGTGGAGCGGTAATATAGACAACAGAAGCATGCGACTGTCATGTTACGCACCAATAGAGAAGTTTTCCGTATGTCTGTGAAAAGTTCGAGGCACGAAAGCGGTCGACACGCATGACCAACCACACTGCGCGAGAATTTGGATTTTGGTAAATCCAATCAAATCCCCTGAACACTGCATGAACACGACGCGGACACGGCCACGCCAAGGTGAGGGCTCTGCCTAACCAATCACATTGCGCGAGTAAAAATAACCGCCAATCAAAATTCTGAAAATAAATATCACGGTCGCGGCAAGGCACAGCGGCACCGAGCTTTTCACAGTCATAAGGACATCGCCCTAGTAGGTTTAAGATGCACTGCGAATATTACTCAGACATATAGCCACCCAACCTGCAACAGATTTTCGTTGTTGCAAATGGCAGATAGAGCATAGCATAGACTTTGTGCAACAAAGAGCATTTCAAAAATCCAATGTTTTTCATGGAGTCTACTTACCCTTTTGTTGCCGTCTTCTCTTGTCACTAACAGGCCTGTGATGTCATCTTCATTTAGCTGTAGATGATTATAAAATCAAGATTAGTAAAGTCAAAGAATACCCCCCCCCCCCCCCCCCCCCCCACAATTCACGAACAAGAATAGATCCCGTACCTGCTTTCTTAGATTTTCTTCTAGGGTTTTCTTTGTTTCTTCATCTCTTCAACTTTTGCCTGAAGAACCGTAAGAAAAGATTAGCGAGTTTCTATTGTCCAAGGTTTAGATTTATTTAGTGGTTTATTTTTTATTGGTGATGGTGATGTTGTTGATGATGGTGATGGTAATGAACATGATGGTAGTAGTGGTGATGTTAGATGATGAAGGTAGTAGTGGTGATGTTAGATGAAAAAGGTGATGTTAGATGATAAAGGTGATGTTAGATGATGAAGGTAGTATGCTAGATGATAAAGGTGATGTTAGATGATGAAGGTAGTATGCTAGATGATAAAGGTTTAGATGATAAAGTTGATGTTAGAGGATGAAGGTGATGAAGGTGATAATGATGGTGGCGATATTGATGAGTTCATGAATGTGATGGTAATGAGGATAATGGTGATCATGATCATGATAACTATGCCCTTTAGAATGGATATGGCCGTTGTGAACAGTTTTTAGAATTATACTATATTATAAAATAAATGTTATGAATTTCGCGTTCTCATTGGTTTGGAGCGCGTGCTTTAGTGCAGCTTTCGTATGAAAAGTTCAGTGACGTGCCGTGACCGTGATACTTTCTAGAATTTTAAGAGGCAGTCTCTGTAAAAGCGGCCCACTGCATTTCGGGTCAGAAAATAGTTTTCCCTCAAACTTTTACCATAGAAAGGTAATTACTAGTAAGTAATGAAAATGACTTTATTTCTCGAAATTCATCAAAATGATTTTTTTACAGCGCATAAATCCTGGACCACCGTTACCGCTAAATTTGCATTTATTATCAATTGAAAATTGCTCACATTTAAGTCGTCACTGCTCGCAAAATATTAAGAGCGACTGTCTGTAAAAATCAAACATACGGCGGAAAGGCTCAAATTTTCGAATTCGCTCTACTTTTGGATTTTAGTAGTGTATGATGAAGTAAGAAACGCTGTGTGGTTAGTTTTGAAAAATACTTTTTTGTTTTCGAGAAATAGGGGAAAATCGGTTTGAGCTCCAAGGACGATTTTCGCTGCCAAAAGATGGCTGAAAATTGCTTACTTTCGCTTGGTCCGTGTATCAAAACTATTGATCCAAATAGCCTTCTAATACTTTCTACCAAAAGTACAACTCTTATTTGCTAAATTAAGAGTAGTTTCATAAAAATCGAACAACTCTGAATTATTTTACACAATAAAAAGCAAAGGACACTGAGTTACAATGCTAGTCAGTGCATCTCGAAAACTGCGAGTTTCCCTATGTGCCATCCTTCCAAATCTTATGAGATTACAGTCAACAACTATTGGGAAACTGCTCTTTTGAAAAATGCATTTTTTATTTTGGGGAAATAATTGTGCGCTTTTTGCGAGAGCTTTTATTTTGACTCATTAAATATGCAGAAATCATTGTTTGGCGATTGCGTGACTAAAGACTTCTCGAAATAAATTCCCTTGAAATATCATTGTTTTCAAATCTAGTCTATACAAATAAAAGAAAACATTAATATACTAACCTTCAACACGAAAAGGTCTTTTCTGTTGCTCCATTCATCGGGGTTATCAAGAAATTAGAATTGGCAACCGTGGCGTTGGCTTGTTTTATGCAACCGATTTCCAAAAATACTATCTATCAGTAACTTGTCAGATTTCAATGACAAATATAAAAAACAGTATAAGGCCAGGGATCCACCTATGGCTATTTCTTTTAAGAACTACTAGTCAGTAGCGCGTTGATAAATTGGTCTGTAATATTTAACAGATCGATCGGCAATTGTTTGCGAGTGACTGTCATAAACTTATACCGAGACAGCATTCCAGCTTTCGTGTTGTGGGACCATAGTGCACCGACCACTGTTCTTTAACGGAGGAGAAAGAAAGAAAACAGGAATTTGTCTTGCAACGAGCTGGCTTCCTAAAGAGAAATCTAGTGCAGGGACTAATCACAGGAAACAAAATTATCTAATGAAATATATCAAAACGGAGCAGTATGGCATAGTAGTTCGCAGGGATTGGTTGGACAAGAACTACCAAGACAAAATGCAGGCGGATAAGAACTTCGAAAACACGGACTACGCCTTTAAACTTTATGCACAGACGCACCCCGACTTTAGGATTAGCAAGCCTCAATTTAAGAATTACTACCAGCCGTCAAAGAAGCAAAAAGACAATGAGTTGGTCTTTGTAGGAGTCGCAGGGCTGGCAGGGGGCGCAGCCTTAGCGTACAGGTGCCCCTAGCCGGCTCCACCATAATCTATTGAGAGAACCACTTTTAAAATTGCTCACAAAGGGCTTTTAATGTTAAAATGGCATAATAATGTATATCTCGACTCTTTTTTTTTTATGCCAAGGATAATACATAAAATTCCAAGACCACTAGGGTATGGACAGAACCGGAAGAAACTATGGTACGGTCTTTTCCCGCGCCCACTGTGACTTTTCCGACAATATGCAAATTAGAGACACTAAGCAACTTGCCAGTGAAGCTAGAATAACCTACTGACTCTGTAGGAATCGAATTTAGTATACTATTCTGTATATTTCTTATTGAAATCTGACTAGTTGTTTGTAAAGAAACACGAACTGTGCATGTCGACTGGTACTGATAGATGGTATTTTCGGAAATCGGTTGCATAAAACAAGCCAACGCCACGGTTGCCAATTCTAATTTCTTGATAACCCCGATGAATGGAGCAACAGAAAAGACCTTTTCGTGTTGAAGGTTAGTATATTAATGTTTTCTTTTATTTGTATAGACTAGATTTGAAAACAATGATGTTTCAAGGGAATTTATTTCGAGAAGTCTTTAGTCACGCAATCGCCAAACAATGATTTCTGCATATTTAATGAGTCAAAATTAAAGCTCTCGCAAAAAGCGCACAGATATTTCCCCAAAATAAAAAATGCATTTTTCAAAAGAGCAGTTTCCCAATAGTTGTTGACTGTAATCTCATAAGATTTGGAAGGATGGCACATAGGGAAACTCGCAGTTTTCGAGATGCACTGACTAGCATTGTAACTCAGTGTCCTTTGCTTTTTATTGTGTAAAATAATCCAGAGTTGTTCGATTTTTATGAAACTACTCTTAATTTAGCAAATAAGAGTTGTACTTTTGGTAGAAAGTATTAGAAGGCTATTTGGATCAATAGTTTTGATACACGGACCAAGCGAAAGTAAGCAATTTTCAGCCATCTTTTGGCAGCGAAAATCGTCCTTGGAGCTCAAACCGATTTTTCCCTATTTCTCGAAAACAAAAAAGTATTTTTCAAAACTAACCACACAGCGTTTCTTACTTCATCATACACTACTAAAATCCAAAAGTAGAGCGAATTCGAAAATTTGAGCCTTTCCACATATTTCCGATTTTGTTTGATTTTTACAGACAGTCGCTCTTAAACGCTTGAACAAACTATTATTTTTCCTGACTTTTACATTCCTTCTAGTGTCACAAATAAGCAACATTTTGAATATTAAGCAAAAGGGGAAAAAGGAGAAAAATAAGTATTCATACCCATTTGACGGCTTTTTGAAATCAAAACAAACCACCCCTCACTAAAAACCTTTTTTCTCCCAAGTCCAGAACGGGTTACTTAAGTTTTTTACTTCAATCTACTGATCAAAGGTTGGTAAAAGTGGATTCATAAAAACATTTTGCGCTTTTTATGTATCTTCGTCACAGCAACCTCGGACTTTTTCGTGTTTTTACCAAAATGTCTCATGAAATATGCAAATCAAGTACTGAAATAAACTATAACTAACCATTATTATTTGCTTGAATTTTACTATATCCGTTGTTAACACACTAAATATGATCTTATTTTCCATTTTAAACTACTCTGAAGTAAAATCGTCTCCCAAAAATACGTTAGGATGTGTTTGACGCGGTATATGAACTGTTTTGAAGTTTATGCAAATTACTTATTGATAATGTAAACTAATTTTTCTAAATTATATTTTTCAAAACTATAACTCTTTTCTTTTATAGTCTTGAAATAACTTTAAAACTTGTCAAAAAGCATCTATCTTAATATGTCTGATCTTCTTAAACGGCTCAAACTATGGAAATAGTCAAAATACAATTCATCTACCACGACGAAATGAACAACTTAGTTCAAAACAAGTGATTTTAATAATACGAAGTCCAAGACTTTAGTTAATTTAAGATACCGTATTCAATTAATTTAATTACATATGCCCAAGCGAAAAAGTCCTCATAAAATACAATTTTATGATGTGTTTGGCGAGGTATATGAACTGTTTTGAAGTTTATGCAAATTGAGTGTTGATAATGCAAACCAAGAGAATTGAACTAAGAGAAGGATATATCATCCAATATCATTTATTTGATCGTTTACATTGATTTTCTACACGCGCACAATAGGCTCTACGCGGTTTGCTAACGTTTTCTTGTATTTTTCTTATGTTCGAATGTTTAAATCTGCCCTCAAGATGACGATGTAGGGAAATGCTTTCGGAAATAAATGTAAAAAATACTCCAGAATGTTGAACAAATTACTGCACATTCATATGCAGTCGAAATAACGGGAAAACCCCAAAAACGGAAGCAAACAGCGTAACAAACAAACGTCAGCGTAGAGCGCGCGCAGTGTGCAGAAAAACAAATGCTTTAAAAATAGCATCACGCTGTGCACATGATGGGTGCAACGCTATATAGTGGGAATTACTTCTCTTAGTTCATTTTTTAGTTCATTTTCTCATGTTCAAATTAATCTAAAATATAATTTTCAAAACTGTATATTTTTTCTTTTACTATCTTGAAATAACTTAAAAACTTACCTAGCTTAATATATCTGATCTTCTCTGTAAAACGACTCCCACTAACAAAATAGTCAAAATACAATTTATCTACCACAACGGAATAAACAACTTCATGGTTAAAAAAAGTGATCAATCATGTCCAAGATTTTAGTTAATTCCGTAAAAATGTTTTGCGTTTAACAATTTCCTGGGGTTTTTGCAAGATGCGCAATTCAAGAGCTATTTAGGGATCTATCAAAACAACACCTGTTAAAGCGGGATCTTAAGGACGGGCCACTAATTAGTTGATGGGGGTTGCGTAAATGGACCATCCCTTATTTAGCACGAGTTTAAATGTTGACTCGCAACGGTGATACAACAGCGCAATATTGCTCGGCGTAATCGCGCCTAAAGACAACTTCGTAGCAAAATATGTGAAAGTTTGCGGAAAGCATCGCTTTAGCCTAGGAAAATTTAGCCTTGGCGGCCCACTAAGGAATGCCTGTATTCAACACAACAAGGAAAACTAGGCTCCAAAGAGCTCCAAAAGTTGGCATTCAATTAAAATTTGGATATGTCCAAGCGAACGTTTAGATAGTCTGCGTAGCAGCGCTTTGAGGGGAGGGGTAGGAAGCGACGGAGGAGGCGAATCGTCTTTAGGCGCGATTACACCGAGAAATTTTTCTAAACGTTCGCGTTGGACATATCTAAATTAATTGAATACGGGCATTCTTTACCAAATTAACTAAAATCTTGGACTTCGTATTATTGAACTAAGTTGTTTATTCCGTCGTGGTAGATGAATTGTATTTTGACAATTTTTGTTAGCGGGGGTCGTTTTACAGAGATCAGATATATTAAACTATGTGCCCCTGGTAAGTTTTTAAGTTATTTCAAGACAATGAAAGAAAAGAAATACAGTTTTGAAAAATATAATTTAGAAAAGTTAGTTTACATTATCAATAAGTAATTTGCATAAACTTCAAAACAGTTCATATACCGCGTCAAACGCATCATATCGTATTTTTGGGAGACGATTTTACTTCAGAGTAGTTTAAAATGGAAAATATGATCATATTTAGTGTGTTAACAACGGATATAGTAAAATTCAAGCAAATAATAATGGTTAGTTATAGTTTATTTCAGTACTTGATTTGCATATTTCATGAGACATTTTGGTAAAAACACGAAAAAGTCCGAGGTTGCTGTGACGAAGATACATAAAAAGCGCAAAATGTTTTTATGAATCCACTTTTACCAACCTTTGATCAGTAGATTGAAGTAAAAAACTTAAGTAACCCGTTCTGGACTTGGGAGAAAAAAGGTTTTTAGTGAGGGGTGGTTTGTTTTGATTTCAAAAAGCCGTCAAATGGGTATGAATACTTATTTTTCTCCTTTTTCCCCTTTTGCTTAATATTCAAAATGTTGCTTATTTGTAACACTAGAAGGAATGTAAAAGTCAGGAAAAATAATAGTTTGTTCAAGCGTTTAATATTTTGCGAGCAGTGACGACTTAAATGTGAGCAATTTTCAATTGATAATAAATGCAAATTTAGCGGTAACGGTGGTCCAGGATTTATGCGCTGTAAAAAAATCATTTTGATGAATTTCGAGAAAATAAAGTCATTTTCATTACTTACTAGTAATTACCTTTCTATGGTAAAAGTTTGAGGGAAAACTATTTTCTGACCCGAAATGCAGTGGGCCGCTTTTACAGAGACTGCCTCTTAATTGGCTGACTTTTTTCAAGCGCAATATGATTGGTCTAAAAGTGCCGTGTTCTTGGCGTGACCGTGTCCGCGCCGTGTTTATGCCGTGTTCTGGGTATTTGATTGGATGGAGAGTGAATTCTCGTGCAATGTGATTGGTCTGGCGTATCTCTAGCCGTGTCAAGAATGTGTTTGTGCCGTGAACTTTTCACAGTCATGCGAAAACTGCTCTATGGGAGCATATTGCACGCACGCGCACTTTCCATTACGTCATTGCTATCTAAAATAACGGTTATTGTAATTGCCCTATTTCACTATGACGTCACATCAAAACAATCTATTGTTTAAACGCAAAAAGAATCATGGTTGTCAGAGGGGGCCAAATCAACACAAATTCACCGAAAATTGTTACAAAACCCGTAACAATCCACGAAGAGAAGTAGAATAGCCAACAAACGCTCAGAATATTTTTTAGCACATATTAACACATATTATATCTGAAAACCAGGCCATTTTAGATTAAACTGTTTCGCTAGGAGCAAATTTTGTTGAATTTTCTATTGGATTTGGCGATTCTATTCCCCACATAAACATGCAGTGACGTCATAGTGAAATAGGGCAATTAGAAATAGAAAACTTGCTTGCTATGCTGTGTGCCGTTATAAACTTGGGGATTGGCAGAACATTAGAGAAGTGTCCAGAAGCACTCCGCTACGCGTCGTTATTCTCCTAACACTTTTCTCGTGTTCTGCCAACTCCCGCGTGCTTTATGACTGCACACAGCACGCGCGCGCGTTTCCTATTTCTTCATTCACATTCCATGATACTTACAATTAAATCACGTAATCTCTGTACTGCTCCATCATCAACGGGTGCTGTGACAGAAATGTGACATTTCAGTATTTTTAACCATGACAGGTGAACTGGTCAAATTAGGATTCCCATCATTGTGTTGTGGGTGTCAGTCAATATCGTTTAGAAAACCCTTGTCAACGTAAGTGGAGTGACTAGTGGAAAACATCAAAATTTCGTAAAAATGTACGATTTTTTGTGTCAAGGCGATCCCTCTCTGGGAAACAACAAAGCTGGTATTATAAAGGGGTTTTGTGAAATTGTTAGAGACCAGAGTACTTGTGTACTTACAGTCAATGATGTTGAGCGATGGAAGAGCTGCTAGAAGCCGTTCCTCAGGTCCAGCAATAAGCTCAAGGTTCTGCTTGTGAGCATTGTACACCCGAACTAGTTCATTATTAGTTTGGTTCTGTCATAAATATAAAAGAAGCACCAATAATTAATGTTTAAAACGCTAGTTTTGAGTCCTCTGTTGCTCAGATATTCATAAGTTCTCAGTGAAGGTCAGTGGAATTTCAAAATGTTCGTATTGTTAAAGTTATGCATTCTTTACTTTACAATAGACCGTTTTCTCACGGTTGCGAGCGCATCCAAATTTAAGGAACTTGACGCGGGCCACGATACCAGAACACGAGTATTATCATGCATTGCTAGGATTTTTGTTTTCGATAAAAATTCATAAAATCGATTATTTTCCTCTTTAAATATAAAACTGTCTTTTCAATTTTACTGAATTTGCGTTTTTTCAGTTTTGTGGCCCGTCAAGTTGGATACGCGCGCTAACTCGAGAAAATGGTCTATTGGAATTACAAACTTATATATAAACTAATTACGATTCTGAGATGACAATAGTACGAAATATTGACGGCTAGTTGGGAGAAAATATATTCGGTACTGGGCGGAGTCGTGAATTCGTAAAATAACTAGAGACAATTAATCTATTGATTCAGAAATGGATAAACTTACTGCTTTAGAGAAAGTTTCCTTGCATTTTTCTAACTCCTTCTTGATTTCGTCTCGCTCAGGAGGTGATGGTCTTGGGTCCAATTTCTCCTACAAAAATTCAGAAATACTTCCACTTGATCAAAGGTTAAAAAATCAATCTTCAAGAAACGTAATATTCTTACATACCTTTATTAGTCTCTCTTTTCTTTCGTCTTCCTCAAGCATCGAAGAAATTGTTTTTAAAATGCTGTCAATGTCTCCTCCAAGTTTTGAAGAGTCTTGAAGAGTTTTGAAGAGAAAACAAATCAACGAATGAATGGTAGATGAATGGATGGATGGATGGATGGATAAATCGATGGATGGATGGATGGATAAATGGATAAATGGATAAATTGATAAATGGATGGATGGATGGATAAATGGATAAATGGATGGATGGATGGATAAATGGATAAATGGATGGATGGATGGATGGATGGGATGAATGGATGGATGGATGGGATGAATGGATGGATGAATGGAAGGATGAATGGATAAATGGAAGGATGGATGGATAAATGGATAAATGGATAAATTGATAAATGGATGGATGGATGGATAAATGGATGGATGGATGGATAAATGGATAAATGGATGGATGGATGGATGGGATGAATGGATGGATGGATGGGATGAATGGATGGATGGATGGGATGAATGGATGGATGAATGGAAGGATGAATGGATAAATGGAAGGATGAATGGATAAATGGGAGAATGAATGGTGACAATACTGCCTAGTTAGTATAATTATAGTAATCACTTATTTTATGTGCATGGTTCCGATTTCCTCAGTTACCGTTGCTATGTCAATAAAATTATCAGAATTTATTTCAAAATTTGAAACTCTGTTTGCAGACAATCGATAATAAATTGTTTCAATTATTTACTGCCCTGTGAAAGTCAAATCAGAGTGCCTCATAATCCTTGTAGTACTCTATAAAACAGATACTGTGTAGTTGTTTTAATTTCACTGAAAAACTGCTACAACGTTGATTGGTTCGCTACTTTTTTAGACAGAACTATAAATTGGTGCAAAAGAGGTGGCATGTCCCAACCCCTGAAAAAAAAACAATGTACCTTGAATATTTTGATCTGCCTGTGTCAATAGAACAGAATCTTTTCTCAGAGCTTCATGCTTGTCCTTCAATAAGGAAGGCAGTAAATCTGCTTCCTCTGGCTGTAGGAGGTCATCAATGTGCAGACTGGCCAGGGCTTGACTACAAAACCAACAAACATCCATCTATTTACTTTACAGCTCAGTGTTACCATGTGAAGTATTGGGTGAGACTAATGCTGAGGTAAGTGAACTTACAATTGGAATATATGTAATTAAGGTTTGATTTACCTTAGCTGTTTGTTCTTGGTATCCACTGAAGCATTATATCTTCTTAGTAGCTTTGCTTTCTCTTCACTATTAAAAAAAACACAAATGAATACTCTTCAACCAGTAATGTAGCAGAAAGGAAGGCAAGGGAGGGGGGATGGGGGGAAGGGGGGAAGGGGGGGGGGGGGGGTGAAGAGGGATGGGCTACAATTGACTGTGGTGTACTTAAATACATACCATACGTGTATACGATGTAGGTCATTGTATCAATGCAATCTTTAAAAACTCAAGCATTTTTAAGATACGAAAGGAAATACTATGAGATCTACTAGCTTTGGATGTCATATCACAGCGTGGGACAGTAACAACAGAGCTCTAAGCTACAAACTAAGTGAAAACCTAAAGATTGACTTGGAATTCAGTCTAGGAGATTTTGATGGAAGGATACTTACCCAAAACAATTATGAAATAAGTTGAATTATATGTTATTTTACAGACTGAAGTAGACTAACCTGTAAATAGATGCATCTGTATGAGCTTCTATAGGGATCAGTCTCTCAAAAATATCTGGACCAGATACGCTAGGATCACATGGTTGGAAGGGGATTGGCTTGACTAGGGAAGCTCCTATAATAATAATAATAATCTGTAATATTAATGATAATGATAATAATAATAATCTGTAATATTAATAATAATAATAATGATATTATTAATAATCTGTAATATTAATAATAATGATAATGATAATAATAATCTGTAATATTAATAATAGTAATAATGATAACATTAATGATAATGATAATAATAATAATAACAATCTGTAAAATTAATAATTATGATCCTCTTTCTTTAGAAAGGGTAACACATGACAGTTACCAACAGCATTGATAAACTTCTGGCCCTCATATCTTTAATGTACTTCTCTAAGTGGAGACACACTAACCTTTGATCTCCTGCAGAGTTGCTAGGTCAGGAACAACTTCATGGTAGATGAAATCATTGTCTTTTACTGCGCCTTCAAGCCTGGTTTTGTAAAAAAGAAAATCATTATTAGCTGTTGTACTTGAATTATATTGATGGATGTATGGATGGATTGGTAGATGGATGGGATGAATGGTTGGATGGGATGAATGGAAGGGTGGGATTAATAGATGGATGGGAAGAATGAATGAATTGGATGGGATGGATTGATGAATGTTAGGCTTGTCAAATGGAAAGAGATGGATGTAGATGAATGGATGGGTTGAATGGATGGAATTAACAGAAGAATGGATGGATGGAATTTAAAACAGAAGAATGGATGGATGGGATGAATGGATGGGATGAATGATGGATGAAAGGATGGGATGAATGGATGGATTGATGAATGAATGGATGGATAAATGGATGGGATGAATGGGATGAATGGATGGAATTAGTAGAAGAATAGATGGCTGGGATGAATGGATGGGATGAATGGATGGATGGGATGAATGAATGAATGGATGAAAGGATGGGATGAATGGATGGATGGATGAATGGATGGGATGAATGGATGGAATTAGCAGAAGAATAGATGGCTGGGATGAATGGATGGGATGAATGGATGAGATGAATGGATGGGATGAATGAATGAATGGATGGGATGAATGAATGGATGGGATGAATGGATGGATGAATGGATGGGATGAATGGATGGATGGATGAATGGATGGATGGATGAATGGTTGAATGGATGGATGAATGGATGAATGAATGGATGAATGGATGGAATGAATGGGATGAATGGATGGAATTAACAGAAGAAAGGATGGATGGGATGGATGGGATGTTGTGTTACATCATTGTACTTACTTGTTGCTAACCACATCAGCCATAAACTGCAGCAACTCTAACGTTCTTTCTGGTTGACCCTGTAATAGATAATAACGTAGTATTGTATCAAAAGATGGATGTATAAGTAGCTATATTTATTTATTGTTACACATGTGTGCAAAACAAACCATGCAACTGTAGCTAACATTTACAGTACCTTTGATTGCTTCTGTGCTTCAGTTAACTTCTGTGAGGCAGCCTTCAAGTATGCAACCTAAAGAAGGATTGATAAGCAATTTAGCTAAGACATACAGTGTAGTCTAAGACAAGAAACTCTAAAATCTTTATATTTTTTATATCCTGAAAAAGCCCCTGGACTGGTCTAATCAAAGTCAGGACATGATGAAATTGAGATTTAGCATGTTGGGGTTATGTACAATAAAAAAATAGAAGGAAAATTGGAGAAAATTCAAACTTGTTAGAGCTAAAAGCTGTGCTCCTGGGTCATACATGGATTACTGTATGTAGCAGCTTTCAGTTTGACCCAGAACTTGAGCTCCGAACATAAATATATTAATTAGCTGGTAAACCTCAAAATATAGGTTTGATATGTCTGTTAAACATAATCTTTTACCTTTTCACCAAATTTTTGGTTATCATTTGCATGATTTGACATGTGAATCTAAAAAGTAATTCAGAAAGCATTATAATATGATCATAAAATATATTAAAGCATAATTGCAGGAGAAAGTACTGATGGACTACTTTGACGATATGGCAGCCATCTTGCCAGGCAGCAAAACAAAACAAATGAAAAATATAATAGAGAGTTTCATGCGCTTGTATTTGTTTTTCATATATGGGTAAAGATGATTGAGATATGTGCTGTCTTAATTCAGCTTTTGCAGTTGTATTTTCTTGTGGTGAGCTGTCACAAGAAATCAACGTCACCTTAACATAGCTTTATTTGTCCCCTGGGTGCTTTGGATTCAAGACAGTCACCATATCATTGAAGTAGCCCATTGCTTAACACAGTATCAGGGTTTTTTTTTTTTGCTTCTAAGTCTTTTCACTTCTGGTTTATTTAAGGTAGTTTGCCAGTATTTTTGCTTACTATGATATGGAGATGTTTGCTTCCAAATAAGATTTGCTTCCAATTTTAAAATCTGGGATATTTTTACATCAGGTTATTTTGAACTCATTGGAAGACAGTATACCTTAAATCCATCTCATGTCCAAGCAAAAAAGTGTTCACAGACTGGAAGCAAATAATTTTATATAACAAGACTTACATATGAAACGCAGAGGAAGTGGCAAGCCTTTATTTTCACTGCTTTGGTCCAAGTCTGAAAACATAACAAAGAAAATTAATAGCAGTTAAAAAATATTCACGATTATTCTATTATTTGGCTGAGATCAATCAGCCAATCCCTCACAGCAAAGAATCAAAGGTTTTCATTTCCCACACAATGTGTAGTTCCAGAAATTATCCATACCACCCCTCCCCCCACCCCCCATCCCATGAAGGTTTTTTATTTCAGACCCCTATCCCCAGAAATTCCAATTTTCTTCCATACAATTTCTATAATTTTGTTCTTTCTCTAAAATTCCTTTGTGTCTAAAGGCCTTATTAACATAGAACTTTTCAAAGTAAAATTACATTTCAGGACGACATATTTTGATAAGGCTATTTAATCAAATATGACTCCTATTTTGAAATATATCATGGAACATTTGGTGATGCAACAAAAATGCTTCTTATTAGTTAAGAGTAACTAGAAGTATGTGGACGACATCACCTGGCAGCCTCTAGGGAGCTATAGAGGATATGTGGTATTCATCTATTCATGATCATTCATTCATTCATTCATTCAATGTTCAAGGTACCTTTGCTTTTTTTGAACCCATGTATGAGATCCTAATGACTCTAAGATACCAAGTGCTTGTTGATAATAGTCACAAACCTGATAAGTAATATAAAAATTGATTTATCTGAGGTTCACTCATGCATTCACCCATTTATCCCTTCTCATTATCCCCTTTCAATCATTCATCCTTTTAGTCATTCATTCATTACTAATTTATTCATTAATTTACTTTCATTCAGTAAAATTAATAATTCATATTAATTATTACTTTATTAGTTGTCATCCACCATTTTCATTCATTCATCCATTTAGAATTCATTTATTCATTCATTTTTATATTTTGAGTTTATTCATTCATTCATTAGTTTGCTCTATCCATCTGTCTGGCAGTCAGTCTGTCCATCTGTTCATCCGTTCATTCATTTGTTCATTCATTCATTTATATACCTGCATACTAATTCTTGCAATCAAGGAATCTTTCCGGCCATCGAGGATTGATTTTTCAAGCAGACATTCCTGAGCTTGGCCCTTAAAATTTCAATGAAATCAGATAGTTAAAGAAAAAATTAAATACAATAAACATATTATTGTTAAATGCAATGGCCTTATATAATATTATGCCTTTAACTCGGCGAGTTGGGAAGTTCGTTCGGAAGCAACGAACTTCAGAACTTCAAGTGAACAAAGTTCAGTGAACTGTTTAGAGCTATATTTCAAAATTTTGCTGAAATTGTACAGTATCTTAAAAAGCCTTAAATGTTCCAAAACTCATATCAAAACAGGTCAATAAGATAAATACATTGTAATTGTGATGCGGAAATTAAGTTTGAAAAGCATTCCGGCGAGTTTCTGAATTGGTATAGGAAATTGCACGATCTTGAGTACAATTTGGAAATTAATATACACGTCTTACATTATGAGTGTCTATTACTTCCAAATTGACAAGAAGATCATGCCATTTTTTGTTTATAGTTCATTAAACAAAATTTCAGTAAAAAATGTAAAAGCGACGTCATTCATCTTTGTCTATTTTGGCGGCTGATTTTAGTTTTAGATTTAGATTAGTTCTTACGGCTTTAAAATTTTATTTATATGTTTTTTGAGTACATAAAATATGATGGAAAATAATTGTTTTGACATTGTTTTGTCCGTGTTGCCATAGCGACTTAATTCGGTACTCCTACGGAGTACAATTAATGCTATAATTATACTCCTCTCAACCAATCAGAGTCAAGTAATTTTGTTGAGTGAATTATATGTATTATAAAAGATGTTATAAATTTAAAAGAACATGCTGGAATTTCATTTTGAAGTTCCAAAGTTTGTTGCCAACTTGGGAACTTCTGAACGAACTTCCCAATCCGCTGTGGTAAAGTAATGTGAAATGCACTGTAAGGGTGCATGTAAATTGGTCATTGTCATGATTACGGGTACCTGTTTATTAGTTTTTGCTCAGTCATGTCTTGTTTCTAGCTTAACTTTAATGGTCAAAATGACTGGCAAGGCAAAGATTTAACCAGAAAAGTTCCAACCCTGGTCGTTTTTTTTAGCCCATCATAAGTTATGATGTCTAGAACAAGTATTGGTAAAATATAGTTGGATAAAATTGGAGGTAATAACTTACCAACATGATGTTGATGTAAAGTTGAAGTACACAACTTGCTAGATCGAAGAATGGAACAGCAAAATGATCCTGCACAAAATTCAAAAATTATCTCTGTGCAATTTTGGAAAGATTTAATTTCAAATATGAAGTTAATTTAATGAAGGTTAACATTACCTCCGAAACCCATGGTAGTTTCATGGAAGACAATGGCACCATGACTGTGGTCTTAAAAGAAAAGAGGAAAAAGTCAAACGAACTTCAGACTGTTCTAACGTTGTCAACAAGGGTATATCAGAGATAGCCCAGTGATAAAACATTCAATGGGTGACAGGTTCAATATTATAATTCTTGCTCAATGTGTGTATTCCTGCAGATGTCACATGTCAGGCTTAGTATAATGTAGCAGTAGTGAGTGTAGAAGGTGCCATTCAGTCAAATTTATATAATGTTGTGTTGACGGCCTCAAAGCTATATGACTGGACCACCAATCACTGAAGCAGTTAATTACTCAATTTTAATTGATCAATATTATTTGCACTTTTTTTCAACTGCCTGCTTGCCAGTGAAGGTTGTACTGTTAATAAGCCAAGCCAGGGCATGCGATCAAACTGCTAATGATAAGGGATTTATACCCATAGTTTCTTTAAGTCCAGAACACCATGTACGAAGGTCCGCGGATAGGGCTAAATCATAAGATAAATCCTTATCCTGTGAATAAATCATTTCTGTATTCCAATAAATTTATCCACTGGATAACATTTTCTGGGAATAGTGCCGTCCCTCCTCCCCTCCTACAATTATTTTGCGGGTGGCTATGGGTGGCGTAGAGGCTGCCTGATAGTGCTCGCCTCTCACCAATGCAACCCAGGTTAGAATCCTGACGAGCTCAGTGTTGTATGTGAGTTGAGTTGTTTGTTGGTTCTCTCCTGTGCTTCAAGGGTTTTCTGGGTTCTCTGGTTTTCCTCCCTCCGCAAAAACCACTTCTAAATTCCAATTCAATCTTGGGCTTTCACCTAGAATGGTTCTGAGGGTTCCATTCGTGATTGTCCCACTCTGTGTATTACAGAGAAAACTGATAGATTTTGTAGATATAGTAATAATTCAACCTGTATGGTTGCCATACCTGTATTGTGATTTGGTGTATATAGGCTTAGGCAAGTCAAAAACTATTTACAATGTTTTAAGACTGACCGACACTGGGATGGACTTATTAGTAGGACTGGCTAGTAGGATGTTGGCATCAGCTCAATCCCTGTACCACCGTGACATACTATAAAGATTTACTTTTTAAAATTTTCTTTTAAAACATCAAGAGAGCTCATAAAAGAAGGACAATAGTCACATACTTCAATTACGAAACACACCAGCCGCTGCTTGAAATGAGTACATGCTACCTCATTCCCTGACAAAATTGTTCCTAGATTTTGAACATTGTTAATATACTTATATGAGTTTACAAGAGATAGACAAGTAATAATTATTATAACAATCATTTCAGCCTTGAGAAGGGGTGAATAGCTAAAAAGTCCTCCGACCCTTGCTTTTAGTAACTGTGTTCTACATTGTAAATGGAATTCATTTTAAGTCCTGAAAACTTTTTATGGCCTGGTTTACCACAAGCTTGCAATTGGGAATCAGAAGCAGGACTCATAGGGCGATGCTCAATAACAGCATCTAAATGTATTTTTTTGCCCCGGATAACATGCATGACTGGTCTTGCTTCCGATTCCATTCGTGTAGGCTAGGTGAACAAGGTTTCCAATTTGAGGTTTAACATGCAAGCAGACTCCAAAAAACATGGTATGTGTAGCAGCCTCTTCCACCTCGCATTAGTCTGTGCAGGCTACCAAAGAGAGATGTAGAGCACCGCGCAATGAAGAATTCACAAGAAAACACATTAATTTTTTTAAAAGCCGGCGTACTCAACTAAGAAACTATCTTACCTGATTGGGCAGTAGGGCTGCTTGTTCAACAGGGAATAGAGAATGTTACTGATTCTTCTGAATATAAATCGGTCTGTTGATTAAACAGCAAGAGTTGTTACTGTGTATTTAGGGTGTAGGGGGCTCCAACAAATATGGATGTAAAAATTTTGTTGGGTGTATAAACAACTGGTCCCATTGGGAAGCAGGAGTGGCATGCGCATTGCGTATGAGCTGCCTCTCACCAATGTGGGACGAAGGTTGAGCGCTGCCCAGGTCAGTGCTCCGAAGTTTTTTCCGGGTTCTCCTACCTCCACTATCCTGTATAATTGTCTCAATTCTAATCGATTCAGTGCCTTAATCAATAATTGGGTTGGCAACAACAATTAGGCATTACAGCTGTCCACCAGGAGCTGGTTAATGCATTAGATTGGTCTGATTGACTAAAGTATGGCTAAACTAAGGCTGCATTATCACATGCATTTTGTAAAACATACAGATATCAGTACATGGTACTCTGATTCAGCCAGTGCTTTTGTTCGCGAGCTGAAGCACATACTTACCATAGATTTTGCTGTGGAGGATTCCAAATGTCGACACTTGTGTATTATCTATTACCTACTAATAAATGAATTAATTTTATTATTATCTTTTGTAACCTACCAAGTAAAAGGTACTGATAACAGCTATCCATCTATAATAGCGAAATTGATTTGT
>WHPX01001305.1:0-109698 GCA_011057435.1 Actinia equina
CCTCAGGGTGCCAAACTAGCGGCCATTTTCCAGTCCCAAAAGCATGCCCTAACTTATGCTCACACCTTGCGGTTAAGCATTCAAGATGATGCCCTCCTTCACAAGTGCTTAAAAAAGTGAAAGGAAAAATCAACCTGAACTGCATAAGTACAAAAGCACTTACCTCCTGCTCTTCACTGTCAGGAACATAATCCTCCTGCGAGCGTTGAAAAGAATAATAACGTACTATAATGTAATATGCCTTTTAAAGTTTCTAACCAATCTATTCAAGTTGACATTTAACAAATATTTATGGATTAGTGTGCTGGATGAAATTAAATTCAAGGAGATTAGGTACGATGTCATCTATAAACTAATGCATCAGACAGTGTTTGAGGACCAACGTTCAATTAATTACCAGTTTTGCAGAATAATTGTAGGCCGACCAATATGGGGGGGGGGAGGGCAAACCACATTGAAAAAAATATGGAGGGCTAGTTCTTTTAAGAACGATGCAAAACAAGTAAAAAGTTTAATTAAATGTGTTTTTGTAACTACTCCATCTACAAATAGTTTCATTTTGCTTCTTTTTCCTTATGACGAATCGCAATAAAATTATATATAAAATTCCAGCAACAACCAAAAAACATTTAATAATAATGAATTGTAGGCTTATTGTAGCTGAAAAAAAAACTAAATGTTCCTACAAATCTAGTCTTCACTCAAGAAAACTTGCCCTGCAATATTCCATATCAAGCCTTCCCACGCCTTAATTTTTTTTTGGGGAGGGGGGGGGGCGCCGCCCCCCGAAGAGAGGGGAAAAAAGAAAGGAATAGAAATGTTTAAAAAAAAAATACTGCATTGGGGTTTGCGTCTAGAATATTGTAATTCCTCCATTGCATTGCAAATCTTTGTGTAATACCAACCTTCAACAAAAAAGTGCCATTCCATTTTAATGAAGTCAATATATTTTATAAATATTCTATTGATACAAAAAGGTAAAGAATAATCACTGTAACCATGCAAATTACAGTTGTAGCAATTATTTCCCATTTCATGTTTATTCAAAGGGAAGCAAAGGATTAACTTCCCTTCCTGTCATTGGAGAACTTTGTAAACTACCTTAGGATCCAGATGAAAAAAAGTTAATTTTTATAAATCGGTTATGAAAAACTCAGCCCTACTTAATTTCAGATAAGATGACCTTTTTTGCTTGCCTTATGGCAATGGTTTATATGATGCCCAAATTTTTTTTTCTACTCCTCCACTGGGTCCCACATTCCACTGCCTATACGTTATAGTAATAAAAAAAGTGGAGTATACACACTGTGATAAACTATTCTTCCTCTCCCCCCCTCTGTAAAAAACGAAAAAAGTACGTTTTTCATCTTTACGGTGTATTACTTCTAACTTTTTATTCATTACTGTGTCATTAGAAACACCGAGGCATCTCACACTAGATTTAGCTAGTTATCTCGCCTTTTATACAATAGTGAGTGCCAGTAACAGCCTTTAATGACTGTAAATCACTGTGATAGAGCTATTGAACATGTGTTGTTATGGAACGTACCATTGCCGTTTCTCTATGATCCTAATAATCAAAAAACTAATTTGTTCTCTTACGTTCTTCACTTGCCATGGGCGCATTCCTGGATGAAGACAATTAGCGGGAAAGTAGCCCTTCCTTTTCAGCAATTACTAGTGATTAGTAGTGATAGTAGTTTGTATCAATGTTACTGTCCAATTAAATCTCTTAATTACACAAGAATGATAAGACACAAATAACATCTATCTGCAACAACATGCTGTGCAAGTTTTTTTGAAATGGCTTCCAAAAATTTGTCTTTGTTAAAATATATTTCATTGATGTCTAAATGGGAAGTTTTGACTGGATGGACATTTTTGTCAGCCCATACGTTCGACAATGTCACCAGTCATATATCATGCTCATATCAAAATAATTGTGCCCTCAGAGCACTATATATAGTACCTTAAGAATTTGTGGAGATCTTCATTTTCCTCCTCAGCAATCAGAAACAACATTGGCTCTGTAGATGGAAGGCTTGGAGACATGCCTGAACATGAAAATAGCATCATTTATACACTTTGGTGACATACATTATATAACTATGGAGAAAAAAAACCTATAACTACCTCATCCAGATCATCCACAGGAAGGATGACAAGCCCACTGACTTCATTCAGTCTATCCAATGCTGAAGCTGGTTGAAGGAAAAAATAAAAAAGGGAAGGTGAAAAATATAACAAAGCATTAGTAATAGTAAAGGAAAACAATTAAAAACTATACTTTCAAAATAGAATTGATATGGTTGTACATATATACCTGACTCATTATATGACTGAATATGCTGCTTTCTTTTATTTCACCAACTGAAGTAACGAAGCAGAATAAAAAAATTAATAACTGGAATAACAAAATAAAAACTGGTGTTACAAGCTTTTAATTGTAATACCTAAAAAAATAACAGCTGTACTTAAACAGAGTTGGAACATTATGGAGATTATGGAGAATAAGGACTTTGGATGACTATATTTGTAATATTTAGAATTTTGGTTTCAAGATGGCTGCTTCTGTCATACAGCACGTATCAATTTCACTTTTTGCCAAATTTCCTGACTTTCAAGTGAGAGCTAGTCGTTCATCAAACATCTGAATTATCTGTCTTTTACATATTTGTCCACACAGTCACTACTATGCACATGCAAGCTTTTTGCTGCAAAACAAATATTTCAAAGTCCATGGTAAAGCAAAGGATTCTCAATTTCTGTCAACTAACATGGCATGCAGCATATGAACACTGACATAGCGAACCTTAACACATTGTGGCCTATTAAAGCATGAATCATGATCACCCACTTACCAACCAATCCTTCATCACGATCCTGAACAAATTGCACCTGGTTAGGATCTAATCAAAGCAATTCAAAAGATATAAATCAATGAATGGTGACTCTTTCTTTAAGAGAACTGGGTCTTCTATTTAAAAAAAACATATGAAAGGGCTGAATTGAATATGTTATTAAAAACACTGTAAATGTTCAGTTCAGTTCCAGGAAAATCATTCGGATTTCTCACACAAAACTTCCTATGAACAGTACATATTATAGGACCTTTAGGGCTGTTGTTGCAAAAAGTGCTTACAGATGCAGGGTTGTCAATAACATTTTTGGTGGGTGGGTATGAAATTGAAATAGGTGGCTGACACTCACACACAATGGGAACCGAATGGTTGAACAGGTGGTACAATCTGCTGGTTGCTGGCTTATATTGACATCAATAAGATGAGCATTTTAAACATGTTTAGGTTTCTGCTTCTTGAAGGGTAAAGTTAACTATTGCACAGGTATGTAGCTGGTCTCTACTAAGCTGGTGACCTTCCGATCTAGATATCACTGTTGTTGCTATGTTTAGAATGATATTTTTGCTAGTTTTATAGCTGATATTAAATTCCTTTCTTGTAACTGAAGTCTATCAATCCCACAATAACTTGAAATATGCATCTTAAAGTAACCATGGAACTTGTTATTGCACGTCTAATGTAACTAAGCCTATACCATTACTTACATGATGGAGATGGCAATTGCGTTGCAGGACTGTTTGCAGCTGCTAATTAAAGGGAAATAAAAATACGAAAAAAATATTATTATAAATATATTCTGCATAGTGATTAGAAGTCTGTTAGCAAAACAAAATTGTAACTTTATTTAACTTACGTGAAGTTGATTCATCTAGCCACGGTGAAGATGAACCTGAAAATGGTAGACGAAATATAACATAACATCATTAAAATCAATGATGTACTGTACCAATGTAAATGTTACAAACTTTTTTATTTTTTTGCAAGTTTTTATTTCTTTATTGGCCCTGCAGTGTTGGTAATGTTTATCCTATGACCAGTGATTTGGTCCAAACTGGAAAGCACACAATGAAGAGATAAGAAGATAAAACATACCACCAAGTTCAGGGCTTTCTTCACTACTGTCTGATAAACCTATAAAAAGGATAAAATAAATTAATCCTTGATATGCACTTGTTATCTTAATAACAAATGATTTCAAAAATATATAGCTGGTACAACTAAAAAATTAAGTTCTTAGAGTATTGGAATCCATAACAATGTTATCATTATCTCCATCATCTAATTCTTCAAAATCACTGGCATCTACATTATTACAATACAATAGTTATTAAACTATGATATATGTATAAATCATTATCTTTCTAATGGATTCAAAACAATGTCATGGGGATTGCTAGCTGGTGTTTCCTATATATGTCCCCTCCTAAAAATTCCTAGGCTACCAATTTGAATCTAAAGGAATAACATAACATGAAAAAAAATTAAAAACAAAAAAACTTTTTTCATCAATATTCATTTATTTATATGGTATGAATATATAGATAGAACCATATCGAATAACGAAAAAAGAGCCCCAGAAAGTTTTTTTTGTTGGAAAACACCTAATACATACATGTTAAATTTTTTTTGGCTGCTAATCCTCTTAGGCCAGGAAAAGACTTTAATGGTGTACCTGCAAAAGACACAAATGTAGTCTCGTAAACCAAAAATTAAGACAAAAAAGAGAGATACATATATAACTGGTCATTATAATCTTAATGCTGTCAGTGTATCTCTTTGAAGATAATTGAAGAAACTCACTGATAACACTCTTTGCAGCTGTGGCATGCTTAGTATTCTTAGTACTTTGCTAACTACAAAGTTGAAATATAGATACATGTAGTATAATAGGCAATTATTTATAAATAACTATTCTACAAGGAATTTTATTTTAAAACATTTTAAATAAATAAAAATACTTACTGATAGTACTCCTATTAGTTCTTTTTTCGTGTCGTTTTTGGTACTTTTTCCAGCTGCAAAATTGAAAATAGATAGCACAATTAGCTATACAAGGGCTCATTTTTTTCTCATTTCTTTCAGAAAGAGGGAGGAAAAAAGCCTTTATATAAAAAATACATATATATATATGTAAATGAAATATAAAAATGTTGATAAAAAATTTATGTTATTTTGTTTATAGTGTCCTAGTAGAATGTACGAAGTAAATTATAAGTCAATTAGTAGTTAAATAGACAAAAAAGGACAGTGGACTTTAAGGTTTATTAAACATTACTTAGTCTGATATCTATTTAAAAGGTGTAATGACTTCACCCTATAAGCTTGAAAATAAACTTTATTTTTTATCTGATCTGAGCAAACTTTAATACGTACACGAATTTTTTTGGCTTCCTGACAGCCATGGTGAACCTATGAAAAATGGAGACAAAATCATTAATGTATAAAAAACAAGAATAAAAATGTATATATAAATGAAGTGGAGGGCAATAAAATTGAAATATAATGCTTTGGCAAATAAATAAAGACAAGTATGAGTGATCATGGCTTCTTTGCATATAAGACGGTTTTCATCACTACTATACTGTAGAGGAAATTATCACTTGAAATTGAACCTCGTTTTCGTTTCCACAGGAGCCCCACTTCAGTTTCTAACAAAACAGATAAAAGGTGGAATTCAAGGCACCATATATAACATTAAAGTTATCCCTGTGTCATACTCTTTCAACAAATGTAAAAATCTTTCGTTACTTTCCTGAAATGATGAACGCGCTAGGTTTTTTTAACCGGATTTCATTATTATGCAAATGTTTAAAAATTCTAGTTATAACTACAGTAGTTATATATAGTTTCTAGATATATGAAATTGTAAAGTAATTTTAAAATGTAATCCTTCTATGATGGTAGCATACAGTGGAGCATGTAACATCCAAGTACTGAAAGCACAAATGAACTATAAAAGAGCTGTAACCGTGCCCAACGTAAAGAAACCGCTATAACAAACTGAGTGTGACGAATAATTCAGCCTGCTCACCTTTACAACCTACTTCCATTCCTTGTTTGGAACTGGAATTACAAATTAAAACCTTAACTGATTGCGGTGTTAGATATCAGTGTAACTGATATGTATATCAAGATATATATGTGGATATCAAAGTCCAAGTTTTTCTTTACATCACACATATTCATAAATATATTGATCATACATTTGCTATTTTCATGTAAAGGTAAATCCTTGGCGATTTTGTCCCTTTAAACAATTGTAGCAGCTCCTTGGCGTTAGGGAGATATTCTGATAGCCTTGTAAAGATATTCCCGCGCGAGGTTGTTCTGAAAACTCTGATTCTAATGGAAAGGAGAAAATAAGTATTAATATTCACGAAGTTTTTATCAACTAAAAGTAGTTTTGAAAAAGAAGAATTGGATTCACAGTGACTTACTGGTTACGTTCTTTGCTTTGAAGACAAGGGAAAACAGCTCGAAGCTGGTCCATTAACATCTCGGCTGTCCATAATGTGTTGATCCCTATGTACCTGGCTTCGCCGCTCGTCTTCATGTCTTCCCACATAGAACCCCTTGGAGCAGAGACAAATTTCTTTTTTGTTACAACTATCCATTTCATCACCGTTTTTCCAATGGATTTTTTAGGCGGCGAAAATCCACTGCGTCATCTGAGCTAAAACCGTCCATGCTTGTTGGTGGCTATACGATAGTGAATTAGGCGGTACACTCTGCTTTAATACATTGACACATTCCAGAACTTCCTGTTTATTTTCGTTGGGAGTAGCTTTCATGAAGGAGTTGAGAAAAAAACTTATGACATCCGGGAAACATGATCATCAAATTTCAAATCAAATATTGCAATTGAAAAGCCATCCGTCAGTGACATAGGACACGCCCGAGAAAAAAATATGTATAATATTAGCCAGTGCTTTAATACGTGAAACGAGGAGATGTACTTATCGCTGGACCGATGTATCATTTACAAAAACAAGCAAGATTAAAACCAAAATACCATACACACATACAGAACTAAACTAACAAATAACCAAAATAAAGGTGATTTCACACCAAGAGAGGGAAGTGTCGAAATACTTCTAACAAATACCCTTTGTTCTAATTGTCTTGCGTCAGACCTCATTACCCCGTGGGAAAGCTGAAACAGTCTTTTGTAGCTGCAAGTCCTTACAGTAGAGAAACCGCATAATTCTTCAATATGGAAATATTTGTCCATACTTCAGAAAAACACAAGACAAACATGGAATAAAAATGTGAGTAGATATCCCTTTACTCTGAACCAGTATATCATGATCAGTTTAGTTATAACTGTTTTTAAATAGTCTTATCTTCGGCGATTGACATACATGTGAGCACGGCGTAAGTCCAATAAAAATTATAATTTATTTTAAAACATCTTGGTACAACGTATCGAATATAATGGTCAATACTATATGTGTTTATTTATTAAAATTATTATTGTTGAACTTCCCCGGAACATTATATTTGAACCAACGAGGGAGGACTCTACTAGCTAGAAATTTTGGCAGTGTACTCTGCAGGATAGAGAAATGTGTGATTAAGAGTGAAAGTTTATAGAATATAAATCACTGAGTTTTTCTTTAACTTAACTACTATTTTAGGAGTGCGGCTATGGAACATTTAATGTGTTGCGAGGAACGGATTCGTCCTTGTGACGTACCACTGTGCACCTTCCATGGTAACTCAGAGGAAATGGAGGTGCACGCTAAAATTCTTTGGCCCACCACAACCTCTTGCTGGTCAAAGCGCACGAAGAGTTATTGTACCAAATAAGTTTAAGGTAATTAGTTTGTAACTTCGTTTGCTATTTTCTTCACACCACTGAGGTTACGGCTTCAACGCGAGTATATTTTCATAATTTAGCACAGGTCGCCCAAGCTCTGTATTTGTAAGATAGTATAAGAGAACGTAAATCGAAAACATAATAAAGAGTCAATGCAATCGTCTATATCATTTTCAATCATTCCTTTTCTATCCGATAGAAGCGAATTGGTCAAGGATTGAGCGAGTTGAATAGACTTTTCAAAATGAACGCTTTCCCCTGCCCTAAATAATTGGCCTCATAATAATTGATATTCAGAATCACCTATAAATACATTTTTCCGGTCTTTCAGTCAGCGGATGCTGGAAAGCGATATGTGCCTAGACCATGTGGTATGTGGTCCACCTGCTGGACCATTGACAACTTGGCTCTGCATATGAGACGCTCTCAATGCGTTTCACTGCGGAGTCCATTATTTGAGAAGATGGGCCAGGTCTGGAGGTTGATGCTCCTCCTAAATTCAAGTTTAGAGGTCCACCTCGAGCTTTTTTCATCCAAGCAACCCGTGGATGTATTATTGACGTAAGTTTTCTCAACAGATACAACCAAGCCAATAAAAAACAGATCAGTAAAGTGCGGTTGATACATGGGTGTAATAAATTATTCCTGGGGTCAATAAAATATGCCATTAACTAATACCATATGAAACAACCATAAATAAACCTTGTTTCTGACTTTCATTACTCTCTTCAGTTTTTCTGTAGAAAATAATGTCTACGATACCATACGTGACGTCATCGAAGAGGGAGAGGCAATGGGAAGGACAATCGATATAAACAATTTGAAAAGTGTCGACATTCATGTGGCGGTTACGATTGTAAAATACCAGAAAATAAAGGTACTTGGTAAAATGGCATGTAAGCTCCTCCGCAGCCGTCACATAATTTTCGCGCCTATAGCAGCCTGGAAATACGCTTTATAAAAAAAATATTACGAATTATTATTACTATTATTATTATAACTATACATAATACATAAGTAATAAGGCGGTAATAAGTTCAAAAGTTAACTAGTATGTATTTATCATATTCTTAGACTGAGAGCAACAAGACGAGTGCTGTAAATAAAAAGTAGGTAAAGTTCAATCAAATCCAGATTCCACCCCCTTCGAACTGCTATCATTTGGAATTCCATGGATAATATGTCTTGTGCTTTATTCACAGGCGAGACAACGAAGCGGACCAGACTGGAACTGAACGTATAGAAGAATTCATCGATTCCTTAGTAAAGGAGGGGAAACTCGATAGAATTTTAAAAGAGGCAGACGCAGTGGCGAGGAAATTGCCAAAAACGTTTGGTAGGGGAGGGAATATTGGGATGGCCAGTCTGAAGGGCCTTAATGTGTCAATAAGGGAGGTGTTTGAAGCACGTATTCAAGCACCAGACACCCTCGCTGACGAAGTTGACGATATTGTCATCAACGTTTCATGACACATGACAGAACACATCCAGATAATCTGTATAGCTTAGCTAATGGTTCAAAAGACACTGGCTTGAACCTCAGATTATATGGAAATGAGAGCTCTTATATTAGTGGTTCTATCATTAAATTAATGAGTGAAAATAATATAACTTTATAGATCTATTTTAAAACAAGTGTAGTGTCAACGTGCGGCATCTAAATTGTTTATTAAGTGAACGCATGGTTTCTCAATTTGCTTATTTCCTATGTATTTTCTATAAAAAAAGCCTGACAAAGCAACATTCTAACACAAATACAACAAAACATCTTTGTACTGTTGAAAATACCGCTTCAAACAGGCATTTTTATCATAGTACATCAATTTCTAACTGTTAAAAAGGGTTTTGAGTGTTAACCCAAAACGAGAATTGGGATCAAAACCCATACGAAAGTCTAGTTTTTGGCGCTTTTTGCCATTATTGCTCATTATGGAAAACAATTCCTCTTAACGTACTCCTCATGTCCACTCAGATTCGAGTAATTTTGTAGAGTGTATTTTAAGTTTTTTAAAAATTAAAATGTCCAGGCGCTGTAGGTTATGGAAGTAAGTCTATCCATGCTAAAACGTACCATTAATTCGCGACAGTATTTTTGAGTATTACTTTTTCTTTATTCATCAATTTAAATAAAGATACCATTGTGTTACAATTAATTATTTTTACAGAACATGGCTCGCTTTCTACAAAGTAAAAATATTCATTGAGGGAAAGCTATTCCGTTTTTAACTCTTACATTGTGCATAATTATTGAAGTGAATCACATATCTTAACGAGCTGTATGAAGCGGCCGGACAAAGTAGAAATACTGCCAGTTTAGAAATTGCAAAAACATTAAAGAAATTTAAGCGATAATTATTTCAAGCGTGAGCAGTATCCTTCAAAACATTTATGTTGCTAGCTGGTATCTATACTTTTTATTCTTGGAAACAAGTACCACTAGAACAGCGACTACGCTTCGCTCATGTGAAACTGCGATATACACTCTATTGAATGTTTACTTATTTATGTAGCCGCAATCAAAACTGCGTGACAGTATTTCTTATTTGTTTCTCGGCGTATTGGTAAAATAAAAAATGATAATTGTTATAAGTCAAACAGAAACAGTTGTAATGAACTTTAAGATATCGATGAAAATAAATTAACTAGGCATTCATCATCTTTTCCGTTCCACTCTCTCCACATTCTTTCGTTCAAATAACGTGCAATTCGTCCCGCGAAACTCCCATCCTTTGCTTTTGTTTCAACTTCAGTTGATTCCATTTGGACTCAATCGTTTGGGTGTGGACTCCAGTTGCAGGATCTACAAAATTAAGTGAGTGGTTAACCACTTGGTGGCTTGCCACTTGCAAAGGTAGATGTCTTTCCAATTGTTCGTAGGCCCCCCAGTCGTCGGTGTGTACCACGCTTCCAGGCTTTAAACACCTCTGTAATATGGGCAACAAGCATTCGCGGTTTCGTCGTTCAACCACCTGGTAATAGCCTCTGGCCGGTTGGTATTCAGTGGTTATCACACCAAAGACCCACGAATCCTTTGCGAGACGACCCCTGTTATACTAAAAAAAGAAAAGATATGAATATGATATGGGTTAAGAAATTACTATAATATTAACATTAATATAATATTATTTAAATTAATATTAATATTAATATTAAGAGTTAACATAAAAACAAAAAACGCCTATAGATAAAAATGGAGCGGAGCACTGTGTGATATGGAAATAACATTATTTGAAACATTAGTGAAAAGAATATGGATTGTTATATCTATTTCCGCGACCTGTTAGGCGGAGCGTAAAGTTTGATATAGTTTTTATTCACGAGCGAGTCTAGTAATTTAATAGTTTGTAATATATAAAGGCAATTTACGATTAGCTACTTGAATCTTTTACGCATAAGTACGTGGAAAATACTAAAAACATACCGGAGCCCACCCAAATGCTTTCACTGAATTACGGCTTACCTTTCGCTTGTGGTTGAATTTACTCTCGTCGCACTGAACCACACAGCCTGGTCCACCAAACGGAAGGAATGGGGCGTATTTTTCGATCTCATTGGTACAGACGTCTTGCAGGACTCTAAAAAACTTAGACACCAAGTTCATGCTCAAACCCAAAGCAGTGGCAGTGTGTTTGCGGCTATCGTCTTGCGCCCAGTAAAAAAACATAAGCATGGCATCGCCCAAACATATCTTAGGAAAGAGCGCAAATATGCTGTTTGTTCGGATAGATCTCTTCTTTTGGCACTTATTACATTTCCTGAAAATCACAAACAATCGATGTTCAACAGGGATTCAAAAGTTGTTCTTCATGCAGCAGTATAATTGGTAGAATGTGGCGGGCCAGAATGACAAAAAAATGTGACTAAATTTACAAGGCTAAAAGAATAGTAACTGACGTTTCGGACGTTAGTCCTTCGTCGGAGTCAATGATTGACTCCGAAACGTCAGTTCCTATTTTCACTACGGTGTATAACTTATCAATCTACGATAACTGTTAAAAAAATATAAACTAATCTTTACGATGAAATAAACTTTTTTATAACATGCGTATAATATGCGTAATGATGAAGTAAACTTTATATAATGCTTTGAAAGGAAAGTACCATAAAACATTTGCAAGGCATTCAATACTTCGATACTTACCACACGTATCCGTCTATGTGTCTGTCCGTTCTTCTGATCATGGACATATTATTATTGCAATCTCCACAAAAAAGGGGATTGGCAATTAAAGATCTTCTCTGAAGCCATGAAATTATTTCGCTGTTCGTTTTTCGTTTAAGACTGGTGAAATATTGAATGTTCATTTTGTCGAGTTATGTGTCCACTGAAGCAGTATTATAAAGTGATCTTCAGTAGTTCGCATGGAAACCTTTAAAACTTATACTGAACGGCGCAGTCCAATGATAAGGCGACATAATTTGTTGCTAGGGAACGTATCAACACAAGCATAATACTGATGCGTATCAGAAAAAAAGCTGTGTATCTATCCGAAAAAATATGACACATACGATTTCAAAATGAATCTGAAATGTGAAAAAAACCCAGTTGGAGTTGAACTTTAAACAGCAAAAGCAAAACATTAAAAAAATATAGGTAATGATAAAATGGCATGGCGTTTGGCCGGTCATTGTTTCTCAACTAATAGAGCTTGCGAAAGTTACTTCGAAGTCTTTGTTTACGAAACATATTGCATGGCCAGTCTTGGTATGATTGATTGGGAATCTAGTGAATGTCTTTCTTTTTGCAACAATAGAAAGCAACGCCTCGTGCTTGAGAGTTGGTTTACAAAGTTTGAGCTGAATCCACTCAACCGCTCAATTAAACTACCCACGCCATATAATAGGCTATTAAACAAAGCTGAAATGACGCCAATTAAGTTAGCGACGCGAATCATCTCTTAACTTCACCTATTGTTCTTTTGTTTATTGTGGCAGTATAAATAAGACCCATATCTGACTTTTTTCTCCACTTGACTCTGAAGATGACTTCCGCACAGGTTGTCGAAACGTCAGTCACATCAAACAGTCCTTCTAAGGATTACATCCACCCGGATGATCATAACATAAATATTGTCTCTTCGAGAAATATTGTTACTTCGAAAAATATCCATTCACCTGGGTTCAGACCATTCATTGTAATACTTTAATTCTGCTAATCACTCTGAGCTTAATGCTATTGTTTTTGGTCTTTGCTTAACCCACGGCAGCAACCATCATCGCAAAACAAAAGAAATGCGTGTTATTCATTCACTTGGCACCGTTAATCCCCACGGGATGAACGAACGCTTCGCCTACATTTAAGTTTTTTTTGTTTTGTTTTTTCTTTTCTTTTTCCTTTTTTTCTCACCTATTGTTGCTTTCTATCCTTTTGTTTTCTTTCTTTTTGTTTTATGGCTTGTTTTTCTTCTTATTGGTTTGTTTTCTCTATCCTCTACTATGTAAACATCTCTCGCACTCTTACTTTCTATTGACTCCGACGAAGGACTAAAGTCCGAAACGTCAGTTTCTATTTTCACTACGGTGTTCAACTTATAATTCTACGATAACTTGTACGAAAAATAAACTGCACTAGATATTGTCCACAACAAGTCTGTTTATCGTTGTTACACTTTGTTCCACTAGTCCAGCATACAAAATTCATTTTTTTCCCTTCTCTTTTTGCCGTCACTGCCACATTTATAGTTTTCATTTCACACATTCAGGATCATTACTATTTGTTTCTTAAATCAAACTAGAGGAATTTCCGGAATACTTCCTCGATTTCCAAAAAGCCTCCTCGATCGTCGATCGTCCCTCGATTAAAAGCCCCCTCGATTGAATCGAGACTCGTTCTTGGGAATCGAGACATGTCGTTAGAGATCGAGACTCGTTCATGGAAATCGAGACACGTTTTGAAAATCGAGACTCGTTTTGAAAATCGAGACTCGAAGACCAGTATCCTTGAGAGATCCCAATGAATGATCCCTCGATTAAAACCCCTCGATTGAATCGAGACTCGTTTTTGGGAATCGAGACATGTCGTTAGAGATCGAGACTCGTTCTTGGAAATCGAGACACGTTTTGAAAATCGAGACTCGTTTTGAAAATCGAGACTCGAAGACCAGTATCCTTGAGAGATTCCTTGATAATAGTACTTATGCTCTCTTTTCAATTGAATTTTATCATTTGAATACTCCAAAAAGTCGGTGTCACTCCAACTTTCCATAACAGTGGATTCACGTATACTATAAGGACACTTGATCTCAAGCACAGCTTGTCCACAACATGAACATGACATAAATCCATCTGGGCTTGCACCAATGTATGGTTTATCTTTAACAACATATAAGCCAGTTTTTGACAGTTTGCAATTTGTGTGGTTTGCAAGACCAACAGCATGAAGTTCTCGCATTGCTGTATCTTCATTGTCCTTGCCCCATCTAATAGCAGGAACATGGTCCAGATTCTCTGAACCATGAACAAGATTGGACAATAAAGGAGTTGTTTTGGGCTTCACATCTCCTCTATTTCTTGTAAGTGCATCTACTTAAGTGCATACATCTTTCATGTTGGAAGCAGTTATCCTCCCCTTTCTGTGTTCTTTCCACAGGTAAGAGGATGACTGTCCTTTTGTTTCTCTTTCAATTTGAGAAACATCCTCATCAGTCAATGATAAGCTCTCCATAAAGCCTGACATCTTGTCTTGGTCACTTATTTCTACTTGAATGCCACTACAATAATCCTTGACAAGATTGGACATGCACAAATTCCTCTTTGGTTGACTGTTGCGATCTGATTCCACACTTTTAAAAATCTGCGCATTTGGGGCTACATTTTTAAGGCCATCTACAAATCCTTTCTTCTTCTCTTCACTGATGTCTCGTTGGCCTTCCTTCCTTGGATCAAAATTCTTCCATGCTCTGCTTATGATTCCTTCAGAATCTCCAGACTGGGGTTTTGAAGCCTTGTCTCTTCTCAAGTTCAAGTCCATGATTTTACAAGGCTCAACATCTTTGCGAGTTGACTGATTCCAACCGCATGGAACTGAGGTACATGCAGGATTGTTGTAGCCACACTGAACTGCATGGTTGACTTTGTATAGCAAAGCAATCATGTGGTTACATGTTGCACTTGTGCCTGCTATACAAGTACACCAGCCACACACAATAGCTCCATCACTTTTTACCGCAACCCAAGCTTCATGAGGATCTTGTCTTATCCTCTGAGATGGAGTGACTTTGCTCTTGAGGACACATATATCATCATTATTCTTCGAATAATACACAGTGTCAACAAAGTTGCTTTTCCAGTATGAGAAGGCCTTTTCATCTTTGTATTTTCCTATGTATGTGGCATCGAACTCTTTGTGTAATAGAATAAAAGAAAAGATTTTACCAAGGTCAACTGATGGCCATTTGGTCATGTCATCTAGCCATTGGATGTCACTGGCGCTGGGATCCTTGATGGTGTATTTTGTTAGTCGACTCTGGTATTCGCTCTTTATGCTTTCAATCTGCTGCTCGGCGGATAGCTTGATCGGTAGTTTAAACTCATAGGCTGAAAAAACTCTAGCAACCAACTCTATCTTTTTACCAGTGACCGAAACACCTCTGATGTTTAGGTAATCCTTTAGCGATCCTAAAGGTAAATCTAAGAAGTCTTCATATGTGTAGTTCGTTTCCATCTAAAAAATATACAAATTTAAAATGTCAAATCACCAAAAAATATGGTTGCATCTTATAAATAACAATAAGATAGGAAGATATTATAAATTAGCGGCTTTTTAGTCCGTATAAGTATCAGTTATGATACGCCTTACACGAAGCCATCAAAAGAACACTCCTGGCATACGACCACGCAGTCGAAGCCCTGACAAACATTGGCTAATATTAAGCTAAATAACGCCTTCTGAAGCTAGATATTCACGCTACAATTATGTTATAGTCTTGCCTTTCAGATCCTGGAAGGGTTTTTCTATACATAAAGTTTGAAACTGTAAAAAAGAGAATTTTTGAAGAGGTGTCACGTCACGCTCGAGAAATTTACAAGAAATGTATGGAGCTTAGTAGCCTGGCCTTGTTATTCCTTGCCTACTCGTCAAAATGGCGGGGAAAACCGTCACTCCAACTATTCCACCACGATACAACTTATAATGGTAACTTAGTTTAGCAAGTTCACTTCGCTTTCTCACAAAAGCAAACAAACAAAAAACAAACGAAAAACCAGGAAATTTGAAAATTTGGATAAGTTTTAAACTGAAAAAACATCGAACCTAGTATAAAATATAGGCTTTTTTCTTCGCAAACTGAAACTTGACAAGATGAGCGAGATAATTCATGAGATAATGTATTTTACGCGACAACAAACCGGAAATGGACAGATTAACATACGATACACACCTGGCACGCACTCCTATATGACATAAAAAGACGGTTTTTTTACCTTCAAAATTAATAAAATGTCTAGGAAGTATTTAACTTCATTGTACTGTTTTTACAGTAAACCATTGTGTTGCGTTTACGTATATACTGACTGCGTTTTCGGGAGGTCGCAGGTTCTGATACCCGCCGACTGGGCCTTTCTAGATCTGTAAATGGTTAGACCTCGTGGCTCGGACGACAACGTAATGGCGTACCTAAACTGTGGACTTAAAGCCCTGGCCGTGACCACCCTCGATTGCCTATATCTCGTACTAGCTACCTCAATCATCTCATTGTAAAGCGCCTTTGAACGTATATGGAAAAGTGCGCTAAAATTAATATAAATCCATTATCACTGATCATTATCCTCATCATGTAGGTTTCCTGAGCTCAATCTAACTTTATTCGGGAAACGCGCAGCATACGCAACGCTCTGATCTTGGAATGCCATGAAAACAAGCTTTTCCTGTATTGACAATATGGGTATAACTAGTTTGCGATCGGTGCTTTGAACTACTAACATCTGCAGGGCTGTGGCATTGTTTGTGGGATCTTGAACAAATTCAAAACTGTTCACCTTCTCAAGTATGCGGATCATTGCAAGATTCAGTCTTGGACATATACACTGCTCCAAACATGAAAGCATATGGGTACAGGGAAATTGATATTGAAAGAAAAATTCAATTTGCCCGATTTTGAGGGATCCAGGAACGGAGTCTTGAAAAAGTATCGTGTAACTGTTTCTCGAAGTGACTCTTTTGTATGAAACTGAATGATAAATGGATCCACGCAATTTAGTTCTCTTGAAATATCGGTGCCGAAATTGGAGCAAAGCCCAAGTTTGCACCTAAGTCATTTATTTGTTTATGGTTTAGATTCATGTTCAATGGACTACCGAAGGCGAATATGTCTTTCTCGATCATGATTTCTTTTGCAACATGTGACGATATTGTCAAAGACTTATAGAATTCGTTTTCCTTAGATTGTGGTGTAAGCTGCGAAGCAAGAGCAGGCAAATACTGATTTATTGCAACAGCGGACACTATCTGGAGGTCAACATTTTGTGTTCCATGAAAATAATTAAGTGAGATGCCATTATATTTTTTGAATGGAAATCATCTTAAATCATCGGCTAAGTGCAAGAGAGAATGAACGTTGATAGTTTCTTTACTTTGGGAATAATGTGGGAAAACAGGAGTCAAAAATGTTTGAGTAATTTGTTGGCACTGCGAGTCCCATACTTGATTTTTTATCCCAAACTCATACGCATAGCGTAAGGTAAAGACTAGATAAATAGATAAATAACTTAGTAAATGTGATTTTAACAAATAGGAAAAACTACGAAACATTAAACTGCAAAACGATAAGAAATAATTGGAAACGAATAACTTACATTTGTGTATGAAGGGACGAACTGCGAGCACCAACTAAGTATTTGCATAGAGGGCGTATATAAGGCGTACAAAAGCTCCTAAGGAACAAGACTAACAATGACGAAAATACTTAGAATGAAACGAGTGAAACAAAAGCTATAGAACACTTATAAACAAATCTAAGACAAAGAAAACTACACTAAAAACTCATCGGCTTTTCAGATCTAACACAATTGGTGTGCATGGTTGATTTGATCATAACTTATGCTCTCTAAGTATTAATTAAACTGACAACCATTATAAAAAAGATTAGATGCCATGCCATTGAAAAATAGTGTTATAAAAATATACTGTTTCACGAACACTATAGCAGACATGCATTCAAACATTAAAAACCTATAAAATGATTATCCAACAACTTTAAAGTTGAGATCCAATTTCCCCCCAAACCAATGGGTATAAAGAGCAAACAAGAGTGCAAACACTATACCTGTATCTGTGTTGTGAATACTATACAATTACACTGCAGTATTAATATATAGAGCGATATATATCTTTAAGAAATGAAATAAGTCATTAAAGTTGAAAGCCAGTTTTCAACCCCACAATGGTTTTGTTGTTATCTACACTTTGAACTAAATATTACATTGTAGCTATACCAAACAAGGCCAACCAGACAAATTTTCATACAATGAGTATCAGGAGTGAACGAATAGCATTTCAAACTCCAAAGCTATTCAAGATCCCCACAGCCTCAAAAATTTTATTTGTGATTCCCTCTTGAATTTTTTTATATTTTTTATTTAAACATATTTATCATAACATTTGCCCCAAAAGCAACGAGACTTAACAAGGGGGCTTGCGTCTATTTTACAATATAAATAATAAATAGCAAAAGCGGAAATTAGAAAATAAGTACAATAAATACACAATAAATACGAACTAAAATTAGTACAACAATCTTATAATGAGATAACAATAGGGGAAAAAAAAACTATGTAGCATCAAAGTCGGATTGAAAACGATTAGTAGCTAGAATATATTTTGAACTTCAGAAAATAGTTTATAATTACTTTTTAAGTCTAATTCCTTAAAGCCATAAAGTAAACAATTTAATTTTTGCTTTTTTGAGAACAAATTTGTCCACAATGATCCACAAATCTGTGCAATTGAGGTAAGAAAAGAAGAACGTTGAGCAGCGAATCGAGGACATACAAAGAAAAAGTGCATTACTGTTTCATTCGAAGTCCCACAAACACATTTCGGAGAAGGCGAACAATTGATACGAAACAAATACTCATTTAAAGCACACGCTTCTAGTCTAAGCCGAGTGTGTAGAATAGACGCTGTTCTGGAAAAGGAATAATCAAATAATTTGTTATATTTTGGGGAAAAGAATTTGTCACAAATCTCGTTTTTAAAAGTTTGCAAAGATCCTATATTCCTAGTTTGTAGATCCAAAGAATTCCATAATTTAACAACCGACGGAAAAAAAGACTGTGCAAAACGTTCTGTCCTACAAGGAAAAAGACAGAAATTAGAATTTGATCTGAGAGCGCGTTTTGATTGCTGATAAACTGTGGAAGGAAGCAACTCGGAAAGATAGAGAGGGGTCGCATTTGACACAATTTTATAAAAATGTACAAGTTTATACATACATACATACATACATACATAGTTTATTCAAATCGCAAATAAATTATTGACAAATAGTAAAATACAAGTAAGAGCAGAGGCTAGCAAAAAGCGATACAAATAAGACAACGAAGCACAATAATAGGCGACTTGAAAGGAGGTTATGAGGTTATCCCTATGTGAAAACTCCCAAGAAAAACAACAAAACATGACAAAAATGCATTATAAAGAAAGACCCTAAGCAGCGTAATTAGCGAAAAATGCTCTATAAATGAAGTATAAGTATATGAATATGTACTAAATAAAGGAGAGACAAGCTCTCCGCCACCCTGGGCCCCACCCCCGCACGCGCACCCACCAGACAGATTATGAAGTCTGTCCGCCTGGTGAGCGCACGCGCGAGAAACCCAGAGCAACAGAGAACCCGTCTCCTCCTTAATCTAGACTCTACTAAAAAATATACTAATCGATGTGTACTGCAATATGTAAACATTAAACACCTAAGTGAGATTTCAATTTCTGCTTAAATGATCTAAACCCATCGGTTTCAACAATGTCTTTAGGTAGATCGTTCCACATATTAACAACTCTGACGAAAAAGGAGTATTAGTAGCAGTTAACTCTGGCTGCTTTAACATAAAGTTTGTAGGAATGATTAGCTCTGGTAGACGTAACTTTCGTAAATTCAAAAAGTCACGGAAATTTAGAATACCTAAACCGAAAACTATTTTGTAACATTCAACTAGAGTTAGGTAGTCCCTGCGGGTCGAGAGAGTAGGCCACTTCAATATTTTACGTCTTTCTTCGTATGTCATTTCCTCTCTAGTTTGTCGAAGTGCTAGTCTGGAAGCTCTTCTTTGTACTTTTTCCAATGCAGTTATGTCTTTCACCAGGTGTGGACACCAAACGGGTGACGCATATTCAAGGATTGGTCTTACAAGCGCGATATATAGCATCGAAAAGACTGTGGTATTGGCGGTGCCAACAGTTCGTAAAATAGTCCCTAGGACTTTGTTAGCTTTATTTACGGTGATGCCAATGTGTTCACTCCAGGATAGATTATTGGAGATAGTAACACCAAGATCTTTGAAACTATTAACGTCCTTTAAAGTCTCCCCTAAGATGTACTTCGGTTTGGACTTGTCGCGCAAGTGGGTTATACGCATAGATTCACATTTATCATTATTAAAGCGTAACTGCCATGTGCATGCCCATTCTCTAAGATGGTCTGAAGAGCTAGTGTGTCTAGAACAGGGTCAATAAGCTGCCTGTAAATCTTGGTGTCGTCCGCGTACAGTTTCACATTAGAGGAAATGCGATCAGTGATATCGTTAATGTATAGCAAGAAGAGGATGGGACCTACGATTGTACCCTGAGGTGTTCCAGATACCACTGGAAGCCAGTTTGAACAAGTTCCTCTTATAACCACACGTTGGTGTCGATTAGAGAGAAAATTTCTGAACCATAGAAGTAAGCTCCCACATATTCCGTACATGTTTAGTTTTAAGAGCAAGCGCTCGTGTGGCACGCTGTCAAAGGCTTTCGCCAGGTCGAGGAAGATTACGTCTGTAGGGATAGAAGAATTTCTTGACTTCGCCCAATCATTAACAGTAGATAGCAGTTGAGTTACAGTAGATCTTCCTTGAAGGTAACCAAACTGGTTGTCGTTTAATACGTTTAATTCACGCCAGAATTCAATAACATTGTTTTTGATAATTTTTTCACCAATTTTACATACAATAGATGTGAGTGAGATTGGGCGGTAATTTTCCCTAAGGTGTTTAGAACCTTTCTTGTGGATTGGCGTAACGTCCGCTATTTTCCAGTCGTTAGGTAGAGTACCAGATGTAAATGATTTGTTTAACAGTACTGTTATGGAAGGTGCCAGCATCAATGCGAACTCTTTCAGTATACGCGATGGAATGTAATCTGGCCCTGGGGATTTGTTAGGCTTCAGGCTCAGAAGATGTTTCTTGACTTCATTAGTAGAACAATAGATGTTTTCCAGTTTTTGTCAACAATGCGGTTTAGTGACGGAAAAGTATCGTGGTTTTCCACAGTAAACACTGAAGAAAAGTACTCATTCATGCTACTAGCGATATCGTAGTCATCAGTTAAGATAGTGTCGTCGATTTTCAGCGATAGGAGATCGTTTGTTCCATTACGTTTAGATTTTACAAAGTTCCAGAAAGGCTTGGGGTTGTCTTCCTTTAAATCTTGTGCTAGATCGTTAATATACGCCCATCGAGCAAAGTTGCATTTCCGTTTGACTGTGTTGTTTAAACTACGGTACTTTACCCACAAATTCTCATCATTACGTCTTTTTGCTCTTTTGTAGAGTGACTTCTTCTTTTTACATAGTGTTATAAGTTCTTTTGATATCCATGGCGCATGGAGTTTCTTTTTAGGTTTCCGTTTCGGAATACACTCGTCTACAGCTGTGAACAGTAGATCTTTCCAGCAGGTCCAGTTGTAATCAATATTATCCTCCAGAAAAGCACAGTGCCACGGAATATAAGAAAGAAGTGAGCTCAGTGAATCCCAGTCAGCTTTCTTGTAGCAGTAGACATATTTTTGTGATTTACGTTGGGCATATGGTGATCCGAGTAGTGTGAATGTGATGGAGTTATGATCGGAAAATGGTTCACCAACCAGCAAATCATCAATAATATCGGGTGATGTAGAAAACACAAGGTCCAGCACGTTTCGGTCTCTGGTGGGTTCACATACTAGTTGAGTGAAAAAATTATCTTGTATAATATCTGTCAGTAAAGTGTAGTTTTATGAACTTTACGTCTAGAGCTTAACTCATCCCACGCTAATTCCTCACGTAAAAGTTTAGAACTAGTTCCTTTAATTGCACCAGTGACCACTCTGGCAGATTCGTACTGAATATGTTCTAACAATTCCACTTCAGCTTTAGAGCAATTATCCCAAATAACGTCAGCATATTCCAAAAGAGACCTAATTAAACTTTTATATAAACAAATGAGAGTTGATCTATTTAGTTTATACTTTAAAGATTTCAGTAAATTAAGTCGTTTATATGCTTTGTCACTTTTCTTTACAACGTGCTCTTTCCAAGTCATATTACTAGTCAAAGTTACCCCAAGATGCTCATGGGTTTTGACATCGTCAACCCTTCCATCCAAAAAAAGGTCGGGGTGAGGGTCATTTTCACGTTTCAAAGAAAAAGTGATACACCGTGATTTAGAAGGATTTAATGTAACTTTCCATTTATGAGACCAATCACTAATGCTGGAAAGATCACGGTTAAGTCTGTCAGCTGATAAGTAGGGTTTATCTACAATTTCAAAGAGAGTAGTATCATCTGCATATATATAAGGAAGATAGTTAAGACCAGATACAATATCATTTATATAAACTAAGAAAAGAAGTGGGCCTAAGACTCTTGAAATTTGTCTGTGTGGGCCTAGTTAAGGTAGTAAAACATGGAGGAAAAAAAAAAAATAAATAAATAAATTATAACATTATAAAATACAAAAGTAATAAAACTAAAAACAAAAATTAAAAAATCTAAGACCTCAAAGTTGATATCCAATTTTCAACCCCAATGGGTAAAGAGCTGTGGTGCTTTTCTAAAATTAAATGTTCCAAAAATAAATAAACGTTTTTGCTAACACCAATAGGGTAGCTTGCATTAAACGAGTAATAACTACCTATGAGAGTTAAAACTGCGGTAGCTATTTTATTTTCTGGTTTAAAATTGCATACCACCATGGCTTCAGCAGCGATGCATAGTGACTGAACGTCAATAACTGTGCCAGTTGAAATCAGCCTTGGTGATGTTGTTTTGTTTATTTCATCTGCAACTTCTTCATCCTCCTGCAAATGATTTAAGCAAATGCATGCATTGAGTGTACAGACAGGTGAAAAACAGTGCTATTAGGGTTCGGATAACACCTCTTTCAGACTTCAATGGTCAAGTTACATCATAAATTATCCATACCCACCCCACAGAAGAATTTGGAATTTCCGAAGAGTGGGTGGGTCAGAGAAAGAACAAAAATTACAGGGTTTGTACGGAAGAAAATTGGAATTTCCGGGGGGTATGGGGGTGTCTTAAAAAAATTCCTCCGTGAGGGGGGTATGGATAATTTTTGGAACTACATAATATGCATATCAAAAGAAGCATTTTCTGAAATCATCAAAATTAAAAGAGTATGTATTGGTTTGATAATGAAAGGCTTGGGTAATCATTTTCAGAAACAAATAAATCTACTTGGCCTATCAAGATGTCTTCACCTATACAAATATATATATCATTTTGCATAGCAGAAAATATTCACTTCAACAATTTTCCAAATGTTTCTCCTGGAAAATTTGAACTGGTCTTTCTTTCTCCAAGTGCATATGGCAAGGAAGCCATCACACATCGCATTTCCATTTCTAAATAACAAAGTTTAAAATCAATTATAACCTTTTGTATATAGTATCTAAATCAACTCTTAATTATTTAATTTTGTTGATTCACAATTTAAACACAAAAAACGTTGTAAAATGAAGGGCATAGGTGGGAAAATGTTTGCCTAAATTGTCCCTTACCCCCTACTCAATAATTATTGGTATTGATTCTAAATTAAGTAAATAGTTGAATTGCAAAAGATTTTTTGTTATTTGAGTGATGCATCTTGGATATAATAATAATAATACTTTATTCAAAAATGTAGATTACATATTTTGAAAAGGAAGACATTGAGGTTAGCCCTATATAAGTCCCCCAATTTAAAATAAATAAATAATTTTAAGAACTAATAATATATATATATATATATGTACAATACTAACTTCATCGCCTAATCTCTTTTCCTGGGGGAAGACCGCCCTTGAACTTCTGACGTAGGACTTGTGTTCCACGTGTTTCTTTTTTATGGCATCCTTGGGTCTTATTCCCGTAGCCCTGGCCGCCTCGTTATTTAAAGCCGCGACGACCTGGGGGAGCCTCTGAGTCCATTCCCTGTTGCGTTTGGAGGGATCTTCCAGCTCTTTCCAATACTGGTACCCAAAGAGACGCTCGGCCAGGGTCTTATTAAATCTTTCGACGATGCTCTGACCCCTGTGGTACTCAGCTTCGGCTCTCCTAATCTTAGTGTCGTGGTCTTTCAGGGTCTTGGTAACCACGCCCATGAACTCCGTCCCCGAATCCACTTGCAGCAGCTTAGGCCATTTCAAGACGCGCTTATAAATCCTACCTAGGGCTTCTGCGACTTCCCCAGAATCCTTGCTGGTTATGGGTTCGGCGTCCTTGTATCTGCTTGCGATATCGACTACGGTCAAAGCGTATCTATAGGTCTTTCTTCTCACCTTGTCGTGCGGCAAGAAAAGCAAGTCCGCCTGATGAACTTCATTGGGGGCATTTACGGTGAAGCTGGGCCTGGGAATGTACTTGGGCACGGGAAGATAAACCTGCCAGAGGGTTTGTTTTTTTAACCAGTTTAGACGTTTCTTCTGATACCCTGGCAGCTGCTGCAAGTTTCTTAATAGCCGACGCTCCTCTCCAATAGCCTTCAGGCCCATAGTAAATCCTTTTAAGTTTGTCCTCAGTTCGACCCATTATATGAATAGAATCGCGCTTCGCTTGATTCAAGCGAAGGATAGGACAAGATTGATCTTGCTTTCGTTGAAATCCACCGTCTCTCCGTCCACTTTAATGGTGATGTTTATGCTTTCTACCAAATTAGACAAATCATAGCACAAAGAAATGGGAGTGTATTCTACCAGGTCAAATGGATTACCTTTGGGCAGAAACTTGGACATAAGAGAAGACTTTTCTCCATTGCTGTAACTATGAACCAAGTCGCAATAGACTTCATAAGAGGATGCAACTTTCCATTTCACGGGAACTGCTGTGTTGGTAATTGATTTGCCCGAGACACCCAGTAAAGATCCCAATGCGTCGTATTTTCCTAGGGTTACCGAGAAATTGTTAGGAAGATAATGTTTGAAGGTCATTTCGTGCGGCAATCCTGTGGTGAGCGTATAACCGCGCTTGGCGAGCTCCTTAGCAAGGGTGATTGGTGTGTAATGTCCATCGGGTAGCATTACGCCTTGGTAATTGTTAGACCCCTTATGCACGGTGACCATGCCATTAATTAAATTATACCAAGAATTGTACAAAGAGCAACTAACCAACCGAACCTTACGGGCTTTAATGGGGGGATTTAAATAAGTGGTAAAGTTATTCTTGTCGCTTTCCATAAAGACGATCATTATATATTGGACGCTCATGCTTCGCGTCAAGCAAAATACGCCAAAGCCACGCCTCCGACCAGCCCTGCGACTCCCACGAAGACCTGCTCACTGTCTTTTTGTTTCTTAGAAGGCTGGTAATAATTCTTGAACTGAGGCTTTCTCATTCTAAAGTCGGGGTGTGCTTGCGCATAGAGCTTAAAGGCGTAGTCTGTATTTTCAAAGTTCTTATCCGCCTGCATCTTGTCTTGGTAGTTCTTGTCCAACCAATCCCTGTAAGCTTGTCTTTTTTCATTCCAAGCCGCCACGTCCCTTTGACATTTCTCCAGCGCCAAGTCGTGTCTCTTCCTCTCAGCGGCTAAATCTCCGCTTTTGTTGCCTCTAACTAATCTATCCAAATACTGACCGCCATAATTAGCTCCAGTGAATGCTAAAGCTGCGATAACTCCGCCTGCGACCAAGGTAGCCATTTATACATTAGGGATGTACTTTTCCTTTCGTAGGTAATCCTTTACCATGATAGTCCCGCCTACGGCAGCGGTCATCTTAGCAAAGTTAGTGAAGCTCTTGCTTGGGTCTTCAGTAAAGTCTTCTTTGAGCACTTTCTTACCTACCCAACCAATACCCGCAACGATGGAAGTAATAATAGCTGCTTCTTCAACAGTTTTCAATAACGCGGTTGACATTATATTACAGAGCGAGAAGGTTATTACTCCATCACGGGTATTTTGCTTCTAGGCTCCTGCGTCACATGCACGGGTTCTACATTTGGCTTCGTAGCCCGCCATTGTAAGTAGAGGCTGCCTGCTGCTATAGCAACTCCCAACGCGCCAATTACGTAGCCGGGATTAATAAAGGATTCGCCTTCGTCCTCCACCTTTTCTTCTTTTTTGGCTTTGTTCTTCCTGTTCATCTCTGCGAGCTTCTTACCGGCAGCGACTCTGCCTGGAGATTTAGCCTTGGTGATCTTTTGCTCCTCTTGGGGCTGCTCTACCTTCGATTCGGCTTCACTCATTTATATCTAAGGACTTGAAGGACTTGATAAGTAACTTAATAGGACCTGAGCAAGTACTTAAGGACGACTTGACTAAGTACTTAAGGACGACTTGACTAAGTACTTAAGAAGGACTTGAGGTGACTTGATCAGGTACCTCAGCAAGTGCTGCCGTAAATACCCTTTCGACTTCTCTATCCTTCTTGAAGTCCTTCCAAGACATCGTAAGTTCCTTCAAGTCGACATGCTGAGCTACGTGAAGTGCCGCAGAGGCGACTGCCATTAACTTACCGCACTTCAAAGACAACCACCCACAGGTTATTTTAAGTTCTTGGGCGATGACATAGTCCTCGCTTATGTCCTTCCGCAGTTGCTCCACATCGTCTATGGGCAGCACAAGTCCAAGGAGTTTGGTGGCAAGTCGGATAGCGGAGTCTGCTACGGCGTCCGTGGTCTTACTTGCAAGGGCGGCCTTGTACCTCTTATGGAACTTCTTAACTTCCTCTTCCAACAACTTATTAACCTGCTCATGGGTAAGTTCCTTGCCTATCATTTCTTTGCACTTCCCCGAAGACACAAGGATGTTGAGTTGTTCCTTGAGGTTACTTTCGTCTAACTGTGTGGGGACTTCATCTATCAACTGCTCAATCTCCATATATGTTAACGTCATACGGAAACCTCAAAGAGAAGATCGTTTTGGAATGTTGGTGCGTCTTTAGATGCCGCATGTATTCATGCAGCTGTTCCTTGGATATCTCGCCGCCATAGTCGCTTAAGATGGTTTCCAGGTCTGACTTACTTGGAGTATAAAATACTACGAGAGATCCTATGTTTTCCCTAAAAGGCTTAGAGACGCTGGTAAGCTGCTGGGAGAGCAACCAAACGCTAATGTTGTCATGTCTGCCGCTAAAGGCGAGTTTAACAAGCTCTGATGTGCGTCTTTTTACGTCGTCCCCACAGGCAATGTCATCTAGTATAAGGAGGGTTTGCGTATCCTTAGGGAATTGTTTGTGCCAGAACTTAAGATGTCCAGATAACTCGTTAGGGTCTAAGATATCTACAAAGAAGTCGTCGTCTTTCACTCCTATGCCCGTCCAGGTGCGGTTATTCACGTAGGTGGGGCAAAGTAGCACGATATAGTCAAATCGATATCTAAAGGGTCCTAATACCTGCTCTACTACGAATTGGGTCTTTCCGCAGCCGGTGGGTCCTACTATCAGAGCGTTACAAGGCATGTGATTTGGGTTCATATATTTTAGAAAATCACAGGGATTTTCACTAGTTGCCTTTTCTCGAAGGGAACTTGTTCCCTGATATATATGGAGCCCGTGGAAGCAGTCAAAGCAATGGCTAACGTCGTCAAAGAAAAGTCAGACCTGGAGAGGACGGTCGAAATGCAAAGGGAGGAGATAGACCGGCTGAATGGACGCGTAAAGGAGCTATATGAGGAAATGTGCGGCCTGAAGCGCGCAGAACGGTTTGGCGCGCTGGTAACGATGGCAACGTGGGCCAAGGAGTCGGTCGTGGACTTTATGAGATATCCCATGTAGGATGTTAAGATGCGGTTAAATTATTGTTAAGGAAGGTCGGAAATTCCTTCAAGAGATGCCTCAGAATGTTAAGATATGGTTAAGACTTTGTTAAGGAAGGTCGGAAACTACCTCAGAAACCGCCTCAGAATGTTAAGGAATGGTTAAATTGTTGTTAAGGCAGGTCGGAAACTCCTCCAAAAGATGCCTCAGAATGTTAAATGGAGGTTAAAATATTGTTAAGTATATATGGACTGCTTGAAATGTAAGAAGGTATTTAGTACCAAGCAAAGACTGCAATACCATGTTTGGCATGGAGTTTGCACAAAAGAGCCGATCAGCAAGGCCTGCAATGACTGTAATAGGGAGTTCAGCACTCTTCAAAAGCTGCAGCAACATGTCAAGAAAGGGGTTTGCCGCAGAACTACGCAGTGTAGTTACTGTGCTAAGATCCTTAGTAGCCGCCAACGTCTTCAGACGCATAAAAAAAGGCATGAGAAGAAATACCAATTCTTTGCAGAGATGTACGATCTGGAAGGAGTGGATTGTTACCAGTGCGGGGATTTGATGGGCCGTTGTAAGCATAAGAATGATTACCTAAGGAATCGAATAGACTACTTTAGAAAGATCAGCAGAACGATACCCCGTTTTGACGAGTTAGAAAGTGTCCCATGGACTAACAGGGAATACTGGAGGCAGCAGTGTGGGAGATGTGGATGTGTAAGAGAAGAGGAGCACATATTCAACTGCCTTTTAACAAAGTCTTAACCATATCTTAACATTCTAGGGGCGGTTTCTGATATAGTTTCCAACCTTCCTTAACAATAATTTAACCTGAGCTTAACATTCTGAGGCATCTTTTGGGAGAGTTTGATGAGGTCCTTAACAATAATTTAACCACATCTTAACATTCTGAGGCGGTTTCTAGGAGGGTTTCCGACCTTCCTTAACAATAATTTAACCATATCTTAACATTCTAGGGGCGGTTCCAACTTTAAGTATACATGGACTGCATTACGTGCGAACTCCCTGCTGACTGCTTTAAAAAAGAGTCGCCGACCCTCATTGTCGACGAACCCCACTTAAACGACGCTTTAGACGCACTTACCCGCATAGGACCGAAGGAAGGATGCACTTTGCGACGTCAAAGGCCCAGCGGCCATCCTTCTTACCATACGACCTCAGATGCGTGAACTCCTGTCCTTCGATGACGTATCGGACGCGATCTGGCGCCCACAGGCTGTACGTAACGCCTTCGTGCGCCAATAACAACCGTAGCCTGTCAATATCATCAAAGGCTACATAATTTTTTATTTCATACGTAACACCCTCCTTTAAGTCTCGCCAGTGTATCTGCCTCACAGCCTCAAACGCCATATATTCTATGAAATATCTTTAAGTGCGTCTTTAAAGTGTCTGCGTTCCTAAAGCGCTTGCAGCACCACCTACAAGGTGGACGAATTCCACGCGCATACTCCGTGATGCTCCTGCAGATGTCGTCGTAGTTGTTGCTTATCAGCACCTTAAATCCATTTTCCTCGTAGCTGTCTAAGAGGCGGCGTTGATCCTCAGACAATACCCCGTTGCCTTTCGGAGTCTTCAGCTCGATGCAGAATCCACGGTACCGCCTGTGAGCGTTAAGGATGAGCAGATCAGGCTGGCCGCGTTGGTAGCCCTTCTGCCAGCACTTTATGCGCTTGCCGTCCGAATCCTGCAGTTCACCTAGACCAGGGGTCACGAGCATTTGGGGGTAGAACCTGCGAATGTAATTTACCACCTTTTTATGTAAGTCAAACTCATTCTCAATCTTAAATACCAATTTGTTGGGGCCGTCAAAGCGCCGCTCTATCTCATACTTACCTGTCTTACGCAGTGCGGGGAGGACCTCTTCAAACACCCAATCCTGAAACTCCACGGCTTTAGGCAGCCTGGAGCTGAATATTAACTGATACAAACCAGGTTCGGAGATAAACACGGAATGCGGGTGAATAGTAGAAGCGGAACGACTTGGGACCCCTTGCATGTCGACCCATCTTTTCTGGTATTTCTCAGAAACGTGGTCTCTAATAGCTTTTTTGGTGTTCTCATAATCCAACGCAGCTGCCACTTCCTTCGCTTTAAAGTACAAAGTTTCGCCTTGCACTATGCATTGCAGTTTGGTGTTGTTGTTTTCAAAGACACGTAACATGGTATATTAGACACATATTTTATCTTTTTCCTTTTTTAGGATGAGGGAGCGCAGTGAACGAATCAGTATGCAACGCTCTTTAGTTGATTCATTTCTACGCTCAACTGCGCGTCAGACACGACGAAGACGTAGCAGTTTATTTTGTCGCCGTCGCTCGCGGAGGCATTCTTTGTGCGCTTGATCTCCAAAGTGATGCCGTCCTGGGTGTTGACCAGCCGCAGACCCTGACCGTGCATAGATTCATCGTTGATGGTGCGCATGTCGATCCACAGCGCATACTTATCATTAAAGAATTCCTCAGGGCTAATTTGGTCGCCAAACTTACGCATTGCCTCCCTGTACGCGTCTGCGGGCTTTATCCCCTGGGAGTAGACCTTATTAGGCACTCCGTTTATGTTGACCCCTACGTTAGTAATGTTGGGGTTGTGAAAGGCTTCGGAGTTGCGCTTACCAGCCTCGTAGGGCTTAGCAAACACCAGCATTAACCCCGTGAGACTTCTTCGGGGGAGGTTAATGCTTTGGTTGATAACCTCGTCCGTCTTATCCAAGAAACTGAACGTCTTGTACATCACTACGTGGTCGTAAAGGAATGCCTTGCCGGAGCTGTATTCCATGCCAGCGCTACGGGCCAGCTCTTCGCTGTATACCGTTTCGTACTGCAGCTCTAAGTTGGTGATAGAATAGGGGTGAATGCCCCCAGAAAGTGCTGTTTCAGATGCGTCCATCTGCAAGATGTTTGTGGTATCCGCTAGGGTTACTTCAAACTGTAACTCGGATAGCTGTCTGGGATAATACGCGCCATGGTTTGTAATCACCTCGAAGTCCAGCGGGATAACATACTTAATGCCATAGGCGGCCTTTACCCTCGTCGCATCTGCTACTGCCGTTGCTCCGCTGGAGTCGGTAGGCTGCGTCTTAGTATCACTGCGGACCTTACGAAGAATAACGCTTCCAATTCCCTGCTCTACTTTTTGTGCGCGGTCAAAGGCCGTTAACCATAGGTCCTTATAGGTGGTGTATAAGTCGTACCTATTTAAGTCCAAAAGGGATTCCCCGGCAAACTTGATCCTCATCTTAGAGACCAAGTTGCGGCCTGCGTTATTAACGACGTAAGTTTCTATTTTCGTACCTGGTTGTATTGCTAGGTCAAACCTTAACGCCAAGGTGCCAGGAACTAAGACTAGGTTATCTGTTAGACGGGGCACGCCTACGTACAAGGTTTCTCCTGGCTTTGCGCTGCTGGGAGTAAAGGTGACCCGGTGAAAGGTTCGTTCTGCCTTTAGTCTGCCAACCTGCTTAGGTAATACGTTGGGGTTTAACTTTGAGCTTATCATATATAATGGAAGTAGAAGGAACGGATTTTGACCCCCCTTACCGAAGAAGGTCAAGTTGATATTAACGATGAAGAATACGACGCATGGATTAAGGACGCGGATACCAAGCCCCTAGTCTACGACATGGCCTTGATAAGCAAGTATGGCAATAGGTGGAAAAGCTTCAAGGCAGCCTTGAATCGCATGTGGCAATCAAAGAACCGCGGCAGCCCCGTCCCTGAGTACTTGGAACTTCGAAACATAGACGAGCAGGGAGCAACCGCGCGGGAAACCGTAGAGTGGGCAACGCAAGAGCTAAGGCAGCGCTATTCCCGCTTTGAGGCTGACGACGTAAGGCTCACAGAACGCGGAAACAAAGTCCTCATAAGCGTCCAAGACCTGAGATTTCCTGACAAAGACCGCTGGACGAAACCGCAACCCCTCTTTGATGAGAATGGTGACGTTAGGGGTGACGTCTCAAGATTAAAAGGCTTTCAACTAGCTACCCGAAGTGCGTTAGAAAGGTTGGCAGCCCTGAATGAAAGGGTTGCGTTAGAAAAACACGTCGAGGAGCTGCAAGAAACGTTGGAAGAAAGGGAAGCAGATTACATGAGACAGAACCAACTGCTCCTTGATGCTCAAAGAGAGAACTTGACGATAAGAATCAGCGAATGATAGAAATGAGAGAACAAAAAGACAATGCCCTACGCGATAGAGACCAAGCCCAAAAGGCCTTCAATCCCGCCCTGCAAGACTTGGACATGAGCAAGGAAGAAGCCAAAAACTTGCATATCACCATAGCCGGCTCTTTGGAGGAACGGCGGCAGTTGGTTGCTCAAATCAATACTAAAGAAGAGCAAATCCGGCAAAGAGATCAGGCCATTGAAGACCTGGAGGGGCAAATAGAGCGGCAGCAGGAAATAATCAATGACCAAACCCGCTCTGAAGAGGAAAGGGAGGCTGCTCAAAAGGAAGTAGAAACCCTCGAGGTACGCCTTGCGGAATTACGGGCGCAAAAGGAAAACCTGGAAAAGGAGTTGGGGCTTACCACCAAGGAAAAGGTAAAAAGAGCTCTGGTGAAGTATGGTATTCCGCTGGCATTCGCGGTCGCTATTAGCACCGTAGTAGGAGTCATTCTTAGCTCCCTTAAGGCTACAGGCGCGGGCGTAAAGAAATTAGGCAGTGGACTAACGGACTTGGGAAAAAAGATGGCAGCCGGTCTTCCTGGGCTGCTGGGTTCTGTCGTTTCCTTGGCACTTAGGGCCGGCGGCCAACTGCTGAAGTTCGTGGGGAATAACATCTGGATCTTGGTAGTAGCTATTGGGGTGGTCCTCCTGAAGAAGATGCGGGGTTAATCTTGTCCTTGTGTATTACTGGGGGCTTATCGTCGTCAGGCCTCCTGGGCATTCTCAACTGGGGATAAGTAAAGATAGTATTCACGCCGCTTTGATAATACGGAACTAGCGACAGCACACTCATGGTGCTAATTGGCTTATGATTCCAAGTAGCATCCGTCGGGGGATCTTTTGACGGGGCGGCATTTATCCGAAGGTAGGCAACGTCGTTGGGGAGAACTTGTAACTTCGCATATTGGCAATTGGCTATCATGTGAAAAGTTACCGGCGTTAAGTCTTCTGTGCTTAACGGTGGGGGCTCCGACGAGAAATGAGCTGGGTTCCTATTATTATCTTTTTTTCTGTAGGGTAGTAATGGGTGGTTATCCTCATCGACAATCCTAAACCCGACATTACACGAATACCCCGTCGAAATGCTAATGGTACACATGATCAATCCCAGGCCCCCAAGCTTCACCCACAGCCCGGTGTCATGCCAATGCTGTTCTAAGTAGTCCTTGTCCTCTAGATAATGAAGGAACCAATCTTCCTTCGCGTGCGGATTCATATATTTAAAGGCTCACCATCGTAAGAGTGCTAATGGTCGCATGGTTATAGATAGTATTCCTTTGATTTTCTATGCTATTTAACGTAACCTTTCCCGTATCATCTACGCGCATTTGTAGCTTTACCTTCCCATGGCAATCAGCAACCATGTGGAAAGTCCAAACGGAAAGATTCTCGGCGCTAGCTGGGTTGGGCTCTACGGAGAAATGCGCAGGCTCCCTGTTGTTCGTTTTCGTACGCATAGGCTGCAGTATGTAATTCTCATCTAGAAACCTAAAGCCGACGTTGGCGTGACTACTCGTGCCAATGCAAATGCTGCATATTATCAGCTTCTTTCCTGAGTAGTTCAAATCCACAAACATTCCGGTGACGTCCACCCAAGCCGCCTGGTTGTATTTTTTCTCGCCTGTGTAAGTCGTGTAAACGCAATCTACTCCAGCTACGTAGGGGTTGTTCATCGCCATATATAATAACTCAGACCAATGCTTGCTGTGGCTAATCCGACTTTTAGTAGGTTATGGTCCTATTCCTCAGCTATGGTTGGTAACGCGGGAATATGCTTTGATGGTTTCTTAACTACGGGCAGCTTCGTTTCGTGTGACTTTTTTGGCTTCTCTACGAAGTGAGGAATGCCCTTGGTCATGTCAGAGTTCACGTCATTCACCCCAAACTTCATATCCTTAGTAGCTCGTTGAAGTTTGTTGTTGTAACCCACAACGGAATTGGTGTTGATGACCAAATTACTTGGCATCAACCAACAACCAGGACTCAAGGCGTAATCTAACCGCACTTTAGATTGCTGCACCGCTAATTGATATCTCTGCACCGACTTGGATATGTCATTTTCTATTATTGCGGACTCAAACAGGGTTAGGAATTCCTGTTGCGTTTCCCGCGAAGCACCTTGGGATCCAACAATGGGGCTGCGGGTATTTACCTGCGCTCCCAGGATGCAGTAGACGAATGCTTCAATGCTGCGGTTGATCCTGGCTAGGTTTCTTAGGCCTTTTCCTTTTAATAATACTAACGGATCCCATGGACTGGGGTAAATTGTCTCAATCCTATCGATCAGCGTAACGTCATTCTTACGACCACCCAAGTCGTAAAACTTTAGGACCCCGGGGTATTTTTGATGATACATGTCGGCCGGACGCACGCCGTCAACATGCCAAGCATAGATAATACCCAAGCCATGCGTGGCGCCCTCCCGATAACGAAAGTCTCTTTGCTGCGGCTTAAACTCATTCATTAATCTTTCTAGGGCAGCGGAATCGTAGTGGTTATTCATTCTATTGAATGGCTTTTCCCCCGGCAGCGGTACGTTAAGCTCCTTCAATATGCGTCGCATAGTAAAGGCAACGTGGAACCTTAGACAGGCAATGTCGAACATATCCGCGGCAACCCCGCAGCCCTTCGTAGCCGCCCAGACGGCAAAGTTTAACTGCTGCGGCCAGTACTTAAAGTTAGGTCCCCTTAACCATTCGTGGGCTTCTTTTCCTGAAGTGTGCGTAAGGTTAAAATGCTTAAAGATATCCCTTATTACTACGTCAAAGGTTTGCTTACCCACTGGAATCTTTAAATGCGTCACTATCTTATCAAAGTTGTTTACGCCACCTTCAGCATCATAAAATGGGTAATCCTGGTCGGTTACTAATAGATTCTTTGGAAAATTGGGTAGCACGGGTTTTGGTTGCTTCCTTTCATGTATAGGTTTTGGTTGCTTCCTTTCATGTACAGGTTTTGGTTGCTTCCTTACAGGCTTTGGTTCTGGCCGATGCTCAAACATCTTTCCGAGATCTTTCCGACTTAAGTAATCTCCATAATGTGGTTGCTCCTCAAAATCATTCCCAAAAGCGTCGTACATTAGTATATATAATGGATGTTATACCATCAGCACCTCAGTTGTACCCAGATGTTCCTAACGAACTAAACGCTGAAAACTTTCGTCTGAATAAAGCAAACTTAATCCTGGCTTACTTGGAAGGGCAGGCAAAACACTATGAAAAAGTTAGGAAGAAATACGTCAGAGCCCGGAGTACGCTACATAAGATTGCGATAACTTCAGGATCCATATCTGTTGTGTTAACGGGCTCCGGCGTTGCTACTTCGCTTACTGGAGCGGGAATAATCGTTGGAGTTCCTTTGGCCGGCGTTGGGGCAGCCTGTGGTATCATTTCGGCTGTTGCTACGGGTATTATGAAACAGTTGTCAAGCAAAATATCAAAACACGACACGACAATAGCTCTGTCAAGGGCTAAAGTAAATACGATCACTGACCTTGTCTCAAAGGCTTTGCGTGACAGAAAGATAGACGACGTAGAATTCTCGCTTATTCTGGCCGAAGAAGACAAATACGAGAAACTAAAGTCGGACATAAGGAATAAAAAAACAGTCGTAAAAGATCTTTCCGAGGACTCTCGCAAAAAGATCTACCAGGAGGCAAAAGAAGAGCTTCAAAGAAAGCTTGCTCAGTAAACATCTGCTTTGAAAAAAACAAGACAGGATTCTATTTGCATATTGAACGCCGGGTGTCTGGTTCATATGCAAATTAGAGCGTAAGACATAAATATAATAATTTTCACATACGTAAGCGTCCAGATGTGTCTGGCGTTCGCTTGTGATCGTGGACTTTGGATCTGGGGAGGCCCAGAATCCCGAGTTCAAGCCTCGCTGTAGACGCATTTGGACCGGTTGCTGTGAGTGAAAAAAAAGCCTCCCCCACTCACAGCAACCGTGGGGGGAGGGGTGGAAAAGAAAAGATAGAAAGTGCGATTCAACCCCGCGATGGGGGGTTTCGCGATTGGAAAAGTTGGAAAAGTCAGGGGGTGTCTCGGGACGCTGTCCGGAGTTCACCCTCTGGTGGGTCGTAAGAAAGATATATGCAAAAACATCCCCACTGGGGATAGCTTGGTGTTCTGCGCGATGCATTCCCCAGTGGGGTTTCTGGCAAAATAAACGCCAGTTTTGCATTTTTATTTTCTCGGAATCCATCCTAACAGGGGGTGGTTGGGGTCTATTTTGTAAAATATTTCATAGATTACGTTAGGGTAATAAGGAATATCCTCATCCAGCCAAAAAAAAAATCCACTCGGCTCTTGTCATATCAGAAACCTCGGGAATGGGGTCGCCGGTAATTTCAGACAAAAGATAGGGAATAGCCTTGTAATATTTCCCTAGCTTTAATTTTTTCAACGTCTTCCGTAGACTTTGTGGGGTTGGCTCTTCTAAGTGGTCTATGATTTTCTTCTTTACTTGCTCGTCAAGATATACCGGGTGTAAACCTTGGATATGACTCATCCAGTCTCTAAAGTATTTTATTCTCTTATAAGGTGTTTTCTTACGACCTCCATTGGCGTAATATTGCTCTTTGGTAGCATTTGGTACGGCATTACGAATATTCTTACCACACTCGTAACACTGTGCTGACGTGTCGTCTTCTATTTGCATTTTCTTACCACAACAAATATACTTATTTGGCTTAGTAGGTACAAACTTGGGTTTCAAGCACTTTACACAGAAATCATAAGCAAACTCTTTACAATCTTCGCACTCCATATATAGGCAAACATATTTAACTACATAGACACGGGATGCGGGTAATCGCGGTACGAATCGAGGAATTCACTTTAGATGGGTAATCCTCCGGTGGTCGTTGCGCTGGAACCCCCATCCCCTATGCTACTAGTTGGCCCTCTAAACATACGTTCTTTGTTGTATAACTTTTCATTGAAAAAAAAAAAGGTACTTGGACCAAAAAAGCTCTCTCTTGCTAAAGAAGCAGTTTAAAAGTATAAAAACAAAACACAACAACGACAAAATGAAAACAGGGGAATAAGTGTTTGAAGTTTTTCGTTTTTGACAAATAATCCTTTGCGTGCTTCGAAGCCAGATCACTTGAAAACCAAGCTACAATGATGATTGTAGGCACAATAATCAAGAAGGTATCCAAGGACAACTTAATTTTTTAAATTAAAATTATGCATCCAAGAGATTAGAATACATAAGACAGTCTCACCAATGCTGTTAGCACAGGTAAGCCATAGTCACCCCAGTGCTTTTGGCACAGGTAATCTATAATCATCCCAGTGCTGTTAGAACAGGTAATCCATAGTCATCCTAGTGCTGTTAGCACAGGTAATCCATAGTCACCCCAGTGCTGTTAGCACAGGTAATCCATAGTCACCCCAGTGCTGTTAGCACAGGTAATCCATAGTCACCCCAGTGCTGTTAGCACAGGTAATCCATAGTCATCCCAGTGCTGTTAGCACAGGTAATCCATAGTCACCCCAGTGCTGTTAGCACAGGTAATCTATAGTCACCCCAGTGCTGTTAGCACAGGTAATCTATAGTCATCCCTGTGCTGTTAGCACAGGTAATCCAAGGGATTAAAATACATGTTAAAAATTAATATATGCACAATTCTAGTGTTTTACACAGGTAATCTATAGTCACCCCAGTGCTGTTAGCACAGCTAATCCATAGTCACCCCAGTGCTGTTAGCACAGGTAAGCCATAGTCACCCCAGTGTTGTTAACACAAGGTAATAATTTACAGTTCATCTTGAGAACTACAATCTTTTGTTTTCCATTCCAAGAACTGTTTTAAAAGGACACAGCGATGGTTATGCATGTCATCAAATTTCCAACTGAAGTTAGGTAATGTTTTAAGAGGACCATTCACAATGCTGTCAACAGACATGATTACGCCCATACCACAGCTACCACTGCCTGCAGGTTGGCTTGGCATCCCAAAGTTGACTTATTGTCAAAGAAAAGTCCCAAGCTGAAGGATCAAATTGACTGTTCATGCCGTCTGATATGTCATATAATGACTGGATCAGTTTCTTGGTTATGCACCCAAGATTGGATGGGGGCTTCCCATCTCTCTTTTCAGCTGCTCTGAAATGACTTCTTTGGTTCTGCTCTTCCTCTTTCCATCATTTAGAGCAATTTCTGGGACACCAAGTTTTTTAGCTAGTTATCTCTTCTTATAAATCATGTAAATGATATATGCGGTACATGCTGCATATGACTTTGGGGCTGAAGGTGCGCTTCAAAGTAAAGTTTAAACACTAACCTTTTTCCTCCTGGTTTTTGTGCGATGGTGAGCATGAAGGAGACCTTGAACGCGCTGATCTTGAGCGGATCGGTGTGCGTGACTTGCGTCGATACGAAGGAGACCTTGAACTCTCTCTTGAGTTTTGCTCCAACACATTTACCTTCAGTAAATGAAGAGTTTTTCCAAGTGGTATTCTAGATGGCTCTCTATGTCTTACTCTTCGAGTTATTTGTTTCGAACATGATCGAGAATGTCTATGTGTTATTGTACATGGCAACTTGCTTAACTTGGACTTGTCCTTGGGCTTATTATAAGCATTTACTCTATTTACAGACGCATTGCAATGAGTAGTTAAGTTGTGACACTCAGAACCAGGCACAGCTTTCACAAACGCACTTAACGAATTGCGTAACTCCAAACCTTTTTGTTGGTTGCAAAAATCTTTTGTCCAAGCGGATTCATTTATGTTTGAATTAACATGATACGTCTCCCGAGGGAGATCGTTTATTGCCCCATTTCTGGGTTGATAGGTTTTGCATTTCGTGCGGAGTTTATTTGCTCCCTGAACGGGACTTTTTGCTCCCATAAAGGGAATTTTAGCTCCCATAAAGGGAATTTTAGCTCCCCGAGGGGAATATAGCTCTTGAAAAGAGTTAAAGAGCGCCAGGTTCTGGTTCTTTGATCGGTCGCCGTAATCTGGGTCTTCATGCTTTGATACGATCCGCGTTTTCTTTGCACGTAAACGCGAAAAATTGTCCAAAATCCTGAAAAGATCTCCAGCAAACACTTTTTCACAGATGCGTAGAAAACTGTGCCTGATTCTTGATGCAAAAGAGGATAAAAACATTGTATGAAATAGATGTACTCACGTTAGTTGAAGACTTCAACGGAGAGCGAAGAAAAAGCACATGGTAACCATATGACAATCGATAACAAGTCGGAGCCCGCACGTGAAACGATGTATGGTCGCCAAAGGTCGGAGGATCGTAGAATAATCCGAAAAAAACACGAAAAAAACACAAAATAATAGTAAAAATACACAACAAAAACAAATATATCAATTTCAATCAGGTTTGTTCGCCTTTAATCCAAGTTCCATTTCCTAGATGCTATTTGATTCGTGCGTAAATGAGCACCGATTCACACCCGAATGACCTGCGATTTACTCCGAATATCACTCAGTCTATCACTCAGTCTATCACCAACTCGATAGCATAGCTGCTTCGCACCTACGATGAGAAGCTGCAAAAATGTAGTTTGTCCTCTGTTCTATACATGCTCCAATGGTTACGTCCATTCATGACAGTTGTTAACAATGAAAATACCAGCACCACCAGTGAAATAAACAAGGTAAATTAAGCTAAAGATAAATAGTTGAACATTCTTAATTTGTTTCATTCATCCATCCATCCATCCATCCATCCCATCCATCCATCCCATCCCATCCATCCATCCATCCATCCATCCTAACCGTCCGTCCGTCCATTATTATTTTTGTTTTTTTGGACAGTGCTACGCTATTAGTGGAACAAGAGATGCACGTGTCGCTTCTGTTCAGAAATCCTTATTGACATCGCTCGGCCTCCAAGGGAATGAAAACCTCGACCCTAACGAAGTGCTGGAGAAGGTTCTGGAAAATACGTTAAAGCACTCTCGGGTAATCCAAAAAGTTGTCAGCTAGAACTAATGTGTATACTAAACCTTTTAGAACATAATCAACTATTACGACTTTTTGTAGGATACTGATTGCAAAGCGTTTTGTGGAAAAACAGTAATTGTGACCTCGCTAGATAGCTCAGAGTCAGGAGAAATTATATTTGACCTTAAGGAGGACAAAACTTTAACCTGTATCCTTAAAAACAAAAAACAAAACAAAAAACAACAACAACAAAAACCATGAATCTGGTATTTTAAAATGATCACCGTAAAAGTATCTTAAAAATTTAGCCTTAACTCGCTATAGCCAAATTCAAGATTAATGTATCCGCTAGCACGAGAGCGAGGGATCGTATTTCTATTCGAGACCTCGTGAACGAAAGGCTGAAGGAGTCTGATCCGGTGGAGTTCGAAGACTGGAAAGATGCGTGGAAGTCAAAATACTCTGAAGCATCCTAAGGTAAGACAATGGACAAAAGTGATGAATTATAGTTACGAATAATGTCCAATACCAAGTAGTATATTTCTAACGCAAATGCGTTATATCTCATTGTTGCGGATACAAAGTCCCTGATATACATGCTTGGCAAAAACCAAAATAATAATATAGCTCTTAATCACTTAAATCTCCGAAAACACAATGTTGCAACTTTGGAACGAACCTTAAAAGTGGCATCCAATGACGTATAATTGTTCGGTGCTCTATCTATTTCTTTATTTTTTATTCTACAGACGGTAGCAATCAGGCCCCTAGTGCAAAGAGTTACCATAAATGGTCAGAATCGTTTTGCTACGATTTCCGATGAGGAAATAGAAAAAATGAAAGAAAAATGCTATTCCTATTGATACTGGAAAGGCAACGAAGTGTGACCTAAACGTCTTTCAAGGTCGTCCTTTTAAAAATTATGTAAAATAAGAAAACAAAGGTGATAAAATATAAGATTTTCGTTTGTTTTTATATCTGTTTGTTTTTAATTGAATTATTGCATATAAAAAATAAATTACTCTGTACACAAGTTGGCATATGCTAAAACAATTATTCGCCAAAAATTCACCGATATTCTCTTTGCCTTCGGCAAATAATTGTTAATTATTGTTGATATTGTCTACCCACTTTCTTCCAATCCTGGAGGAGAGCGTTTTTATCTAACAATTTAATTGAATTTTTTTCCAAAACCATCGGTGAATTAGTGTTGGGTCAGATAACAACTGTGTAATTATCGAAGAAAGAGGTAAACACATTACGATCCTCCGTTTCAGCTGAATCTAATATTGATATATTGATAGAGACTTTTGCAAATGCATTGCTATTGTAGTACGTCACGAGGAAATCCTCCACAACATTGAAAAAGCCAGAGTTCGTTGGTATGACAAACCTGAAAGAACAGTTCATGCGGTTCACCAAGACCCAGGTGCAGAATGACAGAAGGCGCATGCTGGGCCACAACGTTGTAGAAAACACGCCCTTACATTTGGTATTTGCTGGAACTCCAGGTACAGGCAAAACCACTTTCGCAAGACGTGCTGCATCGAGAAATGTCCCGCAAAAGAACAGGCTAATACAGGCCTACCCCGGGTCCTTAAGTCGCCGTAATTTAAAGCAACTTAAGGCGACTTAAGGCGATTTAAGAAAATATGATGGGATTTTGGGTAATTTTTTTGGGTAATTTTTTAGGGCGATTTAGTGCGACTTAAGGCGACTTAAGGCGATTTAAGGAGGAAATATGATGAAATATGATTTCTTGGGGACAATGTGTCTAAAATAAAGACATTTTAGGGATGTTGTTCTTAAATGTCTTCTATATTCAGTTTATCCACAAATATTTGAATTATTCGGACTTTCAAAATTTGGGGAATTTTCGTCCAAGTGCCCCTTTAAGTAAAGGCAAAATCACAAAATCCTTGCTAAACTGATCCTGGGGATGTACCTTTCCCTGAAAAGGTGTTTATTTAGTTTATTTAGAATAGCATTTACGGTATTTGTAGCAATACACCTACACTGTAGTCAAATTCTAAAGACTAATTACATGCTGACGAGGGTGAGGTTGACTAACAGGATCTGTGAAATAATGTATATTAGATAAATAGTTAGATACTAGACAGTCTGTTTATTTAAAGTATGACTTAATTTCAGCCACATAGCTAAATTGCATTATTTACAATGATCAGTTTAAAGGAAAACATTTTAGAATAATAATAATATATATATATTACATTATTATATTCCTAAAGTATCACTATTACTAGAAAATGGTATTATAAGGAATAATAAATAATTTTGAGCTGAAAGTGGTCACATGATTCTAGGTTATCATCCAATGCAAGAAAATATTCAATTATGTCTCCTGACAACCAACATCCGCCACATACAATGACGTCACTCTTTCTTTTCCAGAATACCAGTAATCTCACAGTCTAAAGATCTGCCACATACATGACGTCACTCTTTCTGTTCCAGAATACCAGTAATCTCACAGCCTAAAGATCTGCCACATACATGACGTCACTCTTTCTGTTCCAGAATACTAGTAATCTCACAGCCTAAAGATCTGCCACATACATGACGTCACTCTTTCTGTTCCAGAATACCAGTAATCTCACAGCCTAAAGATCTGCCACATACATGACGTCACTCTTTCTGTTCCAGAATACCAGTAATCTCACAGCATTAATCACATTAACTTCAACTGATTTAAATATATTTCAATATGAATTTAAACATTTCGAATAATCATGCAGGATATCTATCAAATAAAGCATAGTTTGTTTTTTCGATGTTTTTCATTTTCTGTTTGCATCTACTATATTTCAACATCTGAAAATATAAAGGATCCTTCTTGAAATCCCCAGAAATGGCTGTTCTGCGACTGTTTGAATTGTTAAGCCTCTGTTTTTATCACGAGAGTGAACTTCATTTGAATTGTCATTAGAATTTAAATCTTCTTGACTTGACACATGCACATTTGCGGCGCTGCTGTCCCCTTGTCCACCGGATTTCTTCGCTTTCTTTTTCTTTTTTAACCTTTTGACGTAGGCCATTCGGCTAGCTTTCTTGTGCTTTCCCATATTTTGAAACCTTTAGATATAAGAAACATGCGTTCATGGAAGAGATGAAGACACACAGTACTGGCACAGCATAAAGCTACGAGTAGTGGCAATGAATTCGTATTTGGCAAGAAGTATATCTCAATTAGAAAATAGTTATGAACAATGATACTCACCAAATCTTAAATACGGCCTTTCTAACTTTCTTTTCCAATAGAAAAGCTTAAAATAATCCACTGTGACCTCTGAAGCAACACGTGTAGAAAGTCGGATCGATCAACCAATACCCAAAATGCCGTGCGGACCGTTATAACACAGGAATCCTATTCATCGAAGGGGTTTTTATTTCATAAATGTATTATTCTAAACAACCATAGGATGGTCTTTTACGCTTTATTATAGACTGACATCTATCTATCGACTATTTTTTCGATTCACGCATTTCATCTCATTTCACTTGTGTTGGAGAAAACCTTTCCGAGAACAATCAACTTCAACTAGGCTGAGTAATTAATTTAAAAAAAAAACAGACATCGATATATAATTTGATATATAAAATAATTCTTCGACAATTTGCAAAAAAAATACATCTACGTATATGGTGGATGTATAAAATTATATTTGATATTAAAGTATGAATAATGATTTCGTTAAACTCGATGGACGTACATTACGATGTTTGATACTCCATGAAACTTGGAAATTTTGAGAATACTGAGAATACGATGTTTGATACTCCATGACACTTGGAAACTTTGAGAATACGATGTTTGATACTCCATGACACTTGGAAACTTTGAGAATACTGAGAATACGATGTTTGATACTCCATGACACCTCAAAACATTGAGTATGCGTTATTGGATATTCCATGACACTTCAAGATATTAAGTATACGGACTTTGACACCCCACGATACTTTAAGTATCCTGACACGTTGAGTACTGCTCCCGGATACGTTAAATATCAGCGCGTGTCAAGAACTCGTATTTTCCTTGACATCTCTCATTTCACGCAGTGTAGACTGCTGCAAACTCGAGGTCGAAGAAGCCACCTGGACGATCTTTTTAAGCTTTTCTACAATATTTGCTGCGTCCGAATTCATAATGCAGAAGAAATTGTCTTAAAAGTGGCAATGTTCCTATATGAGCAATTTAGATTATGAATTGAATGCACGTGGCATACAGTGATGGGGGTAGGCAACCGACATTTATATGGTCAAGTTTTAATTTTTTAATTGACAAATTAATGGAGAGATTTTTGCGTGGAAAACACCCTAATTAGGACAGTTTAAAGCAAAGAGACCTTTTGTTTTAGTATTTTATTTTAGGCTTTAAAAAGTGTCATTCACTTTGGCGTTAGAGTGCATCACTTGACCTTTGATGAGTGAGCAATAATGGATCATCCTAACGCTGTTCAGCCGGTTCCTACCAGTGCATGGAAAGTATCTCTGTTCATGCGGAGTTGTTTCCTAAAGTAATCCTAAAGTAGTCAGGTATATTGCGGTCATAAAAATCAGGAATCGGCCGGACGAGTCCAAGATCAAGGGACTCCCATATATCGTAGGGCGGGGGTGCTCGTAGTATCTGTTTTAACACGAAATCTCTAAAAGCACGCATTGTCTGTGTTCTTATGTAAACATCGGCACTGAAATTGAGTTGAATTAGAAATACTGCACAAACGTCCACTGGAGAAAAACAAAGGAAAAAGCCATTACGGATAGTTCTGATGATCTCCGTATGAGATCTATACATGCATTGTCTTTTGGAGAAAAAAAAGCTGTTGCTTTCAGACACAATTCCCCGTATATTTCTTTGTAAAGACAGCCAACTTGGGGTGCTTGAATCTTCGACACTATACAATGGAAAAACTTCAAACTTTCCATTTTTACTAATTTTGGCATATTCTTTTCGAATATTATATTTTCGTTTGTTTTTGATTAAATTTTAAAACGTCACGCAATACCTGATAAACCCTCATTCACCATTTATAGAAGACATCACTATAAACACAAGTTCATAGCTTTCTTACAGTATATTTACAGAGGTTCATTTACAGGGGTGGACAGAATCGATTAAACACTATAAATTCCGACTAAATCTTCTTTCTCTTTGAAAGCCTAGCTTAACTTATCATATGTAGCAAATTCAGGCCTGTAGCACCGGTTGTTTTGTGATGACCTCCAGTGCAATCATTTGAAATGTTTCTTGGTGTACCAAGAAAATGATATTTCTCTTGTCTATCAAGGTTTCGTAGATGGAATCAGATAGGTTTTTGACTTCTTTCCATGATATCAAGGTTTACTTTTTGATCCTTGAAAAAGTAACTATTTTAATTATCTTTAAATCTTTGAGAGCTCGCTCACCTTATGACGCTGAAGTTAGCCGGACATTCGCAGAGGTCAAGTTAGATATTAATAAGTGCTACCAAATTCTCCTGATTTATGTATTGATTTTAAAATACTCCATTTCGCAGAGGAATCCTCAGCACCATTAAGGTCAGGCTCTTGGTTACATTTTGACCCCCAGCGAAGTTTTTGGCGAGGGGACCCTGGGTACTAGTTTGCCATGGCAACGGTATTGTTCAAGATGCCAAATGCTAAAAGGAATTCCAAGATGGCGGTTATTATCGCTATTTTCACGAGTTTTGATGCTGTTTTCAAGCCTTCGGAAAGAAACAGTTGCATTCTTTCGTTCCATAAAATCTAAGGAGCAACAGGGCTAGGTATTTTCTGCAGCCTTAATCTCTGACATCAAACTACAGTACTTAAAAGCAATGAAATCTGATTATGATCGACAACCGACGTTCTCACTCGGACTCTGTTCGTGTTGGATCAACAAACAAATATTTGGGGTATAATTCAGCCATATGAATCTGCAGGTACGTATTCTTTTTATTGATGATATAGAATTAAATTTCGTTAAGAATTTTGTTTAACCAAAGCTAGAAATATCGAAATAAAAATTAAATATAATTCTTACATTGTTTTACATTATATTTCTTTCAAGCCCAACCGAAGCCTTAAAAAACTTACTTTGAAAATCTTTGTTTTATTTCTACACATTAGCGCTTACGACGTTCAAAGCTGTTCAGCGATTTTTCAAGAATAGAAATCTATTTTCCACTCCCTTAGAAGAGCTATAGCGTATTTTATTTTCTTTAATAAACAGGAAGCCGTTTTGTCAGACTTCATTTGTTCTGTCGATGGCGCTACCAGTCCATTGTTTACTGTACATAACTTTTCCCATTCTACAAGCATAGCTTGGCTCTTCCTACTCTCTGCCAGAACTTTTACTTGTATATGAGCTAAATCTTTGTTGTAGCTTTGTTCTAGTTCTTCATCTCTTTTTTTTCTCGCTTTCAGCATTTTCAGATGTAAGTGCTTCTTGTCAAGAGTTTCTAGTTCTTTTGATGGTCCAAAAAGTACTTGTATAGCTCTGCAGAGACTGCTCTTTACAACATATTCATACCCTTGGTCTTGCAGGTGAGTATGTTCTATAGTTTGCTCCTCTTGAAAGGGGTCTCTGTCTTTCAGATTAATGACTTCATCAGGAGCAGGATAAACTTCTATTACCTCTTCCATAGGATCATTCGGCTCGGGCACAGACTCATTTGGCTCAGGCACAGGCATAAGACTGTTTGGCTCAGGCACAGGCTCATTTGGCTCAGGCACAGGCACAGGATCATTCGGCTCAGGCACAGGCTCATTCAGCTCGGGCACAGGCATAAGATCATTCGGCTCAGGCACAGGCTCATTCAGCTGGGGCACAGGCATAAGATCATTCGGCTCAGGCACAGGCTCATTCAGCTGGGGCACAGGCATAAAATCATTCGGCTCAGGCACAGGCTCATTTGGCTCAGGCACAGGCATAGGATCATTTGGAACAGCATCACCTAAGTATGATGTATGCACCCTCTTTGTCGTTCCATCTTTCTGGTCAACCCTAATGATGTGTAAGGGGATTGCTATGTTCTCTCTGACACACCTCCCAACAGCTCTTCAGGTAATGCTCTTCATTAGACAGAGTTTGAGATCTGAAGTGATGTAGCTGTGGACCCCTTAATAATGGATCAGGGTAATCAGAGACATCATGAAATTCAATTCCATTGTCTGTCTTCTTCCACCAGACACTCTCACCCTCAAGCAAGAAATCACTTATGTGCTGAAGGTGAGACTGCCACTCTCTTGAATGCTTCTTGATGATGGAGAGAGGGATGACTGTATTCTTTCGTTGTGGTAGACATTTGGAAAGGTTACTGACTTGAGCTTGCTGTCGCCCTGGATCATTTGCTTGAAGGCCAAGTTCTCTCTCTGCCTGAAGGCGTATGAATAGGTTGGGGATGATGTGTCCAGGATGGTAATTGCTGGTCTGTTTAGTTATCCTCTTGATACTGTTGAAGATCCTCTCTTGCCTTTCTGCATTAGTTGATTGCCCAGAGATGATTCTCAACATATCACCTGCATGTGCACTGAGGTTATGAAAATACACACCAAACATTTTCCTTAGGGTCAGCTTTTTAGGATTGTTGACAATGTAGTCATGCAGCAGTATTGAGTGATACCATGCCTGGTTGTAATACCGAAGAACTTGAGCAGGAGAGCGGTTCTTATCACCAGAGTACAAAATTCTTTGCATCTCAGTCAGAGTGTCAATGGTTTGAAGGGCTTCTTGGGAGAATATTCCTGACTGGTGAGCAAAACCTGCAGTCTTAATTAAAGCTACTCTGAAATCTACACATCTCTTGCTGTCTTTGCCTGCTAGACTCAATGAAATGGCCTCCTCCAGGATCTTAGATTCTTCTCTAGACAAGCGTTTAGGGAATTCTGCAAAAAAGTTCTCAATATGGTGACCCAGGTCATGGAGCGGTTCACATGGTAGGATTTCATAGCTGTCAAGGCCTAAATTAGAGAGTGAATCATTTGGTGTGTTAAACAAAAGTGCTGGAACCCGTTGTTTTCCTTGCAAGGTCTCTGTTAGTAGTTGTCTCAGGTCTTCCTTTGTTTTTCCATCATAAATTTGCCTTGATCCTAACTCTTCTGCTAGCTCAGTTTTTGAAAGACCTTCAAGAGGCTTTAATTTCTTTTGCATGGATTTTCTTCGAGCCACAACTCCTTGTAGTATGACATCCTGTCTCTCCTTTAGGCTTGTAAAATGACAATTTAGAGCATGGTCAAGGCAGTAAACCATGTCACAGTGGATGCCACAAGCAGAGCAAAAGTAATTACCACCCTTTTGTTGGCCGGCTTCAAAGGCTCGAAGTGGCATATCCCCATGACAGAGCCTCAGTTTATCAGTAAATTCAATATTCTTTACTCTTTCAGTGCATTTATTTCCGAGGCCAGCAATGCATTTCAACCTTTCCTCACTGTAAATAATTTGTTCACTCTCTGAGCTCCCACATCGGGCAATGAAATGAAGCTCGGGTTCTTCTATTATTTGTTGTATATTGACATTTCTGCCAAATGCCTGCTTGTATTCTTCATCTGTGTAAAACACAGCAGGGTCATACAAGCAAGTGATCAAACAAACTAGGTAGCCTGAGTTTGCAACAGTGGAATTATCTAGCCAGACCATAAGATGTCTTGTTCTTTCTACTTCCTTAAGTTTTTCTTTCATTTTAAAAATGTCATTAGTGTCAATACCATTTAGCTCATTTACTCTCTCAAGTTCACCTTGAAGCTGCTCTTTGGTCATTCCATTAATATCCTGGTTACTTGTTGCTCTTAAGTACTTCATTTGTTTTGCTAACATATTTTCTCGTATCTCCTTTAGGGTTACTTTCCTGCCTTCAGTTGAAAATTGAACCTTCTTGACTTCAAGATTTTTTGTAAGTACCAGTTTTTCATACTACGAAAAAGAAAAATAGAGTTTGTTGTAAATTATATTATGAGTAGTTAAATCTGGGTTGGATGTGACATTTAGAAAATATTTTGTATTATTTACCTGGCGAGGCACTATCAGTTCCCCAATCGTATATTCTTTTGACCTCAGTTTTTCCTTTAGCTGTTGACGTAGCACTTTTTGATCTACTTCTACAGGAACACTTATTTCCCCACCTTGCCCTTTTCTTTTTTTGCGTCTGATCACAGGACTACCATCTCTCTTTCTTTTTGTTGTAAAGCGTTGTACATCAATGTTTTCAGAGATGAGCCATTCTTTAATTATTTGCCCACCATTTTTTGTCAACTGACTAGTTTTGTTGGTAACATCATATCTCTTAGCTAGCTCACTCCAGTTAATATTGTGTTTGTCTTCATAACTTTGTATTTCTGCCTTAAGTGCTTCTTTATCCCAGTTCATTGCATCAAAATTTCCAGTGTGGTTCTTTGCTTTCTTTGTTGGTGGACCATAAATTACTTCTTCTCTCCTTTCCTTTGCAGCTTCTTTGGTTTCAAAACAGAGTGCCTTTCTTGCTCTATCCCACCCATTCAGTGACTGTCCACTACCATAGCATCTAAAAAGAAAAAAAAATTGAAAGAATTTGACCATTAAACCTAAGATTTGTAGTTTTCATTAGTCAGAATATTGTAATTGATGGATTTTTGAAAATGAAAAATAAAATGATGTGCTATTATCAGAGCTGGTGTTTGTTTTTATTGAGGGGAAGTGTTAGTTTTTCTTGTTATTTGCATGATTGGAGGATTTTAGCAGGAGTTATTTCCACAAGATTTAAGTATTTTTGATTAGGTTCTGTTGATCAAAAGTGAATAATAGTGTAGTGATTATGTTTTAGATTTAACTCACCTCAAAAATGCAGTGTCATTCATTTGTTGTTCAATTTTATCTTTATTTTGCTTGTAGTGGTTTCTTCTTTCTTTCCGTCTCTCATTTTTTGATTTATGTTGAAGGTTCAACTCTGTAACTTTTGAGAGGGCCTCTGCAAAACTTGTGTTAAACCTTTTCTCAAACACGCCATCAACAGCTTTATATATTTCCCTAGCAGCTGTTTTAATGTCATTTTTCAGGGGTTTAGTTTGAGGGGTTTTAGTATATAACTTCTCTGCAGCACTCCTAGCTGCAAACACTGGATTACTCTTTGCCTTGGCTTTAAGCTGAGGTGAATTCACCGGAAAATATGCCTGTATATCAGAAAATCGGATAGCACATCCTTTGCAGTTGGCAAGGCTGTGTTCTCTCTTTCGAGCTTCTGGAAGACTAATCCATTTCTTAAGGGAGAAAGTATCGAGGAATTTAGATTTTTCTTCTAGTTTCTTGACGTTCCACTTATTAACTTTCTCTCTTAAGGCTTGGAGTTTCTTATGGAATTTAATGAAATCGATTGAAAATCTTTCCCAATCATCGGATGAAAAGATACTTTTAAACTTATTATACTGTTCAGTCTTCAGGTGTGCTTTATATTTTGTCGAACTTTCTCCTTGTTCCCTTATCAATACAGTGGTCCTTGCGATCTCCAATGCAGCAACTTTCGCAAATCCACAAGAATTAGGACACAGAAATGTCCCTGACATCGCCAGTTAATCCTTGGAAACTTGGCAAACCCCCAGTTATAGACTTATTATCGCTTTATGGTATTTTGAAGAATATATAGTAGAAATAAGATGAACGAGCTTTGATCGTTACATCAAGTACTAGTTTACGCGCCTTGAAATTCCCGCTCAAACTAATGCAGCGTTATCAGTAATAATCAAAGAGTTAAGTATTTTATGAGTTATTTATTGATGAATTCAAAACCTTTAACAGTGCGCTCGTAGTTTTCAAAACTACTTTTAAATTATAGGAAACAACAAGTTACGAATACAAAAAAAAACATATTTGCACGTAAAATTAAGTGTTTACTGTTCATGATTCGCAAATATTGGAAAAATACCTACATAGCACTATATCTTAAGAGCATCTCTAGGATAAATTTCCACTTTTTTGGCAAAATTCTCATATGTTTAGGCAGTCATAGCCTCAAAATCTAAAGCAATAAATTTCATGTACTCCGTCCGCCATCTTTGATTACCTCACTTACAAGCCATGTAACCATGGGAACTTTTCTTATTTAGCAGACAGCTGACCAGTTCTATGTGAGCCTGAATTCAATTTTTGAATCTCGGATATTCAAGCAAAAAAGGGGCTAGAAAAAAGGGAAAATTTTCAAATAAAGCGATTTTTTTTTCTGTTTTATGATTTTCAGTAGTAAAACTATACTTTTGTAACTGGAAATCGTGAAAGCGAATGCTGTTTGTACTTTTAAAAAGAGTAAAGTGTTTGTTTAGAGTGAAGTTCATGAATGCCATGCATTTTGTGTTAGAAATCTACTTAAAATCTTTGTTTTCCAGTTGGTTCTAATTAATTTAATACATTGGCTGCCCTTATAAATAATCTTATTTGGTGTATGTAAAGAATGAGCACGTTTTCTAGACGCTTTAGCAAAGGGCATATTTTTGCATACATTATGCTTTCTAAAAGTCACGTGATTGTTGCTATGGACACAATTATTTTTCTGTCAAGACCTGTGATGGTCATGAACATTTGGTATAAGTTTGAAGTTCATAGGATATATACATAAAGAATAGTAATTATTTTCTTCTTTTTTGTCTATTTTTCACTGAGAGCCTGACCTTAATGGTGCTGAGTCCAACATGCTTTCTTTCTAAAAAAATCTAACAGCATAATTTTTAATGGTTTTGGCTCCGCATAATAGCAGCCCGCGACACAAATTTTAGCAAATTTTAGCATCTCACTCGAATAAAATTTAAATTTAAATTTTTTGACATGATAAATAATATATATCTAATATACTTGTATTAGCTACATGCAAATATAATTTTTGTACATAAAGTGTAATGTACATGTAATTATCATAAGATGGGTCAAAATATCTGATATAAAAACTTACAACAATCTTCTAGATAAATTAATGTTCTTATGACCCTTTCATTATAAGGTGCTACGGTGGCGGGCAGTCATTGAATGCATGGCAGCGTCATCGAATGGCATCATCTTTTGAGTTGAAGAAAACTGCAAAGAAAAGAAAAGCAGAAAATGATGAAAATCAAAATCCTTCAAAGAAAAAAAAGGATCACACAGGGAAATTTGACACAATGGTCTGGGACAAAGAAAATTTAAAGAGTGAGATTGAAGACCTACCAGATGGCCATATAATTAATTACAGTGAATTAGCAAGAAGATTCAATGTTTGTGACAGTTCTGGCAAGATAGCCTTAAATGGAGGCCAAATCTTGAAAGAATATTTAACTTCGGAAGGTGTGGACCTCTCTAGTTTGAAGATGAGTGTAAACAAAGATGACAAGAATCAAGTTATTAGGAGGAGAAAGAGAAAAGGCAAAGGTGGTGAAATAAGTGTTCCCACAGAGATTACAAGAAAAAAATTAAAAGAGAAGCTAAGGGATAAAATAGAGTCTGGAGAATACACTGTTGGTGAATTGATAGTCCCATGCAAGGTATAAGTTCTATTTAACACTTAAGTGACATTACATTACTGCATTACAAGTTATTACTATAGCCTACTCAATCATGCAATCTAAAGATACAATGTAAATATTATTCATACTCTGATAGTGACATTGACTGTGCTCTACTTGACAGATGGATCTAATGATTACCTTAAGTTCATTGGCAATCATTATGTTTACTGTACTGAGCAAAGTTTAAGATAGTCATTAATTTATATGTCCAAATTTACAGGATTTAAAATTACTAAAATTCAAAAAAAAAAAAATTTATGAAACAAATTAATACAATTCTTCTCTTTCAGTATGAAAAACTAGTTCTCAACAAAGACCTCAAAATCGAGAAAAAAGAATTCACAACAGAAGGAAGAAAGATACCATTGACAGAGATAAGAAAGAAAATGCTTCAAAAACAAGAACCATATTTAAGAAAATTAACAGACCAGCAGTATGAAGCCTTCACAGAAGATCAGCTTAGGAGACGACTTAAAGAACTTCATGAATTGAATGATGAGGAAGATTTGAGTATGAATGAAATGAGAAGCAAATTGAAGGAAATGGAAAGAAATAGATGTTTGCTTGTTTGGATGGACAATTCCACAGTAGCTAACCATGGCTATTTAGTTTGTATGATAACCTGTCTCTATGACCCAGCTGTATTCTACACAGACAAGGAGTACAAAATCTTAACTGGTCAAAATGTAAACATCCAAAAAGTCATTGAAAAGCCAGAACTGCATTTCATTGCACGAAGCGGTAGTTCAGACGAAGAACAGATGTTATACACTGACACAAGACTTCAGTGCGTCCAAGAACTTGATATAAATATTTCAATAAACTCTGTTCCATACAATGATGTCATGAGATTTTGCCATGGAGATAGTCCACAAAGAGCCTGTGAGGCAGGTCAACAAAAGGGTGGCCATTATTTCTGTGCCACATGTGGTATTCATGCAGTCATGGTACAAAATATAGACCATGCCCTCAGCTGCAAGGTTGAATCACTACAAACAAAGAAGGATGTTATTATGCAGGGAGCTGTTGGAAGACGAAAGTCCTTACTCTTCAAGGTGAAACCCCTCAAAGATCTCAGCAAAGCAGAAATTGAAGAGGAATTAGGTTCACGAGGTAACTTTGAAGACGGGAACAAAAAAGATCTGCAAGAAATGCTAGATGAAGTTTTGCGTGGCAAGCAAAGAGTTCCTGCGCTGGTGTTCAAGACACCAGAATCCTCCTTTGATTCCCTGTGCCTTGGTCAATTTGAAATTTTACCATGTGAACGACTGCATGATATTGGCCACCACATAGAAAATATCCTGACAGAATTACCTTGCCATTTATCAGAGGCTGAGTCCCAAGTAATCAATGAGTGCGTAGAGTTAACCCTTGGAAACAAGGACAGTAAGAGAACGATTGACTATAGGATTGCTCTAGTAAAGACAGCTGCTATGGCTCATCAATCTAACATCATGTCAACAAAAGAACTAGCCATGATTGACACTTTGGTACAAATGCAAGAAATATTATATTCTTCAGAAGATAAACGTTCTCCAGCCCTCATTCTTCGCTACCTTAACCAGGCCTGGTACCACTGTATTCTACTAAAGAGAATAATCAAGAAGCCAAAAAAGCTTACAATGCGCAAGCTGTTTGGTGTGTACTACCATAATTTGTCTGCACATGCTGGTCTTATGCTGCGCCTTATCTCTGGTCTAGCAAGTAATGCTGAGGATCAAGAAAGGACATTTAACACCATCAAGCGCATTACCAAGCAGACCAGCAACTACCACCCTGGACAAATTATTCCTAATTTGATGATCCGTTTGCAAGCTGAAAAGGAGCTTGAGCTACATGATGATGATGTTGCCAGACAGCAATCCCAAATAAGTAAGCTCACCAAATCCTTACCACCAGCATCCAACACGTTTTCCCAAAGCCATCATCATCAAGCACAACAGAGAATGGCAAGCACATCTTCAGCAAATTAGTGATTTTTTGCTCGAAGAAGAGGGGGTATGGTGGGGCCAGAATGAAGATTACGTCGAGTTCTATGATGTTACCAATCAACCTTCCCCAATAGAAGCTGGTCCTCAACTTCATCACTTTCGCTCAAGCTCTCTTGAACATGAGGCCTCTTTGCTTGAGGGTTGTTGGAAAGAATGCATCAGAAGGAATACTGTCATACCAACCAATATCATTCGTATTGATGAACATGATGGCACAACAACTAAACTCAACACCAACTTCCTTAACCTTGATATTGATAAAGAAATTGAATCTCTGCCACCTACAAACATTTCAGAAAATACTAACAACAGCTTCATAGATACACACAAAAATAGACAGAACCAGGAAACACAAGAGTGTATATCTGCACAGCCAACACAAGATGAAGTAGAGGTCAATGAAGAGGTCATTGAAGAAGAAGTTGTCCTAGATATCTATCCCAAACACGATGAAATCATCAGCTTTGAAGACAACATTTCACTATCACCACCGAATGAAAACAGTGAATGCCCAAGCAACTCTGTTTCAAAGCAGGCAAAACACAGCTCTCCACATCACACAACTAAATCCACAGGCAGTAAACTAAATGAGCAAGAAGTGATAGATCCTACACAATGTAATTTTGCAATACTGAAGACAACCCTTGGAAAAGCACTTAAAGTTGTAATTGGTCACACTAAAGAAGTACAAAGTTTAGACAACCAACATTACAAGCTGAAAGAAATGACCAAACAAAACAAACACGAGAGAGACACACATTTGGAACAGAGATATAAAGCAGATCTCGCAAACATGCAAGTTAAGGTTTTAAAAGAAAAGTCGATAGCAGAAAAAAGCTAAAAGCATGGGAGAAAGAATATGTCATGAATCATGATCTCATAGCTCCATCACTTGAGGACATGAAAAGGGACAGTGGAAGCTCTTTCTTTTTAAAGAAAATAAAGCATGCCAATGCCTTGTTGATCAATTGGAAAATTACTTTTTAAGAAATATGACTATTATGTTAAAATACCTTGATTTAACTGCTCAAATCTTGTAAATAGATGAAAACAGTCAAATTGACATGTACATAAGATATAGACATTACACTCAAATAAAATGGCGTCATTTTGAATTTTGGCGGGAACATCGTTATCTAGGTGCACACTATTCAAAGCAAGGACAATTTTTCTAAATTCTGGATAACTAACGTACCTTTTTGATGGTATTTCTCTTTGACTCATTAACCCGCTACAAATACCAAATGACGTCTTAGGCTGCCAGTTGAAGTAGCAGCCGACCGAAGCACTCTTTAGTTCACATGTGTTTACACATTTTTATTTCCAAGGGCTTTCGCCCGGAATAACCTCGTTCCCAAGCACTACAACTTACCTACATTATCTTCTACTATTTCATTAGTGCCACGCGGTCCACATACTCTCATCTTTGCATCATAATTACCGCGACCTAACATCTATTTCACCCCGGCCTGCTCTCAGTCTGACCTCTAGCTCAGCTGGTAGAGCATCGGTAGTACAATTCCGAAGGTCATGGGTTCGATTCCCAGCGAGGTCGGAAATTAATTTTTCCGAATTTAATTCCAAGGGCTTTCGCCCGGAATAACCTCGTTCCCAAGCACTACAACTTACCTATATTATCTTCTACTATTTCATTAGTGCCACGCGGTCCACATACTCTCATCATGTGTTTACACAGGCAATTTCAGATGGAAACCTCTTAAAAACCTCATTTTTTGCAAATTCAGTAGGCCTAGACCCACACAGCCGCTTTGAAATCACATACCAGAATTTCGAAGGGTCCAGAGACGGCCAAGTAACACGATTGAGATTCCATTCTCGATCTGAGGGTTGCTTGGAAGTTTCCAATGAAGGAGTCTTGGAAGTCCCTGTTTCCAAAGCAATCCAGCACAGACTGACATGCGAATCAAAGGCATGGTGCTTTTTATTTTGAATTTCCCGCTTTAGTTTACTATTACTTATAAGTAACTTTCTTTAAGTTGAAAATATTTTTTGTTGCCTTCGACAAAATGTACAGCGTTCTCAAAATGGACTGTGCGGAGAAGAAGGCGAAAGGCGTAAAAAAGTACGTCGTTAAGAAGGACATTACACACGAGTCCTTCTTGAACGTATTACGTACGCGCAAGGAGCAGCGCCACAACATGAACTCCTTACGATCGTATGGCCACCAAATACACAGCGTTACCCAGGAAAAGGTGTCGTTGTCAGCATTCGACGGCAAGCGCTGGATGTGCGACGACGGAATTTACACGCACGCGTTTGGTAATCACACGATAAGCAGTCCTTCTTTGACGAACCCACGAGTGGGGCCATCATAAAGATAATACAAGATGGGCTGACCCTTCTTAGCTATTACGCTTCGGATCTGGTAAGTTTCCAAAGACCAATTAGGATCCGTAGCTCTTTTGGATCCTCCTTCTAATTCACCCGGCTCATAGAGATATCGAACCGTGACGTCACCTAATCTCTTTTCCTGGGGGAAGACCGCCCTTGAGCTTCTGACGTAGGACTTGTGTTCCACGTGTTTCTTTTTTATGGCATCCTTGGGTTTCATTCCCGTAGCCCTGGCCGCCTCATTATTTAAAGCCGCGACGACCTGGGGGAGTCTCTGAGTCCATTCCCTGTTGCGCTCGGAGGGATCTTCCAGCTCTTTCCAATACTGGTACCCAAAGAGACGCTCAGCCAGAGTTTTATTGAATCTTTCGACGATGCTCTGACCTCTGTGGTACTCTGCTTCGGCTCTCCTAATCTTAGTGTCGTGGTCTTTCAGGGTCTTAGTAACCACGCCCATGAACTCCGTCCCCGCATCCACTTGCAGCAGCTTAGGCCATTTCAAGACGCGCTTATAAATCCTACCTAGGGCTTCTGCGACTTCCCCAGAATCCTTGCTGGTTATGGGTTCGGCGTCCTTGTATCTGCTTGCGATATCAACTACGGTCAAAGCGTATCTATAGGTCTTTCTTCTCACCTTGTCGTGCGGTAAGAAAAGCAAGTCCGCCTGATGAACTTCATTGGGGGCATTTACGGTAAAGCTGGGCCTGGGAATGTACTTCGGCACGGGAAGATAAACCTGCCAGAGGGTTGGTTTTTTTAACCAGTTCTTAGCCATTTCTTCTGATACCCTGGCCGCGGTCGCGAGTTTCTTGATGGCCGACGCTCCTTTCCAATAGCCTTCAGGCCCATAGTAAATCCTTTTAAGTTTGTCCTCTACGCGGCCCATTATATGAATTCCAAAACAAGATTGATCTTACGTCCGTTAAAATCCACCGTCTTTCCGTCCACCTTAATGGTGATGTTTATGCTTTCTACCAAATTAGACAAATCATAGCACAAAGAAATGGGAGTGCATTCTACTGGGTCAAATGGATTACCTTTGGGTAGGAATTTGGACATAAGAGAAGACTTTTCTCCATTGTTGTAACTATGAACCAAGTCGCAATAGACTTCGTAAGAGGATGCGACTTTCCATTTTACGGGTATGGCCGCGTCGGTAATTGTCTTCCCCGAGGCACATAATAAAGATCCCAATGGGTCAAACTTTCCAAAAGTTACTGAATAGTTTGGCATATTATGTTTGAGGGTCATTTCGTGTGGTAATCCCGTGGTGAGAGTATAACCGCGCTCGGCAAGCTCCTTAGCAAGGGTGATTGGCGTGTAATGTCCATCGGGTAGCATTTCACCTTGATATTTGCCAGGCGCCTTAGGTACGGTGACCAAGGCATTGACTAGATTATACCAAGAATTGTACAAAGAGCAACTAACCAGCCGAACCTTACAGGCTTTGATGGGGGGATTCAGATAAGTGGTAAAGTTATTTTTGTCGCTTTCCAAAAAGACGATCATATATTTCAGGAAACACAGTTTCCTTTGCTTGCTGAATTAGACTAAGTACGCCAAAGCTACGCCTCCCGCCAGCCCTGCGACTCCTACGAAGACCAACTCATTGTCTTTTCGTTTCTTAGAAGGCTGGTAGTAATTCCTGAACGGAGGCTTTCTCATTCTAAAGTCGGGGTGCGGCTGCGCATAGATCCGCCTGCATCTTGTCTTGGTAGTTCTTGTCCAACCAGTCCCTGTAAGCTTGTCTTTTTTCATTCCAAGCCGCCACGTCTCACTGATATTTCTCCAGCGCTAAGTCGTGTCTCTTTCTTTCGGCGGCTAATTCTCCGCTTTTGTCGCCTCTGACTAATCTATCCAAATACTGACCACCATAATTAGCTCCAGTGAATGCTAAAGCTGCAATAACTCCGCCTGCGATTAAACTAGCCATTTATATATTGGGCAGGTACTTTTCCTTCGGTAGGTAATCCTTTACCATGATAGGCCCGCCTACGGCAGCGGTCATCTTAGCAAAGTTAGCGAAGCTCTTGCTTGGATCTTCAGTAAAGTCTTCTTTGAGCACTTTCTTACCAACCCAACCAATACCCGCAACGATGGAAGTAATGATAGCAGCCTCTTCAACAGTTTTCAATAACGCGGTTGACATTATATTACAGAGCGAGAAGGTTATTCCATTACGGGTATTTTGCTTCTAGGCTCCTGCGTCACATGTACGGGTTCTACTTTTGGCTTTGTAGCCCGCCATTGTAAGTAGAGGCTGCCTGCTGCTATAGCAACTCCCAACGCGCCAATGACGTACCCAGGATTAATAAAGGATTCGCCTTCGTCCTCCACCTTTACTTCTTTTTTGGCTTTGTTCTTCCTGTTCATCTCAGCGAGCTTCTTCCCCGTGGCGACTCTACCTGGAGATTTAGCCTTGGTGATCTTCTGCTCCTCTACTTGAGGGGTTTCCTCCGCCTTCGATTCAGCTTCACTCATTTATACTAAAGACTTGAAGGACTTGACAAGTAACTTGGAAGGATAGGGAGTATTGGGAGGCGGACTGCCCGCGTTGCGGTTGTAACAGAAGTGATCAACATATCTGGCAGTGTTTGTATGTACAGGCTGAGGGTCCAATTACCTTCAAAGAGTACGTGGATCGATTTAACAAGGAGTCGTCGGAGTGATTAAAGGGAGTTACTAGGGACGTTCTGGAAACTATTTCAGGACGTCCCTTATTTTTATTAAGGTCTTATTAAATGCCCTGGAAACTATTTTAAGAATATCCTTATTTTTATTTATTATTTATTGAAATGATTATCCAGGGTACAAAAGCGATTTGGAAAGTTTCTTGAGAAAATTCTTTATTATTATTAAATATTTATTAAGGGCATTTAATAAGACCTCAATAAGAATAAGGGATTTCCTAAAATAGTTTCCAACCAACCTTAATAAATAATAAATAAAAATAAGACTCCTTTCAAAATAGTTTCCAGGGCACTTAATAAAACCTTAATAAGAATAAGGCCATCCTTAAAATAGTTTCCGAGATATGTGATAGCCTACGCAGCAGTACTAATAACCCTTTCAATATATGGACTGTATTACATGCGTACCCCCTGCTGACTGCATCATTAAAAAAGAGTCGCCGACCCTCATTGTCGACGAACCCCACTTAAACGACGCGCCTAACCACATAGAGGAGACGGGGCAACCCTTCTTTCAATGTCAAACACCCACCGCCCATCCTGCTTACCGTGTGTCCGCAGGTGGGTGAATTCCTCACCTTGTAATATGTAGCGCACCCTGTCAGGCGCCCAGAGAGAATACTCTACATCGTCGTATTTGAGGAGTAACCGCATGCGGTTCAAATCCTCGAAGACGTAATTTTTTATTTCATATGCAATACCCTCAATCAAATCACGCCAATGCACTTGCTGTAGCTGCGAACTACGTTCACAGCCCATATATTCTATGAAATATTTTAAAATGCGTTGTCAAAGTGTCCGTGGTTTTGAAAGACTTACAGCACCACCTACAAGGTATGCGTATTTGTTCCGCATACGCAGCGATGGCACGGCAGATTTCATCGTAGTCGTTGCTTATGAGTACCTTGTAACCATTTTCTTCATACCTTCGTAAGAGCAGCTGTTGATCTGGCGACAATCTGCCGTCACCCTTAGGGGTTTTCAATTCAATGCAGAAGCCGCGGTAGTGCACGTGTGCGTTTAACAGTAGTAAGTCAGGTTGACCTCGTTGGTAACCTTTTTGCCAGCACTTTATACGTTTACCGTCGCTGTCCTGCAATTCTCCCAAACCTGGTGCTATGAGCATCTGAGGGTAAAACCTGCGGATGTAGTTAACAACCTTTTTATGTAAATCGAATTCATTTTCAATCTTAAAGACAAGCTTGTTTGCGCTGTTAAACCGCTTTTCTACATATTTTCCGTTTTTCCTTAGTGCGGGTAGCACTTCTTCGAAGACCCAATCACGAAACTTAACGGCTTGAGGTAACTTAGAGCTAAATATCAGTTCATACAAACCAGGCTCGGATATGAACACGGAATGTGGGTGCATAGTAGAAGTGCCCTGTCTTAGGGCCCTTCCTAACTCACTCGACCTTTTCTGGTATTTCTCAGAAACGTGCTCCCTAATTGCGTTTCTCGTTTTCTCATATCCTAATGCGGCTGCCACCTCTTTTCCCTTAAAGTACAAAGTTTCGCCTTGCACTATGCATTGCAGTTTTGTTTCGTTGTTTTGGAATACGCGTAGCATCGTATATCTGAGAAATATTTTAACTTTTTTTTAGGGTAACTATGATGAGGGAGCGCAGCGAGCGAATCAGTATGCAACGCTCTTTAGCTGATTCATTTCTACACTCAGTTGCGCGTCAGACACGACAAAGACGTACGCGTTTATCTTATCGCCGTTGCCCGCACTGGTGTTCTTGGTGCGCTTAATCTCCAAAGTGATACCGTCTTGGGTGTTGACCAGCCGCAGACCCTGACCGTGTATGGATTCGTCGTTGGTGGTGCGCATGTCAATCCATAACGCATACTTATCCTTAAAGAATTCCTCAGGGCTAATTTGGTCGCCAAACTTGCGCATTGCCTCTCTGTACACGTCTGCGGGCTTTATTCCCTGGGAGTAGACCTTGTTTGGAACGCCGTTGACATTTATCCCTACGTTAGTAATGTTGGGGTTAAAGAACGCTTCGGAGTCGCGCTTACCAGCCTCGTAGGGTTTGGCAAACACCAGCATTAACCCCGTGAGACTTCTTCGGGGGAGGTTAATACTTTGATTAATAACCTCGTCCGTCTTATCCAAGAAGCTGAACGTCTTATACATCACTACGTGGTCGTAAAGGAATGCCTTGCCGGAGCTGTATTCCATGCCAGCGCTACGGGCCAGCTCTTCGCTGTATACCGTCTCGTACTGCAGTTCTAAGTTGGTGATGGAATAGGGGTGAATGCTCCCAGAAAGTGCCGTTCCGGACGCATCCATCTGCAAGATGTTTGTGGTATCCGCTAGGGTTACTTCAAACTGTAACTCGGATAACTGTCTGGGGTAGTACGCACCATGGTTCGTAATCACTTCGAAGTCCAGCGGGATAACATACTTAATGCCATAGGCGGTCTTTATCCTCGTGGCGTCTGCTACTGCCGTTGCGTCACCAGAATCCGTAGGTTGCGTCTTAGTATCGCTGCGAACCTTACGTAAGATAACGCTGCCAATTCCCTGCTCTATTCTTTGTGCGCGGTCTAAGGCCGTTAACCATAGGTCCTTATAGGTGGTGTATAAGTCGTACCTATTTAAGTCCAGCAAGGATTCCCGGCAAACTTGATCCTCATCTTAGAGACCAAGTTGCGGCCTGCGTTATTAACGACTTAAGTTTCTATTTTCGTACCTGGTTGTATCGCTAGGTCAAACCTCAACTCCAGGGTACCGGGAACCAATACTAGGTTATCCGTTAGACGGGGTACGCCTACGTACAAGGTTTCTCCAGGCTTTGCGCTGCTGGGGGTAAAGGTGACCCGGTGAAAGGTGCGTTCTGCCTTTAGTCCGCCAACCTGCTTAGGTAATACGTTGGGGTTTAACTTTGAGCTTATCATATATAATGGAAGGAACGGATTTTGACCCCCTTACCGAAGAAGGTCAAGTCGACATTAACGATGAAGAATTCGATGAATGGACTAAAAACGCGGAGGCAAAGCCTTTGCTTTACGACATGGCCTTGGCAAGCAAGTATGATAGTAGGTGGAGAAGCTTCAAGGCAGCCTTGAATCGCATGTGGCAATCAAAGAACCGCGGCCCCGTTCCTGAGTACTTGGAACTTCAAAACATAGACGAAGCAACCACTCGGGAAACCGTAGAGTGGGCAACGCAAGAGCTAACGCAGCGCTATCCCCATCTCGAGGGCGACGACATAAGGCTCACAGAACGCGGAAACAGAGTCCTCATAAGCGTTAAAAACATGAGATATCCCAACGATAACCGTTGGACCAAACCACAACATCTCTTTGATGATACTGGCTTAGTCAGGGCTGACGTGGCAAGATTAAAAGGCTTCAAAGAGGCTACCAGGAGTGACTTAGAAAATTTGGAAACCTTGAATGAAAAAATTGCGTTAGAAAAACGCACCGAGGAACTACAAGAAACGTTGGAAGAAAGGGAAGCAGAATACATGAGACAAAACCAACTACTCCTTGATGCTCAAAAGAGAGAACTTGACGACAAGAATCAGCGAATGATAGAAATGAGAGAACAAAGAGACAATGCCCTACGCGATAGGGACCAAGCCCAAAAGGCCTTCGATCTTGCCCTGCAAGACCTGGACATGAGCAAGGAAAAAGCAAAAAAACTTGCATATCACCATAGCCGGCTCTTTGGAGGAACGGCGGCAGTTGGTTGCCGAAATCAACACCAAAGAAGAGCAAATCCGGCAAAGAGATCAGGCCATCGAAGACTTGGAAAGACAAATAGAACAACAGCAGGAAATAATTAATGACCAGGCTCGTCCCGAAGATGAAAGGGAGGCAGCCCAAAAGGAAGTAGAAACCCTTCATGAAAGGGTTGCGGAATTACAGGCGCAAAAGGAAAACTTGGAAAAGGAGTTGGGACTTACCACCAAGGAAAAGGTAAAAAGAGCCCTTTTGAAGTATGTCGTTCCGCTGGCATTTGCGGTTGCTATTTCAAGCGTAGTAGGAGTTATCTTGTCCGCGCTTAAGGCTACAGGCGCAGGCGTGAAAAAACTGGGTTCTGGTTTGACGGACTTGGGAAAAAAGATGGCAGCCGGCTTGCCTGGGCTGCTTGGTAGTGTCCTTGGCCTGGCACTTAGGGCCGGCGGAGAACTGTTAAAGTTCGTGGGGAATAACATTTGGATCTTGGTTGTCGCTATTGGAGTGGTATTTCTGAAGAAGATGAAGGGTTGATCTTACCCTTGTGTATTATTGGTGGCTTATCGTCGTCAGACCTTCGAGGCGTCCTCGACTGGGGATAAGTAAAGATAGTATTCGCACCGCCTTGATAATGCGGAACTAGCGGCAGCACACTCATGGTGCTAATGGGCTTATGATTCCAAGTAGCATCCGTCGGAGGACCTCTTGACGGGGCGGCATTTATCCGAAGGTAGGCAACGTCGTTGGGGAGAACCTGAAGCTTCGCATATTGGCAATTGGCTATCATGTGAAACGTTACCGGCGTTAAGTCTTCTCCGCTTTTTGGAGGCGGCTCCGAAGAAAAATGGGCTGGGCTCCTATTATTACCTTTTTTTCTGTAGGGTAGTAATGGATGGTTATTCTCATCAACGATTCTAAACCCGACATTACACGAATACCCCGTCGAAATACTAATAGTACACATGACCAATCCCAGGCCCCCAACCTTTACCCACAGCCCGGTGTCAAGCCAATGCTGTTCTAAGTAGTCCTTCTCCTCCAAAAAATGTAGAAACCAATCTTCCTTCGCGTGTGGGTTCATATATTTCAGCAAACATAGTTTGCTTTTAGAGACTAAGCACCGTAAGAGTGCTGATGGTTGCGTGGTTATAGATAGTATTCCTTTGATTTTCTATGCTATTTACGCAAACGCTCCCACTATCATCTACGCGTATTTGCAGCTTTACCTTTTCATGACAATCGGCCACCATGTGGAAAGTCCAAACCGATAGATTCTCGGCGCTCTGGGGGTTGGGCTCTACGGAGAAATGCGCAGGCTCCCTGTTGTTCGTTTTCGTACACATAGGCTGCAGTATGCCATTGTCATCTAGGAACCTAAAGCCCACGTTGGCATGGCTGCTCGTACCAATGCAAATACTGCATATTATCAGCTTCTTCCCAGAGTAGTTCAGATCCACGGACATCCCGGTGACGTCCACCCAAGATGCCTGGTTGTATTTTTTCTCGCCTGTGTAAGTCGTATAGACACAATCTACTCCAGATACGTAGGGGTTGTTCATCGCCATATATAATAGCTCAGACCAATGCTTGCAGCTGTTAAGCCGGCTTTTAGTAAGTTATGGTCATATTCCTCAGGTATCGTAGGCAAAACCTTCTTTGATGGTTTCTTAACTACGGGTAGCTTCGTTTCGTGTGACTTTTTTGGCTCCTCTACGAAGTGAGGAATGCCCTTGGTCATGTCAGAGTTCACGTCGTTCACCCCAAACTTCATATCCTTAGTAGCTCGCTGCAGCTTGTTGTTATAACCCACGACGGAATTGGCGTTGATAACCAAATTACTTGGCATTAACCAACAACCAGGACTCAAGGCATAATCTAGCCGCACTATAGATTGCTGCACCGCTAATTGATACCTTTGAACTGACTTAAAAATCTCGTTCTCGATAACAGCGCTTTCGAAGAGGACAAGGAATACTTGTTGCGTTTCCTTTGACGCACCACTGGCATCTACGATGGGGCTGCGAGTGCTAACCTGCGCTCCTAGAATGCAGTAAACAAAGGCTTCAATGCTGCGGTTAATCCTTGCTAGATTCTTTAGACCAATGCCCTTTGCGGCAAAGAAAGGCGCCCAAGGATACTTCTCTTTACTCTGAATGAAGTAACTTAGATTACCCTTTGTTCCGCTGCCTCCTAAGTCTGAGAATTCGTAAGAGCTAGGATATCCCATGCCTGGTGTTTCTATGCTGGCACCAACATACGAAGCATAGGTGTAAGTCTCTCCTAAACCATGGGCGGCACCCTCTTTGTTGCGAAAATCAGGGTTGGTAAGCTTAAACTCATTCCTTAATCGCTCCCATGCGACTTTGTCATATTTGTTATCCTTTGGGTTAAAGACGGTGTCACCAGGAAGCGGCGCTCCTAACTCAAACAATATCCTACGAATAGTAAAAGCAACATGAAATCTTAGGAAAGGAATATGGAACATGTCCGCGGCTATGCCACATCCTTTAGTAGCAGCCCAGACAGCAAAGTTTAACTGCTGCGGCCAATACCGCATGTTGGGACCTAATAACCATTCTCTGGATTCTTTCCCTGAGGTATGTTTCATGGCAGTTTCTCTAAAGATGTCTATGACCTTTGCCTTAAACCTCGCAGGACCCACGGGGATTTCTAAGGAGGTAACCATCTTAGCAAAGTCATCCGCTCCACCTTTGTTGTCGTAAAATGGGTAATCCTCTGTTGTCAGTAATAGATTCTTTGGGAAATTAGGTTGCCTTTCTTTATGCTTAACGGTCGCCTTTGGCTCCAAGTCCGCATTACTGTACATTCTTTCGCCGTTTAAGTAAATCCCATCTGGCCTTCTTTCGAACTTACTAGGGTCTGCATGTGGAAACATCTTCCTAAATGCTCTCCAGTTGGCATAATCCCTGTTGTCATGATGTGGCTGATCCTCAATATCATTCCCAAAAGCGTCGTACATTAGTATATATAATGGATGTTATACCATCAGCACCTCAGTTGTATCCTGATCTACCCAAGGAGGGTCCTAACGAACTAAACGCAGAAAACTTTCGTCTTAATAAGTCAAACTTAATCCTGGCTTACTTGGAAGGGCAAACAAAACGCTACGAAAAAGTTAGGAAGAAATACGTTAGAGCCCGGAGTACGCTACATAAGATTTCGATAACTTCGAATTCAGGGTCCATATCCGTTGTGTTAACGGGCTCCGGCGTTGCTACTTCGCTTACTGGGTCGGGAATAATTGTTGGAGTTCCTTTGGCCGGCGTTGGGGCAGCCTGTGGTATCATTTCTGCTGTTGCTACGGGCATTATGAAACAGTTGTCAAGCAAAATATCCAAGCATGACACAACAATAGCTCTGTCAAGGGCTAAATTAAATACAATTACCGATCTTGTCTCAAAGGCTTTGCGTGACAGAAAGATAGACGACGTAGAATTCACGATTATTCTAGCCGAAGAGGAAAAGTACGAGAAACTAAAAACGGACATAAGGAACAAAAAAACAGTCGTAAAAGATCTTTCCGAGGACTCTCGCAAAAAGATCTACCAGGAGGCAAAAGAAGAGCTTTAAAGAAAACTCGCTCAGTAAATATTTGCTTTGAAAAAAGCGAGACAGGATTTCATTTGCATATCGAACGACAGTCTGGAAATTACGCGTAATCAACGTCTTATGCCATAAGATTTATGCTAATTCCACTTTCTTCTTGGAATCCATCCCAACAGGGGGTGGTTGGGGTTAACTTCGTGAAATATTTCATAGATTACGTCTGGATAATAAGGAATATCCTTATCCAACCGACAAAACATCCACTCGGCTTTTGTCATATCAGAAACCTTGGGAATAGACTTACCGGTAATTTCAGACAAAAGATAGGGAATAGCTTTGTAATATTTCCCTAGTCTTAATTTTTTTAGCGTTTTCCGCAGACTTTGCGGGGTTGGAACTTCTAAGTGGTCTATTATTTTCTTCTTTACTTTGCTGTCTAAATATACCGGGTGTAAACCTTGGATATGACTCATCCAGTCCCTAAAGTCTTTTATTCTTTTGTATGGGGTCTTCTTACGACCTCCATTGGCGTAATACTGCTCTCTGGTAGCATTTGGTACGGCATTGCGAATGTTCTTACCACACTCGTAACACTGTGCTGACGTGTCGTCTTCTATTTGCATTTTTTTACCACAACAAACTAACTTCCTTGGTGGCGGGGTAACAAACTTAGGTTTCAAACACTTTACACATAAATTAAGGCAAAATTCTTTACATTCATGCATCGTATATAAAACAAATATTTTGACTTTTTAGTAATACGGGGCACGGGTAACCCCCGCCAGCCTTCCTTTGAATTTCGCACTTCATAATATATGTTAGCATATTTAATGGCATTCGTTGGTGGCTGTTTTCACGGTCTCAAATGGGTCGTGGATGGCGGGAAGATCCCGTAATCTCTTGGTGGAATAACCCCGGGCCACGTTGCTCTCAAAACCCGAATGAAACCGGGGCGTATGCTTTTAAGGCGGGTTATTTAGGGGTGGAGGTTGAGTTGGAACCCCCAACCCCTATACTACTTGCGTTTGCTTTATTGCCCACTTTCTCTATTTTTTTAACCTAAGTTTTTATATCTGGCTTAGTATCTTGAGTATTTTGCTGCAAGGTTCAGTAAATTTGGAGAAATTTCTGTGAGAGCATTTTTGATCATTTCTTAAACCTTAAACAAAGTATTATCGAGCCACCTCAAATAAAACAAATATAATAGAGGCAACCAAGCTCAAATATAGTTTTGTTTTTTCTCCCCGGTATCCTATGTAACCATACACGCTATGATTGGCTAATGAGAAGTTCGGTTTTCACTGTATGCGCGGTCCACTGTATCCAACTGCTAGAACGCTCGATGTCGGCGTAATAATAATAGTAAAAGCTGCGCCCTCTTGAAAACGGAGTAATGCGGTCCCGATTAATGTACTAACATCAATCACCTTTATGAAGTCACTTGGGGACTTGCCTTTCAAGATCTTTGGCAAGAGGACGATGTATGTCTGTCCAATTTCTATATGTTGTAAGAAAAGTAATTAGAAAACTGAAAACACAAACAAACAAGACAAACTTCGAACGACAACCTCGTACCTTTTTCCTTAGACAGGAACTTTTCCCCGAGCCTGTTGATTTCCGCAACGTCGTATATTAATAATTGAAGGGTTTTTGCGTATGCAAACACTTTATTTGCCCAAACGTCGGTGAAATTACCCTTGAACGTTGCGTAAGGATCTTCTTTTGATGAATCTTTCTTTAAAAGAATTCGCGTGAATTCATTTCTTATCTTTGAACAAAGATAATAAATGAGTTAATGGATGGATGGATGGATGGATGGATGATATGATATGATATGATATGATATGATATGATATGATATGATATGATATGATATGATATGATATGATATGATATGATATGATATGATATGATATGATATGATAATGATATGATATGATATGATATGATATGATATGATATGATGATATGATATCAACTTTATTTAGACACGAAAGCTCTATCAAACTTAAGTACAATGATATAAAAAGTCTCATACAAAAGAACTTAACTTTGGTCTACCTAGAGGCCGTGTAGAATATAACAGTAAAAATATAAATACTATTTACACATTATATTGTAATATGCTAAACTATCATTACGAAAGAGAAAAAAACAGATCTTAAATAATTAATTAGATAAAATCAATTCTTATAGCTATTGATGCAGAGATCATACTGTTTAATTCTCTTTTTAAATTTTGAGAGGGAGCGCTCCTCTTTCAAGGAATTAGGTAAGGAGTTCCATAATTTTGCACCAGTGTACGCAAAACTTTTCTTATAGATATCGGTTCTGACCTTGGGAAGTTGGAAATTGTTTACAGAACAGCGTAAAAAGTAAGAATCGGTTCCGAGTTGATTTTGGAACATATCTTTCATATAGGGTGGGGCTAAACCATTAACAATTTTAAACATAATTACAGCTTTCTGCTGTAATCTGCATTCAGCTAATGGCACCGAACCAAGGTCTTTAAATATATCGTTTGTCCGTACAATGGTGTATGGTGCCCCAGTAATTATGCGCGCAGCACGATTTTGTAATTTCTGTAATTTTTCTGCTAATATTTCATCAAAACCATCCCAAACAAGACAGCAGTAGTTGAAATATGGTTCAACTATTGCCTTGCACAATTTGTTAAGGCAGTCTTTGTTTAGGAAGGGCTTAATTTTCTTAATGATGGATAAATTACATGAAATTTTCTTTTTGATATTTTCGATATGACGGCACCAAATCAGATTATTATTTATCTGTACTCCAAGACATTTTGTTTCGTTGGTTTTTTTCAAGTTGAGGCCATTTGTAGACAGAGTTACATCCTCCTCGCCGAAAGCAGATAATCTCTGTCTAGAGCCTAACATGAATTCTGACTTAATGACGTTTAAAGTTAGTTTGTTTGCACAAAGCCAAGATGATACATGATCTACATCTATGTCCATCTGCTTTTTTAGGTCAATTGCGTTACCATCAAAGAAGGTCAGACTCGTATCGTCAGCATACAATCTTGCTTTACTAACTGTTAAACACTTCGGCAAATCATTGATGTACACAAGGAAGACGATCGGACCTAGGATCGTTTCTTGTGGAACACCATACGCTATTGATTTCATATCTGATAAAACACCATTAACAAAACACTGTTGGGATCTATCAGTCAAATACGACCTGAACCATTCTCTGGCACATGAATCAAAACCGTAGTAATATAACTTTGTAAGCAGAACATCGTGGTCAACGGTGTCAAATGCTTTTTTTAAATCAAGGAAGATGACACCGTTGACCAATTTTCGATCAATATTTTAATATTTTAATTTTAATTTTAAAAAAGACCAATGATTGGTGAGATCTAGAAGAGCGGTCAAAGTAGGATGTAATGGTCTGAATACCGATTGAAGAGAATAGAAGTTAAGATAAGATAAGATAAGATTTTAATTGACTACAGATCAATTTTTCAAAAACGCGAGAAATTCTCGCTGTCACAGAAATAGGTCTATAGTTGTTTGAGTCATTATGATCTCCAGACTTAAAAATGGGAGTTACCGTAGCAGTTTTCCATTCATTTGGATACACACCGGAATGAACAGAAAGATTAAACAATTCGGATAATGATTCACAAATATATGATGCAGATAACTTAAGAATGTTGTTTGTAATTCCATCGAGACCTGTAGCTTTATCGGTTTTGATGTTTTTTGGATGGGTGGGTGGGTGGGTGGATGGATGGATGGATGGATGGATGGATGCAATTATATATAATTCATATAGAAAAGCTAAAACTTTTAAGCGGGAATGTTAACATGAACCTTCGCTCGTGCTATAGGAATCTTACCTCACTTTGCCACCTAAGTGCTGGGTAATCCTCAAGAATTTCAGTGACAGGTCTCGGGTTATTTTGAATATCACTTCTTCGGTAATTGAAAATTTGGTTCATCAGATCTTTCACCAGAAGTTTATTTTGACTTGATTTCTTTCTCAGTTCTTCCTTTATCTTATTCAGGTGATCTTTTGTTATCTCTTCTGTTGTGGTTTCATTATCAGAGCTGGTCGTCTCCCTAATACATGGCGTCTTTTTGTAGGGTGGTGCGGTTTTTTCACAGGCACTTCCCGTCTTCGTTTTTCGAATGTTCTTGAATCTACACTGGATGCTCCGTTCCCATGAGCCCTGTAATTATGCAAATTTGTTTCAGATATGAAAGTATAAAGGAAATTTAAATTGCCCATATCCTTGTTCCATTTATTTTAAGATAGCCATTGTGAAGAACTCAATCTAACTTCTTTATTTCGCTGATAATAAAACAACATGGCGTATCTCAACGCTGATCAAGACAACTCATTAATATGCCATGCGGTTGTGAAACCGCTGGCCACGCATACGTTCATGCTCAATCTATTACATCTCCTCCCCCCTTATTTAACGTTCCCTTGGAGTTCAATGTTCCAATGTTCATAAACTTATGTGGTCTACAAGTTCAGTCTATCTGGTGGTCGTCGAGACCTAACTGGTATCTCCGGTTCTGTGACTCCACTTGACAGGGTGTGGAGGGACAGCTGGCTTGTGTTGTACTATCCCTAACTTCTGTGGCCTCCATCGATGGAGTCAAACCTTCTGTGGGGTTAGTAGGCATGCTTTTCTCTTGTGGAATAGCAACTGTCTCGGTTGGTTGTACTGGGTTTGGAATTAGATTCTGCCATTCGACTCCCTCCTGAGGACTTGAAGTAATATCTGATTCCTTGAGCTGGTCAATATGTCTCCTCCACACTAGGCCTGGCGCAACTTCTACCTCGTAATGCAGAGCTCCTGTTCTTGCCACGACTACTCCTGGCTTCCACTTCGCGGGACTCTGGTATACTCTGACAACTACCTTTTGACCAATCTGTAGTTCCCTTCTCTCCTTCTCTCTGCCTCCCCCTTGCTGCTCCTGTCTGCTATGCACCTTAGCTCTGGGGTCCGGCTTCATCAAGTCTAAACGACTGCGTAGTCTCCGTCCGAAAAACAACTGTGCTGGCGATTCACCAGTGGTTGCGTGTGGTGCGTTTCTGTACGCCAGCATGAAATTTGCTAATTTGTGGTTGAGGTTTGTCTTGTTCCTTTTTCATAGCTTTCTTGAAACTCTGTACGAACCGTTCCGCTAAACCGTTCGTGGCCGGGTGGTATGGGGCAGACGTGATGTGCTTGATTCCATTTCGTTTTAGGAATTCCTGGAAGATGTGTGCGGTGAACTGAGGCCCATTATCACTGACTAGAGTTTGAGGGACCCCATACCTGCCAAAGATTTGTCGGAGCTTCTCAATGGTTTTTTCTGTTGTCGTAGACTGCATCACCTCCACCTCAGGCCACTTGGAATACGCATCGACTACAATCAGGAACATTCTGTTTAGGAAAGGACCAGCAAAATCTACATGTATTCGTTGCCACGGTCCATTGGGCCATTCCCAGGGATGAAGTCTTGTGATTGGTGGTTCATTCTGAATCAGTTGGCAACCAGAGCATCCCTTAGCCAAAGTCTCTATCTGTTTATCTAATGTTGGCCACCAGATCAAAGTTCTTGCTACTCCCTTCATCTTTCCGATTCCTAGGTGCCCCTCGTGCAGTTCTTCTAATACTTTATCTCGTAGTTTGCTGGGGATGATTACCCTGTTTCCCCATAGCAAACATCCATCCTGGATAATTAATTCGGACTGTCGTGCGTGGAACGCCGCCAACTCTGGTGGGTACTGCGTTGGCCAACCAGTCTCGGTGTACTCCCTGACTCTCGAGAGCAACGGGTCCCTCCGCGTCTCCTTAACATCCTCCGTGGTCACCGGAAGGGGTTCAAACTGCGTTAACTGGAGAACCGTTACCGGATCTATGGCATCATCTTCACTGACGTCCTCCGCTTCTTGTACAGGCAAGCGTGACAGGCCATCTGCGTTTCCGTGTGCTTTGGTGTTCTTGTACTCGATGGTGTAATTGAATCCTGATAAGAACAAGGCATATCGTTGAAGTCGCGCCGCCGTCATCGCTGGGATTCCTCTCCCTGGGTGAAATATGGAGGTCAGCGGTTGATGATCTGTATACAGTTGGAATGTTCTTCCGAACAAATAGGCATGGAATTTCTTTACCCCCCACACGAGGGCTAGCGCTTCCTTGTCTATTTGCGAATAATTTCGCTCGGCCTTCCGTAGACTTCTTGACACAAAAGCGATTGGTCTTTCTGTTCCGTCTTTAAACACGTGCGATAAGACAGCTCCAATTCCCACTGGTGACGCATCGCATGCCAATCTCTGTGGCAACTTGGGGTCGTAATGCGTCAGCACTTGATCCGAGGTGATCATCTCTTTTGCTTTAAGGAATGCTCTTTCACAGTCTTTCGACCATTTCCATTTGGTTCCTTGCTCGAGCAGTTGGTTCAAAGGCTGTATCACTGTGGCTAAATTTGGCAGAAATTTATTGTAGTAATTCACGAGCCCTAGAAATGAACGCACTTCCTTTACATCTTTAGGGCGGGGTGCTTTTAGAATGGCCTCTACCTTGTCTTTCTTCTTGTGGAGACCTTGAGCGTCAATCTCGTGGCCGCAGAACTCAATCTTGTCTTGTAAGAAAGCGCACTTCTGTGGGTTTGCTCGTAGACCATGTACGCTCAGCTGCTTCAGCACCTTTTCCAGATTCTCCATATGTTTCCCTTCAGTTGGGCCTGTAATCAGGATATCATCTATCAGGCATGTGGTGTTTGGGATATCTCCTACTAGTTGATCCATCGTCTGTTGCCAGATCGCTGGGGCCGATGTTATCCCAAAACACCAGTCTGTTGTACTGGAAAAGACCCATATGCGTATTTATCGTAAGAAGCTTCTTCGACTCCTCCTCCAGCTCCATTTGATGATATGCTTGCTTTAGGTCGATCTTACTAAATTTCTGGCCACCTGCTAAGTTTGCAAAAAGATCTTCGATTCTTGGTAGGGGATATTGTTCTGCCTGTAGCTGCGGGTTTACTGTGACTTTGAAATCTCCACACAGTCGGACGGAGCCATGCGATTTTAGCACGGGTACCACGGGTGTCGCCCACTCGCTCCATTCGGTTTTGGTAAGGACTCCTTTGTTCTCAAGATATTTGATTGCTTCCTCCACCTTGGGCTTGAGTGCGTACGGTACCTGTCTCGCTTTGCAAAACTTGGGGGTGGCCCCTTCCTTCAAGGTGATCCTTGCTTTCCGGGAAGTTAACTTCCCTAACTGACCTTCAAAAACATCTGCATACTTCTTCCGAAGATCTGTCACTGTAATAGGAGTGTTGGAAACTCCCCTCGCTTTGTTGAGTACTCTGATATTTTCCCAGTCAAGTGCGATCTCTTTCAACCAATCCCTTCCAAAAAAGGCCGGCCCCCTTGTCTCGACTACATACAACGGCAGCTGCTTCTCTTGTTGGTTGTATGTTACTTTCACTTGGGCCACCCCCCTTGGGGTGATGTTCTCCCCGCTGTATGTCTTTAACTGAACCTTAGTCTTCTTCAATAATCGCTCTTGGTAATGCTCTCTGAACGTACTCCACGGAATCACGGACACTGTGGCACCTGTGTCGAGCTCCATCTTGATCTCCTTGTCTTCTATCTTCGGTGTTACCCAGATAACGTCATCCTTACTTGTGCCGAGATCATGTAACTTTAAACTGCCAACATCCTTGTATTCGTCATGGTCTTCCTCGTGTAATGCACGCACATTCTTGTCGTTGTTCCTTCTGTTTCTCTGGCTGGCCTCCTCGGCCTCCTTGCTCGATGGTTTGGATTTACAGACTGGCCTGATGTGCCCTCGTTTCCCACAATTATAGCAAGTTGCGTTTCTAAAACGCTTGCCCCAACATATCTGTCTGATCTTCTGTGCTATCGTTCTTCTTCTTATGCTCTCCGATCTATCTCCAACAAACTTCTGGTTGAACCTAAAGCTAGGCATACTACGTATGGTTTCAGGTCATTTTCCTTTGCTGCTCCCAGATTATGGAATAGGCTCCCTTTTGAGATTCGCTCTTGTACTATTGTTGCTTCCTTTAAAAGTAAGCTTAAAACTTATTTATTTACTTTATTCCTTAATAATAGGAAATATATTTAGATCTCTTTTGTTTGATTCATTTCCTGCTTTTATGCATATTGCCTTTAGGCTTTTAAGATAAGTTTTTCCTTTTATAATTAGATTTACTTATTAATATTTTAAATACGTAGCATTGTAAATATTGTAAATACATATATATATAATTTATGCATATATTTCTGTTGTAAAGCGCCTTGGACATGCTCATGGATATGAGCGCTATATAAATAAACTTTATTATTATTTATTAAAACGGCAACGGTTAGCATTGTGGTCTTTTGACCCACATCGATAGCACTGTCGATCCACTTCATCTTGGTGTCGTACTATCTTATGTACCTTGTTCTCCTTCTGTGTGCCCTCTTGTAGCTCTAGAGTGTCCCTAGTTGCTGTTTCCATGGCTAATGCTATCTCCATTGCTTTAGCAAATGTCAGCTCCCTCGTCGCTAGCAGACGTTTCTGTATTTGCTCATTTTTTATTCCACATACTAATTTATCTCTCAAAGCTTCATCTAAATGTCCTCCAAAATTGCAGTGCATGGTTAGCTTCTTTAGCTCTGCTATGTATGCTCGAATATCTTCATCGCCAGCCTGGTTCCGTTTATAGAATCTGAACCTCTCAGCAATTTCCAGTGGTTTCGGGTTTAAGTGGCTTTTAAAAATCTCTACGATCTCGTTTAAGTTCTTCTCCGCTGGTTTTTGTGGTGCTGTTAAGTTTTTTAACAGGGAATAGGTCTTACCTCCCATTAAACTCAGTAACGCTGGAACTTTTTTATCGTCTGGTACTTCATTCACGACGAAATACTGCTCCACTCGCTCGACATAAGTCTCCCAATCTCCGTCCGTTTCGTCAAAATTCTCGAGTTTACCGTATGTTGGCATCTTCTAAATTCTTCCTTGGCTCTTTCACTCCTTAAACAAAAACTTTTCCTGGTCCAAATCCTCGTCGCCACTGTGAAGAACTCAATCTAACTTCTTTATTTCACTGATAATAAAACAACATGGCGTATCTCAACGCTGATCAAGACAACTCATTAATATGCCATGCGGTTGTGAAACCGCTGGCCACGCATATGTTCATGCTCAATCTATTACAGCCATGGTTCTTTGAATTGAATGTATCTAAAAGCAATCTAAAACGCGCGAATATATCTGCATTGTGATATAAATAAACACCTTGGGAACCGTATAGCACTAGAAAAGCAAGATAAAAACTCGGATATGCCTTGTGTTCAGTGATAACTTGCTTACCTGGTGCTGGAATATATTTACCGCACCGCGAGAGGTAAATATTTCCAATATTCACTGAGCCTGATCGAGATGAATAATTGTTTTAGTATAACTTTAGACTTGAATATCAGAGAAAAGTCGAAATTCAGGGTAAAGAAACGTTTTCGTATTACTTCTACTCTTGCAAACTTTGGAAAATCTCATGAATCACCGCTCGAGCAGTGATATTATCGTCTCAGAATCACTGGTCGCTCGACCAATCGCAGTGCGAGAAACTCTATATTTAGGTCTAAAATTATACTAAGACTATATAACATATAGAAATGGCCAAAATATACTTACAAAGCCACTACCCAACGAATCAGCAAGGAAGGGGTACTTTTTAATTATAATGCTTGCCACGCTGTCCCTCTCTGTTTTGGACGGATACATTGTAAAAAGTCGTATTGAATTGCAGACATCCCGAACAAATGCACTGCGGTCAGCATCACACAGAGTTGCATTTCTTAATCCTACCCTGACACGTGGTGAAAACTGTGGTAAATAAAAGCAACGTAAAAATTTATTTTACGACAAAAAATGCATAGACGTGACACAACATTAAGCTATCATGGGCTATTAGTGAGCTGACCTAGCTAGTTATAGTACCTTTGCCAAATACATACAGTAGTCATTTATACTTTGAAAACATGAGTTCCAAAAATATCCATTATGTGCATGCAAAGAGGATATTGGAAAAAGGATTGTACCCTACTTTGCATCTGGAATTATTAATTTTCTTTGACACAAACCTTGCAATTTTGGTTTTCCCCAGGGTTTTTCCTCTGACCCCTCCTGACCCTGCCTGCTGGGAATTTCTGATTTCCTCCATGGCCATAGGGGCAATGTATAACCTCTCATGCATATTCATTATATTTCAGGTATTGCTCACTTTACAACTCAAGATATTATCATGTGATTGGTGGGCTACCAGCAGATGCCATGCATGATATTCTGGAAGGTGTTTTTCAGTATGAGGTCAAAGAACTTCTGAATGAGCTAATTTTCAACCAACAATTATTTACTTTGGATGAACTTAACAAGAGGATGGCTGCCTTTGATTATGGTTACTATAATGATTCCAACAAGCCATCTCCCCTAACTGAAGCTAAACTGACATCTTCAGGTCACACCTTGAATCAGAAAAGTTATAATTTATTACTATTTATACATGAGGAAACGTCTTTGACTGAAGCCGGGTTAAAAAATAAATTATTTTTGACTCGAGTTTTGATTTTTTTCTCAAAACAAAGGTTTCATTAACATATATATTATATTCTAATTACTAATCATGTTTGGCTGGTGCAACTTTTTAAAATGCGCTCTACTTTAAACACAGGGCAGCTTTTTATTAATAATCACGTCCTTTGATTTGTGATCATGCACATGAACTGTTGTTTAATGCAATGAGCTTCTTCTTTATTAACTTTCTCCCTTGCTTTTTCATTTTAAGCCAACCAAATGTGGTGTTTAGCAAAGTTTATGCCATTGTTAATTGGTTCCCTCATTCCAGAAGACAAAGAGTACTGGTGCTTGTTTTGCAAGCTGTTAGAAATAACAGACATACTGTTTGCTCCTACTGTTGGTGAAAACCAAATAGCATATGTACAAGTTCTAATAGAGGAACACCATAGTCAGTTCAAGATGTTATATCCTGACAGTCTCATTACACCAAAGATGCACTACATGATTCATCTACCAAATACTATACTTAGGTATTAACCTATTAATTTATCTTCTTGGTGTAATATTTTCCAATTTCAGACCACGTCATTCCCACAAGAGTATAGTAATATTATTATCATTTCATTGTGTAGCCTATGTCTATATACTAGCTGCACATTTTAAAGAAGATACACCAATAAGACTCAAACAAAAAATATTAAATATCTACTACAAAATGACACACATTGTCTGTAATGAGAAATTATATTGCACCAAGATGAGTTGGGTCTATAATTGATAATCTGAAGAATAGATTTTTGATCAAAGGCAGTTATTTAAGGAATTTTGTTGTGTTTAAGGATTTGATGCAAGACGAACGGTGAGTTTGCAATGAATTATTTACATGCCTCTATCATTGCAAGCCTACAATTCGTCATGCTTCTATGCAAAGGCATGGCTATCTTTCAACATGCTGCAGCAATTTGTGAAAGGGACTACACTAATTTACCTGTATTATAATTTCTTTAAATTTCAGATTAGGACCACTTGTACGTTCATGATGCTTCAGATTTGAAGCAAAACACAAGTATTTCAAAAAGCTGGCACTGTCTCTTGGGAGTTTTAAAAACATTGCTTTGAACCTGGCTAAAAGACACCACCAGTGGCTGTGTTACCAACTCCAGACCTCTCCCGGCCACCTTTCCTCCTTTATAACAAAAGGAGTAGACATTGGCCCTGGTATTCATTTTTCTTTTTTTATTAATTAATATCAATTAAAACAGTTTCATTAGATTATTCATACATTCAGTTTATTTAAAATATAGCAATATAATCCAAATAATAATACTTTACTACTAGGTCTATACTAGCTGCTACTGTATTGCTGTGCTATTGACACTACTCCTGCTCATGCCACTGCTACTATGACTGCCACTGCTACTGCTATATACTGCAACTGCAACTACTGCTACCACTGCAAGTATGTACTGCTACTAGCATTCTGCAAACTGCTACTACTGCTGCTATACTCTTACTGCTGTAAATAATAATAAATATAATAATAATGATGATACATGATGATAATGATGATGATAATCATCATCATCATCTTAATAATAACTTATTATTATAATACTTTAATATAATACTTTTATTGTTTATATTCTACAGGTAAAAACAAATTTGCTGGTGATGTCCCATATTATGCACTTCTCCAAATAGACAGGCAAACAAGTCTCACAGAGTATGTATATGAGATTTTAAAAATTGGAATATTTAATCGATATGATCAGCAGTTGGTTTATAAATTATTATATGGTCTAAATTAAGTTGGATGGAAAACCATGAAGGAAGGGAGTCTCTGGGTCCGGAAGTACCTAATTAATTACAATCCATGTGATTTGATTTTATTTTGTGTTTGCCTATTTTCATAGAGCTAAATGGGTAACCATAAATGGAACGACATACAAAGAAGGCCGCATTGTTTGCATTGGAAATGATCAAAATGGAGATGCACAATTTGCTGTGATGAGGAAAATTTGTATAATTGAAAGAAATCCAAACAACATTCGATTTATCATTAATGCATTGAATACCCTTGGTTGGAATTTGTAGTGAAGTAACATAAGACAATTGCCGTGTTGTAAGGCTTTAATCAGCATAAACCTCATGCTTACACGAGTCAACTAAACATGGCGGCTTGGAGAGCAAGACCGCTGATCATAAGTGTCAGCAGGCGCGACACAGGTATCCCGAAATAAATATCAATAATAACTTTTAACTAAAGTTATTCAAACAATAATTCTGAACAACAGTTGGGTGTCGATTGTCACTACAGAATTCACATTTTCATGCCTATGAGGTAGATGATAATCCCAGTCTACTCTCAAATGTAATTGTACAAAGTGATCTCAAAGATTACTACTTGCCATTACACTTGGTTGACATGCCAACACCTGGCCATGGTGTGAAATTTGTTAACATTAGACATGAGATCATCGACAACAATTGAAGAAATAGAAAACGCGTGCGCGTGCTGTGTGCTGGGGGCATGCGGGGATCAGCAGAACACGAGAGAAGTGTTAGGAGAAGCATGACGCGTAGCGGAGTGCTTCTCGACATTTCTCGAGTATTCTGCCAACCCCCAAGTGCTTTATGACTGCACACAGCACGTGCTCGAAACCAATCAGAACGCGACATTCATAACAGTTATTTTATAATAAGTAAATTCTTTAGTGATGAAATTATAAGTTTATTTTTGCGGAGGGTGGAAAACCGTTGCTGAAAGATAAAAACATCTAATGCGTTTAATTATGCCTAACAGGCCTTGCAACCCAATTGATAAGGCAGCCGGTAGATCGAATTAGAATTTAGAAGTTGATTTTTGCGGAGAGAGGGATTTAAATCGGAGAGCCCGGAGGAAAAACCTTCGAAGCACAGGAGAGAACCAACAAACGACTCTACTCACATATGACGCATGTAAAGAACCATCCACAATCTTGTATTTTGTCTACTTAAATAGAGGGGCACCTAAATGTTATTCCGAGAACCGTAATAATAACGAGGACTAAATTGATTGATTGATCGATTGCAGATTGCAATTGAGTGATTGATTCAGCAGATTGATGATTCATGGATTGACTGATTCATGGATAATAAAATGACCTTCTTTCATCCAGGATTGATCGTAACTGGCTTTTTGATGACAAGAAATGACAAAACGTCAACTTTGTAGCCAATCACATTATTTGTTTATATTTTATTAACCAATCAAAAATTAAGGAACTTAAGTTCCTCAACAATTGTTGATGATGATTAGCTAAGCTTTAAAAAAATTAAATAATTCCCCATAGAATAACTTAACACTCGTCTCTGTGTTTTATTTTATTTTTTAAGTAAAATATAAAGCAAACCAAGTTGATTTTTTTTCCAGTTTTGTTATTGTTGTCGTATCTGCTGCACTCCTTGTCAATATTGCGACGACATCATATAAAAAAGAGACTCAATTTGAATCGCCTTGCTTGGTATAATTGTGGGATCTGTTTATTCTGGATGTAACGAATACTCGCCATCATGAACCACAACAAATATCATTTATTGGATGACTTTAGAAAATCTGTCCGATTAGTACTTGCTAGAAATCTTTACAATTCCTTCTTATTACTCGATTAATTCTCTGCAGTTGACCTATACGAGGTTCTATGAAACATTACAACATGTTACTACATGATGTCTATATAGCCTTACAGGGGGAAAAAGAACAAATTCTTTTCTTACCTCATGGTATAATCCTCCCGATCTCAAACAATAAAAACGTGAACGAGCTTAGAATGTAATTATGTGGGCTAAAACCGCTGGTCTAAGATCTAAGAATCTTACAATACTCGTTTGACTCCCAACATTCAGTACTGAATGATCTGCTCGCCGAAGGAGTAGTTTCAACTCCAATTTACACAACTCTTAAATCGGAGCTTATTTGACTCTTCATTTTTCCAAAGAGTCATTTTAACTCTGCACTAGAAGGAGTAGTTTCAACTCCAATTTACACAACTCTTAAATCGGAGCTGATTTGACTCTTCAAGTTTCCGAAAGAGTCATTTTTACTCTGTTTTGGGAGTCATTTCTACTCCTCTAAAACTACTCCTACTTGTGGAGTAGATTCTACTCTATCGGTGGAGTAAAATTGACTCCCAAAAATTTACTGTGTGATCATGATGTTATTTATTTTTAATTTTTCTTTATATGCTCAATAACTATCTATGTTAGGTTGGACTATAGACTTAATAACTTTACTTTTCGAACATTGATTGACAAGATGCGTGCGGCCGGAAATGAGAGACTTCATTTTGTAACGCCCATAGGAAAAACGATGGTGGTGACGAGTTTGGAGAATGTATGACTTACTCGCTCTTTTTTACATAGAATTTTTATACCTTGACATGAATATATTTTAAATTTTGCATGGAATAAATATTTTCTGCAATTGTAATTTGAATGGAAGTATTTATTTTTTGATTCTCCCACCCGCTACTCATAGCTTTGTCATAGTCAGTCGACAAATCAGTAAGACAGCGTAAAAATTTATACAGGCAGAAAAGAGCAATGTGAAAAACACCATCTTTGATCCGTTACAAAATATCTGTCATTTGCGACTAGAAATAAATATTCATTTTCCTAATTCGATACTAGTGGTAAGTACAATTTTTTTCAGCCTCAAAGTTTTAAGGAAGTTGACTAGAGCATAAACCACATTTAATTAGTAAAAACCTATATACGGTCTATCACCAATCCAGCCCTCTGATTGGCTGACCTACTAGTGGTCTATGTCATAGACCTCTAGTAGCGAAAAGTTTAGATTTTGAGATCCAATATTTCAACGTTTTTTGCATCCTTTATTGGACGGATTACTAGGTTTTTACTACTGAAAAAAATTAGACCTCTTGCCCTCATTGTACACAAGTCAATAGCCCATTCAGCCTTCGGCCTCAGTCTATTGACTCGAAGAACATGCGGACTCGAGGACTAATTGTTAAATAGATGTATTTGACAGTTTCCAGTGCAAAGGTCAAACATAACCTGGGTATCTGGTATCCAGCATAACACATTACATGTGTGATAACTCAACTGATCGAACACTCATTTTAGTTATATCTTGGTTTACGTTCTCGATTTTATCTATTCCTACATTCTGTGTTAATAATGTATTCAGGCGATGAAAGCAACTGCACTGTGGTAGAGTGCCTGGTGATGGAAAGGAGCCACAGGGTGGTTATTTGCGAGGTCTGGTAAGTCCGCGTTTTGAAATTTCAATGATTATTTGTTACTGTTGTTAGTATATTTGATGGATTTTAGTACCCCAGTCGTGGCAGATAAGTCAAAAGTTTCCAAGTTTTTATTTTTCTTTCAAAAACCTCGTTATTGTATTCCAAATCCGCTGCAATTGTTAAGCATTATTTAAGTGTCGGGTATTCTCAATATTCTGCGAACTCAGTAGTTGCTAGTTATCCTTTGAGATTGGATAAGTTTCACTTCCGCCAGTCCAAATTAGAAAATAATAATTTGAGTTGACAGACCAGCATTTCAGCGGCAGTCAATCAAAGAAAGGTCAAATGGTAGTTTGTAACCGTTTTTGAAGTAATTGAAGTGTTAATGTCCTGGCCTTTGGTAGTGCTATTTCAGTTCGTACGGCAGCTGCTATGTATGGGTTACTTCCGGGTTTTTTCCTTTCAGTTTAGAGAAGCTTGATCTGAATTGAGTTTGATTTTCCTGCGCATCAGGCCCCAATAGCGGTTTTGATAGATGCTACATGTCAAAATAGACCAATGAAGGGAAAATAAATACCGGAAAAGCGTGGCGACCTAGATCTGCGCGGGAAATTACTTCTCTCTGCATTAAGGGAATGGTCCAACTAGAGAAACAAACTGTACGGATTACATTATTGCAAAATTTGTTACCCATTTTAAATTCGCTGAATATTAATGTTAAGACAAATCATCCCCAGACCAACTGACATTGTTTTTTAATTTAAATATCCTAGCACCTCATTGATGTTAATGGATAACTCATGGCTGCCAGGGCGGCAGAGATGTTGAGAAGGAAACGAGCCAAGTAAGTGTTCACTACAAGTGTTATGTTTTCAAAATTTAAACTCGACGTCACTTTACAGAAAGGGGCCTAGCACCCCGTCTCAACATTCAAACCTCTGCCAGTCCTGATCCGCAGCAGCTTCCAGTTGAAACCTATCCCCCCAAAAGGTAAGATGTGGAACTCTAATTACGGTTAATGGTCAACTGTCATACTAATGCATAATTTTATTCTCAAAGCACCAAGCCCAAGAGTGCATAATTTTATTCTCAAAACACCAAGCCCAAGAGGACAACATGGTCAAGTGAGGACACTACTCTCATAAAGAGGAAGATGCGGCATCTCTTAAGAGCGAAAGTGATGCCCTCGCGCAGCCTCATCAAAGCGGAGTTTGTGCAAAATCTGCCAGGTCTTTGGGCACAAGAGAGCTCGAGGGAATGGCAGGAACGATGTGTAGAGAAAGTATGAAGCCTGTGGAAGAGTTCGCACTAGTGATTCCTGTCATTCCCTCAAACTCTCCACGTAGTATAAACAAAAGTAACAATAAAACATTAAATAAACGTTTGGGTTGGTCTCGGAAGGCTAAAAGTCAAATGGTATACCGTCTTCGGTAGGTTGGTTCGAATCCAACATGACTTTCCAATGAGACCACTCAGCACAGTAGGCCAATCACTTTTATAATCCTGGCACATATATCAGTATAACTGCAAAAGTGAAAAGAGGGAATCTGTAACGGGCACCTTAAAGTGTTTTGGCTCCCTCAAATCATAGCAAATCATAGCATGAGCGCCATGATAAAGGCAGATAAAACCCTGAAAGCCTCCCAAGGGGTTCAACGGATTGTTTTAGGGTTCTAAGACAGCACCTGTACATGAAAACTTCAGTCTAGAACCTCTTATAATACGAATCTCCACCGCTACTGTGAGTACACAGTAAAAACAAAATTTCCGGACGTTTCCAATGTGACTTTATCCGGAAAAAATGTGACTTTGTCTGGAAAAGTGTGACTTCGTCCGTGTGTGACTGTGACCACGTCCGTAGATCCAGGCCCTAACCCTAACCCTGCCCCTGTGCTTTCTCCAATGGCAGATTCCTCTTCTGAGGAACAGGAGGAGGTACAGATTTCTAAACCAAAAGAAAAAAATCCTAGGAATCAAAGACCGAAACATCTGTGCAGCATGTGCGGCAAAACTGTCTTTAAGATTAAGCGCCACCTTACTCTTACCCATGGAATGTGGGCATACGTTTTGCGACGCATGCGTCGATAGGCTGAAAAATGGCCCACTAGAAAGACAGAAATTGCCCTTCGTGCAGAAGACCCCTATCCGCGGCATCCTGGCTACGCTGGTGTCATCACTGTCTCCCAGGTGCCTTAATGATGGATGTTCGTGGGCGGGAAGAGTGGATGGACACGACTTCCATTTAACCCAATGCCAGTTTAGGTTGGCAAACTGTTTTGTAATGTTGGCTGCCAGGTAAAGGTGCAGAGAAGGAAGGCAGCAAGGCACGAGCAAGATTGCCCATACAGACCTGCAACTTGCACTTGGTACCAACTTGAAATTCCTAGGATTTCGATGAATACCCACAAAGCCACCGAGTGCAAGAAGCGGAAGGTCCTTTGTCCCTATTTCAAGGGGCCAAATGACAGCCATAAGATTGATATGTGAGTATTTGTGATGGCCTTTTTAATTGTTTTTCCTAAAACATCAAATTAGAGTTCCAATTGTCTGTCAAGTCTAAAACTATTAAGACATTATTTCAATTATTATTTGTGGTCACAGATGCGACGCCACACAGCACGTTTACATGCCCTAACAGAATACACAAGTAAGAGGTTCGTGGTTGCGATTTTCGTGGCAACCAAGAAGACATGCTGCTCCACAATAGCATGAACGTGGCGAAGCACAATGAGCTGCTCATACGCGAACACCGCGATATGATGGTTTTATTAAAGACCAAGGTACATTCCAGTTTTTTATAAGTGTAGAATACAATTAAGGAATATAAAAATAAAAATGGATTTTCGTTTAAAAAGAACGTTTGTAATATAGGCCGGCTATGTATGTTTCGTCATGCAAATCTCTATTTTCAGGAATGCTAACCGTTGCTTATATTATTGAATTTCAGCCTACCTCAGCGATGACCAGGTACCAGGAGGAAGTACTCGGTGCCTGGTTAGACACCTGGTCTATTGGCGAGGAAGCTGCAGAGGGCATGATTTCCTCCAAGCCAAGAGGGTTGCAATTGACAAGTCCTGAATTTTCGGGGCTTGTAAATGGCGCGCGACTAAAATGGAGGCTCTTGCTCTACCTGAGCACAGGAGAGATCTCAGTTCAACTGATGGAAGGGGAGCAAGGGCCATACACCTTTAAGATGCTGTAAGTAAATGAAGAACCATAATTATTATGTCCAAAATAATGTGTCACTTGTAGATGTACTATAAAATAACTAAAAATGTAGATTTGCCATAGAAGATGCAGGGAAAAGCTCGACAATGACAGTGGTACTGAAAAGAGGAGAGATGGCTGGCTGGCAATCTCGACTCTGGCTAAGAAATCGCAACGTCCTGCCACTAGTCATAAGTGCAACGTTAACCTTGGTACGTTACACTTAAATTGGTTAAAGTCGCACTTGGATGAAAATGTCCCAATTTTTGGAAAGTTCGAGTTAATTCAAATATTTCAGTGAAAATGATGTAACTCAATTATTATTATGAAGGTCAGGCTGGCGAAACATTTTTGGTTGGGAACCATGCAGCAGTTGCCCGGAAATGGTAGTACCAAGGTTGAGAGTACATGACGTCATTTGCTCAACCCTTTTAATATTTTAAGAGGGGTAGTCCGTAATTGTCACCTGAGGAGTGCGGCGTGCGAAAAATCGAAATCGCTAAAACTTTGTCAGAATAAAGGCCTTAGTGAACTAAAACTGTTGTGTAAGTTTTACTTCCATCGAAATCCATTTTTCAGGATCACTTCAGGTTTCTGCACGCGATTTCGACCCATTCCAAAAAGCACTAAAAATCACAAAATTCCTTTGAATTTCTTCGACAAACGATATAATTTTGTAATTTTGGGATACTAACCCTCATTTTGGTTCATTTCTTAATCATTTTGCGTAGAATGAAAATATTTTATCGGTTTTTATATTATTTTCATTATTTTGAGCAATTTTTCTTACTCTATATTGCAAGGGTAATATCTCAAAATGATACATCGATTTACAGAAATTAACTACTATAGGGGCAACTAGCAATGCTTTATCTTCATTTTTATCAAATAAAAATTTTGGGGCACTCGAAAATTCGAATTATGGCAAGACGAAATGTAACCCATATTTACCCACAAAATAACGACAACTTAAGTCGCTAAGCGGTTACGCTTTATGCGGAAGGAAAATTATTTGGTTCATTAAACCGCTTATTAATAAACAAAAAACTCAATGGTGTAAAAGATAAAACCTTCATTGACTTTTGATAAAGTTTGACAAGATTTGCCGAGATATTTTCCATCGCTTTAAGACAAGCATGCTCAGTAACATTGTCATGTGACTCGATACTAAAGGTTCGATCCAGTGATTTTCGGTATAGATTGGCTTTATAAAGCTTCAATCACCATTTAACAACCTAACTAATAAAATATGAACACTTTGTACCCTGTTTTATTTGGTTTGTCAAGAATCAACACGTTGAAGACAGCATAACGATCCAAATAATTACTCGACAACAATCTCAACGATCAAACTGTTTGCAGGATGACGTGACTACCACAGGCAATCCGTCACGGCCACGGCTAGAATTTAATTTCTGTTTTTACTTTCCCTTATACATAATTTTGTACATTATTTTCATCATTTTGGGCCGGGATGTTGAGAATAGCTAACTTCGATACATTTTATTCGTTTTGTTTGTTTCTTACGATTTCCTTGACCCCATGATTTACCAGAAAATAATGATTAAACATAGCAATGAAACTTGATCTAGCCTTATGCAATAAAGGACAATCGCTTAAATCTTGATGAACCGATATGCATGTGCTTACGAGCCAAAGACAATTTTGCTATAAAAGACTGATTTAGATGCGTGATTCGCCACCAGATGTAAGTACAATTAATTCTAAATATATATACTGTTTAAGCGTAAATAATTTCCCCACAATGTAGACTAATTTAGGAATTGTTACATTTTAGCGAACCTTGTACTAGCTTGTACTAGTTTGTACTTGATCCACGATTAAGCTCGAAACAGATACGTGAACATTTGCCAACTATTTAACTCTAACAAGCGTATCGTATGGTGATGAAATAGACATTCCCCGATATCTCTTACAGGCATGTATTTGTTTTCCACGGTAAGCTGAGGTACTTTGCGTCCAGTTTGTAAAAAAAAGTTAACGTGTAACAAAGCCTTTCGCAATAATTAGTTTTGTGAATGTTCTAGCTATATAAAGTTCAAAAGACCCTGAAAATGGAGACCTTTGACAGTTCATTTATTAAGAGTACATTCATCGAGATCAACTCAAAACAAAAAACCACAAGTTATGCAAAGTGGCAGAAAAAGATGAAGCAAAGACGATTATACAGAAAACAAGTTGTTCACCTGTCCAATCGAGGGGTGCACAAAAGTGTTTCAACGGTAAACGTCGCGTGACAACCATTTACAATACGGTAAGTGTCAGATAAGAGAAAAGAAGGCCAGCTTATTTGATAAGGCTAAAATCATGTATCATGATAAACTTCTTCATGGCCAAGGTCCTCAACCAGAATTGAGACCAAAGACAAGTGATGCCACGCCCACCGAATAAGAAACGCATAAACGAGGCTGGGCACTGAAAACGTCCAAGAATTCCGCACGTTTCACAAAGAAACAACAGCAGTATACTGGATGAAATGTTTTTAGAGGCCAAGAAACTGGGCACAAAATGAATCCCTCAACTGCATGTCGCGCGAGATATGCGATACGCTAAGGATTTTGATGGTTCGCATCAATTTAAAGTGGAAGAATTCCTCTCACCAAGCCAAATACAGTCCAAAACTGTAGGGAGGTGGAACCAAAATACCAAGCTTTGCAATCATCCAAGAAAATTTGTTCCAATCTAAGTGCACTCTTAAGACATGGCTAACCAGATGGCGTAGGGAGAAAGAAGAACTAATGCAAGCGAAAGCAGCGGAGAAAACCATCACCCACTACAAATGGTGGGATTGGCACTAGCAACTTTGCACCAATCCAATCATCAACAGAAAGTCACGCATTGGCCAACAACAGTTTTCTCCCGGGTGCGCCTACAGCTGCAAATGGTGGAAATGGCACTAGCAGCTTTGCACCAATCCAATCATCAACAGAAAGTCACACATTGCATAACAACAGTTTTCTCCAGTTTTCTCCAAACCCCTTATCCAACCTTTTCGAAATGGGTATATGCCATATGCAAACATTAGTAGAAGTGTTAAAGTGTACATCAATATTAATTATATTTAAACGCATTTAAATATCTAAATAATGACATAAGGTCAGTTAATACGTTTTCGTTAAATGATCTTCCAAAACAATCCAATCGGATAAACATGTTTTTATGTTCTTTTATTAAGTTTTTCCTTTTGGGTTTTTAAGAAAAGCGTTGCTGAACATTGTTCAACACTCAACGATAACATGCTTAGTAGACGACCCAAAACTGACAGAAAGCCTGGGTGAGTTTCTCTTGCAAGTAAATAGTGGGTTGTTGAAGGGATCTAACCAAACAGGCCTTCACGCACCAAAAGGTAGCATCCTGAACAAAACACCACAGAGTGTGAAAGGGAAATTAAATTCATTTTTAATATTTTCTGTACTCCACTGAGCAATCATTTAAGATTCATTACGTTCTTCAATAACATACTGTTGTACTGTTGTCATCCACAGGATACAAGGACGAGTACTGAGGTTCGATTTTCAGCAAGATGACTCATTCACCCTACAGAGCGAAAGGGGGCTAGTCGAGCTCCAGGATTTTGTTGATGAAAATCGGGCAAGTTACCTTTGTATTTCGATAATGTTAAAAACTTGTAATTTAATATTATGTGATTTTTAATGATTTTTCCTACAATTGTAGGGGTTCTTGTTGTATGGGTAATACACTACCCCAAAAAGTTTGTTGGTGTTGACGAAGATGCAGGGGGGTGCCATCCTTGCCAATCTTCGTGACGTCATATCAAACGAAATACAGCACCAGCAACAGAGATGGCAGAAAGGAGTAACTTTTCTGCTGTACACATTTGGTTTGGTAAGTCTCTTCAAGTAAGAATGAAAAAAAAGTCCGTGTCATAGCTGGTGATTTATAAATATGCAAGATGTTGGCAAAGCAAACTAATAACATCAATATGCTTAAAGTGTATATCAGGTCTAGAATTGTTTTACGGTTTTGGCACCTCTAGATGATATAAATAAATATTCCAAAAAAAATTTTTCGATTTCGAATTTTTTTCACCTCGAAATCAGCCTTCGAAGTTAGATTTCTGGCGACGCCCAGTCGTGTTGGCCGTGTTTTAGGAGACTGGTAACTAGTGACGTAAATTCGAGAACCGAGAAAAGCGATTGTCAAGGATACGAGTAGACAAAGTATTGTAAACATTGACCCGTTAGTGACTTTCATTCCTTCAAAAAACATAAATTTCAATATATAATTTCACAAGATGGCTACGAACTATTACGGGAGTGATTGCAGCTCTGAAAGCGAGATTTCAAGTATATATTCAGAGGAAGAGGATGGAGAAATAGAGGACGAATGCCATCAACATGCTGAAACACACGAGTCAGATGATAGCTACCCCAGGTCTGAATCTCACGAATTGGTAGGACCATATTCTTCTGAACCACTTGCTGATGCGGAATGGCTCAGTGAATATAACGAAGAAATTTCAAAGATCGAGAAGAGAAATGAAAAGCTTCAAGAAAGATTTGATGGCGTCACGCCGAATAGCGCTTGGTACGTAACTATCAAGATCTAGCTACAAGCTCACTCTTTTTGCAAAATATTTAGTTTCGTTTTGATTTTTTTACTAACTCGCAAATCTAAACGTTTCCTCTTTTAGGTGTAGATGCGGTCATTGCAAGAAAGACTTACTTCAAAACCTCAAGAGTGTAATTGCTGTCACGAAATAGAGGGTTGTCTCGAGTCACTGAAGTCTTCCGAAGTGCTCGAAGAATTGGAAGTACCTCCCATTTGTGTGACCTTACATCCAGGGTTTGAGCCTGTTTGTTTAAATCGCTGGTCCCTACGTTCATCATGTGCCAAGTACCGCACTATCGACGGATATAAGTATAGACAAACTGGCAGTGAAGAAGAGTGAGTAAATCCTTTTTTTTCTTCTAAGCTTAGTTTTAATTACATGGGCCCAGAACAAGTAAGATAACTATGACTAATGTTTTCTTCCTTATTTTCTTATATCTTTTACTGTTCACGTGCTTTACAAGTCATACCATGCCGTTTTAAAGTATTACTTATTTCCATGATAATGATGTAAATAGCAATTGTAACTGACAGTTGTTTATTTCAAGAATATATTCTTGTTTGTTTGATAAGTTTATATACTAACAAATTATCATTTCATATTTTAGGCTTCTCCGTGCAACAGCTTACAGGGAATTCACCCAATTGGTTCATGGTTATCAAGGAGGAGGATCCAAGAGAATCCCACTGCCTGCTTGTGCATACCACTCAATAAGAAAACAGTTTCCTAGCACCGATTTTTGTGGATACGAAGATAACGAGTGATACATATTATATTATAAACAGAACATTGCATTAGAGTGATTTTACTTGAAGCATGAAAAAAATTGCACTACATAGTAGTAGATATTCACTGTTTTCTTTTATTTTACTTCGACTCTCCTCACTAATTATACAACTTTGTATCATGGGTCTAATAGAAATGACTCAAATTGCCTTTATGAGGGTTGTTTTGTATTTGTCACTTTGTATTGCACTTACAACTATAATAAAAAATTATAAAATAATTAATTGTAAAAAGTATTACAAAATGATACATTTCTACATATTAATATAAGAGTGAAGTCACTAAACCAGTGAAATGGATAGTAGACTAATACACCTTAGCACTGAGACTCTAATGCCATTGTTTTCTTTTGTGTCTATTTGACTATTACACCTTAACAAGTAATTTCTATTTCACGGGTTTAGTAACTTCACTCTAAAAGCATGAGAGTATTAACTGCTTTTCTGGTTTTTAGGGCAGTCTTTCACATTCTTGTGTCCTTTCATGGGATTCTTGCAATGAGTGCAATGAGGGATTGATTTCTCTATCCTGCCTTCTCCAATCTTCTTTGTTTTCTTCATTTCGGCAGCTTTGGCTTCTTGTTCAAGTACCTGTGATACTGATAAAAGTAATGCACAAATTAGCATGAAGTGAATAGTTGATGACAAAATTGTTAGTTTATATTATACTTCTATTATGTTATGACTGTTAGATTATTCAACATATTAGAAATAAACCTTCATGACTTAGACACAACAGTCTAATTATGAAGAAAGATCTATAGTGAAAGCACTGAATAAGGACTTGGTGATATTTGAACACTGAAACAGAGTGCAGTCAGTATAACCAGTGAAATAGTACAAAATCTAAATAGTAGTAATAATTAGCACAAATTCATTTGTTTTCTTTTGTTTGGTAAGCACTATTCAGTGCTATTCAGCTAAGCAAATTTCACAGGTATGATGATGGCACTCTTCAAACTTAGAAACATCAATGGGAAATAACATCCTACTCACATGGTGTTGTGGGTGGTACATTGTCTACAACCATACTCTTTCTTTTTTCCTTTTTTTCCAAAGCCACAGTTTTACTTTCTTTTACCAGCATCGTGTTCATTGATGGTGGGGTCATTTCTTTTAATTCTTTCTGTGCCTCTCTTAACATGTCTTCTTTCTGCAATGCTTCGAGAAAAGTGATGTATATCTCTTCCACATACCCTATTGATAAAAGATAAACAATAACATGTATACAAGTATTTTTTGACTTTTTGTTAAATCAGATGTGCCGAAATAGCAATTCTTACCATAATCTGGTTTTATTCTCACATCTCTTACAGTAGCCTCCCCATTTTTAAACTTCGGATAAATAAATCTCACTTGGTCTGATCCATCTGGCTTCTTTTTTGTCTCTCTAATGATATTGTAGTTGAAGTGGCTTACAGCAAGTATTTGTCTTGGAAGGAAAGAAAACAAAGAGAATGATTATAACAAATTATTATTCTTATTATTCGAATATCTTAGTTTGATTTCATTTGTTTCTTTATTTTGCATATTGCAATTCAAGTTTTTGCAAGAATGCCAATATTTAGTCATGCATTTATGTCTTATTTCTTGATAGCTTTTATATGAGAATAATACTATGATTATAATATTAGAAAAATATATATAGCAAAAATACATATTAATACAAGTTATACACAGTACTAGATACCTGCAATACATTCCAGGGAAAGAGAATGCAATCATTTTGGGACAAAACTGATTTAGTAGCGAGTGAAATCCCTCGAGGCAACTTGTTTGCGATAAAGGAGAAGCCTGTTTAATGCCAGCAACAATTCCTTTTTTGCTCAATGCTTTGTCCAGTTTCTCATATGCCACAGAATCTAATAAAGAAAAATAACATAATTATAACAGTCAAATAGGTGCTAGGTACTAGGAGTCAACTTTTCTGGGCTAGAAAAATTCAATTTTATGCACCAGGTTTGGGATTTGCAAATAAGAAGTGGGAATTGGAGTTGCTCAAAAACATAACTAATTTGAGAGCATGGGATTTGGCCAGGAAATGGAATTTGGATCACTCTTCCAAAACCGTGTGAACAAAACAGTGGTGACAAATTTTGAAATTATCAACATAAAAATAGAGAAAGAGTACCAGGGATAAGCCATTTCCTAGGTGTTATGTCATCGGCATGTGAGCACTTATTGAACAGAGGGTCAGGTAGATCTTTATGCCTATTAAGAATGTGGCTTTTGAAGGAGTTGAATTTTGACCAGATGATTCTTCCGGTTCCACAGACAGTTGATGTCGCACTCCAATGGAGATGGTTTAAGCAAGGCTGAATCCAGTCCTTGATTAATTCACATCCTTTTTCTCTTGCAACTTTGTTCAGAGCCTTCTTGACAGCTGCAAATTAAATGCAATATATTACTATTATTATCATAATATACATATGCCATTAGAATAAATGTATTCATAAACAATCATTCTGACTCCAAAGGTGACATGAAAACAGGTATAGTTGACCAAGAGATATTCAAAGATAACTGTAGTAAATATTTACTAATATTTGCTTTGCCTTCATTAAATAAGTGGTGTAGAGGTTTAAAATATGTCACACCAATAATTAATAAAATATGATATTAATAATAATACCACTAGATATTCATACATTTCTTTAGGTGCCAAAGATCAAAATAGTGAGTAATATTTGGCAGCTTTTCTCGCATGTGTTTGGCAATGGAGAGATGTCTGTCAGATACGAAGGTGCCAATTGTAAGGCCAATTTGAAGAAGGAAGTTGATGCTCCTATTGAAACCAACGTACTCCATCGCCGTACTGCTACCAGTTTCATTTCTCTAAAAGGAACAATGGCACAATGCAAAGATTAGCATTAATTATCTTATAGAGTCAAATAAGAATGTGTGTACAGAACATAATGAATGTAAAGTCAACAAAGTGCTTTTTTACAAGTTTAATTCTCACTACCTGTTTTGGCAGTAAGGACAGATATAGTAGAATCATAACATCCAATGATGATAACATACCTGTACGAGGGAAAAATGAATAATGTTCGGCAAATTACAAAGGAAGATTGAGTATACTCCAAATTTGGCGCTGTGCCCCATGCTGTCATGCCTGGCATCTCCAGATAGTGTTAGGGGCTCTGGCAGTGACTTTACTTCACTTAGCATTACTTTTTGGTACTTTTTCCAAAACAGCAGGATGGAAGGAAACAGCTTTTCCTAAAATTCAAAAAATAAATTTACATGGAAAATAATTCTCCTACTTCTCAGGTACAGAGCCCTTGTTTGCATTACTCAACTAAATTCAACTATGATAGATCATTTTTATAAATAAAGCATTTTGTAAACATTGCGTACCCCTTGATGTTTAAAGAAAGTAGTAAGTGTGATGCAGGCAACTCCCATGTGCTGAAATAGCCTGAAAACCTTGCTTGCAGAAGCACCTGCAGTTAGGACAGCAAAGCACAGGAGAATATTACCAGCTGGGATCTTAGTGCCTGTCATGTTGGGTTGGCTTCTCCAAGTATTTTCCTTCTTTGGGCATCTGGGGTTTTGGCATGTAGTAGTGATATTGACCATAGTCCCTACTTCTCGGTATGTCACAACAGGGTTTTCAGTCTTGCAGGAGTGGCAGAAGGAGAACAACAATAACAGCTTGGACAAGAAGACAATGTACTTAGGCTCAGTTCTAGTGCTATAGTTGCTTGAATTGAATCTGTAAGACAAAACAACAGCAAAACAAATTATTTTTTGTCAAGATTTAAACTATAAAGATCAAATTTATTCCATACCTCTTTCCTGTCATATGCTCTTCATCCTCCGTTTCAGTTTCTGTCTCTGTATCTGTGTAGGGGTGATAGTCAACGTCATCAGGGATACTCTCAGGCTCTTCCTCTGTAATGTCATAGTCAACTGTGTCCTCATCATCTTCCTCCACTTCCATATTTACATACTCATCGTCTTGTTCCAAATTCTCTCCGATCCTTTCTCCAAGACCTTCTTCATGGTCGTTCAGCTGTGCTAAATTACACTGAATACCACAGGACGATTTTGGAGTGGGTTCCTTTGCCAGAGAATCGATCTTGTTTTTTAAATCGATGCATTTATTATGTAGCAATCGTTTTTCTTCTTTGAGCTTTTTGCAAGCCAAGCAATCTGGAGTCTGGGTGCTGAAATCCCGCGCTGAAGAACAATCCTCGGCACTGATTACTGTATCAGGCTCCTCTGCATTGTCTACAGGTAACCTGTCTTCATTCTCAAGCTCTCTAACAGGTCCCATGGCTTCTCTGGACTCACCAGTACTAGCAGCGATCATGTCTCTAAGAATCTATATAGTAAACAAACGATAGTGCTACAGTTGGGGCATATAGTCCAATATGTGTGACATTTTTTTATTATCAATCGACGACTTACCTTTCGGCGATTTCTTTGAGAATTGTTGGCTTCAGCTGAACTAGTCGATGGAACTGGGTAAAGTTTTGGGTATGACACAATTCCGGTCTCATCCCTTACTAAGTGTGCCAGCTTTCTGTCGTCTTCTCCGAAAGAGTAACGCTGACTGTAGTCCTCTGGAGAAAAGTGCTCCGAGCATATTGCCGAAGTCGCCGTAGGCGTCCATTTTGCTCGTCTTTTCAACACAAAATCGACCCATCTTTTCCTTCTAGCCTTTGCTATTGGTCGGTCATCATTAAAATAAGGGATCGTATGAAGTTTTATGCCTTTCTTCGTTATATTTGAACACCCTCCAACCACGCACCTACTAGGCATATTTACAATACTTCGAAAGGCCGATCTAAACTGTGTCACCGAATTTACGTCACAGAAAAACTAGTGCCAGTCCATTAGCGTCTCCCAAAACACGGCCAACACGACTGGGCGTCGCCAGAAATCTAACTTTGAAGGCTGATTTCGAGGTGAAAAAAATTCGAAATCGAAAATTTTTTTTTGGAATATTTATCTATATCATCTAGAGATGACAAAACCGTAAAAAAATTCTAGACCTGATATACACTTTAACTTCGAGGATCAAGATACACCTACTTGCAAGAAGGTTGTCATACAAGAATAGAACATTAGTAATTTAGAAAGAAAGGATACATTTAAAGACAAAAGAAAAATTTCAGCCTCAGTGATCTTTTGTTTTTTAATATAATTCCTATCCCACTAAATCACTGTTCTATTTTCGTATGACAACGTTCTTGCAAGTAGGTGTATAAGCATGGTAAAGAATTTTTAATACTTCTATTATTAAATATCCATGACATTTAGTTTGTCATTGTAAATTGTAATTTATAAGCAACTCTCCAGCCAATCGGAGAACAATTTATATGATCTGAAAAATTCATGTTATGTACATACCAACAATACTTTATGTTCAATACGTTTGTGAACTGGACTGGGAAATTGTATGCATGAACAGTTAGAACTATTCTCACTGCATACATAATTGGCGTGTCACGTAGGAATTTAGCAACCGCCACCAGCTAACATGGTTATAAAACTCCTGATGTATGTTCTCATACTGTACCGAATTCTTTACGAAATGAACCAAGTTTGATAGAGAAAATCCAAGTTAAAGTTTATGCAAATGAAGACGAATCTATATCAGATATAAAATCACCTTCATGGTCATGATTTCTATTGTGTTTTCTTCATGAATTATTAATGAGTTTTCTAAGATATATTTAGCAATACCTTAAGATCTAGAACATATGAAAGTCATTGTTATATGAAAGGTTTCAGCCTTGTGTGATTGACAAGCAATAGTCAAAGAGTGCATTCATTATATCAATGAAACACTTTGAAAAAATTCCACTAATAAAACAATAGAAGACGAAGGATTTCGTACTAATTTGCACTATTTCGTTAACAATTAAAGTGTTTCACAAGTATAATGAATGCACTCTAATATCATTTTATTACAATTAGCAACAATGAAACATAGAACAATCATTTAAGAAATTAAGGAATTTTACATGTCCTAAGTTCATTGACCAAGAAAACTTAGAAACTCTCTGAGGTTAATAAACTTTGTCATATAGAAAGGACTCCTGGGCAATATCCTGGTGCTCAGCTCTCATTTTCCAACACTTTACGAGAGCACAAGAGCATATTAGTCATCTACTAAAGTCAAATTCAAACCATCCAGTGGATGAGCCAATAAAAGTGAAGCTCAGTTGTGATGGGGCAAAGATGTCAAGGTCAGCAAATGTTATGATCATGTCATTCTCTCTATTGCAAACAGGGAATCTGGTAATGTCTTCAAAAGGTAACAGAACCATTGGAATAGTTTATGGCCCAGAAAAATATGAAACAAGTCATTTTCAGAGATCATACAAGAGATAAACAACGTAAATAAAAATGGGAAAATCAAAGATATACCTATAGGATTATTTCTGGGTGGAGACTACAAGTTTTTACTCATGACCATGGGGCTCAGTGGTGCTACATCAGATTATTCTTGCCTTTGGTGTAAAGCGTACAAGCGTTTAGGTGGGATATGTCCAAAGATCTTGATTATTATAATGAAGAAATTAAAAGAACACTCAATGAATTAAGAGCGTATGTCTGTAACGGTCGAGAAACCCAAGACAGTTGCAAAAAATCAAAGTTGATTTTATTTCACCAAAAGAACCTTTATAGATAGGTATTTCAGAAAACACGATCAAAAAGTGCAAGCGCAATTTTATTTTTGTGAAATTTACGAAAGTTTGAAAAATCGATTAAAATATTGATTTTTCCTAATTAATATGCATAAATCGGAAGCCAACTTCAATAAGCACTAGACGGCGTAAAAAGTAACCAATTCAAACCATATTTCCCATGAAGCTAACTTAACATTGTATCTTTAATATGTACTATTTGTTTTTTTATCAACTATTTTATTTTCACTTATATTTAGCTTCTTAAAACCCTCTTTCTTTTGTGATCAATTGACGGTCAAATTTTAGACGAAATTAAGACACCAATATCTCTGCTGGTACCTAACAAATCGAAAAGTAATCCACATCACATTAAAGAACATCCCTTCAAGTGTCTTTAGGCCAAATCGGAGCTTCTACAAATAAAACGCCAACCCGCGAGCGAATTTTATTTGGAGGCGGTGAAACACGAAATGCGACTAACTAATTTCCAACACTGGCATTCATTATTGAGATATGCAAAATATGAGAGAAAAAGAAAGCTGTTCTGTTACATCTTAAGTGTTATTGTAGAGTAAAATTGTGCTTTTTAAACTTATTAATCGTAAATTAATACAAAATTGATAATAAAAAACTGCTACGAGTAAAAAAGTATGTCACACAACAGGTCAAGATCGTTTACATATCAACGGAAGTAATGTATTCTCTAGGATTCAATACGTAAACTTTCAACATTAAATGCTTTAAATCTAGTAATATTTGTGTTGAGATAAACATATCAAATCACGAAACAAATACAGTTGTGTTTACTTTTTTCTGGTAAAGTTGGTGTATTGCATATCAGTTGCCGATTCATTATCAAACTGACTCGCTTACTGACCATATATATTAGTCATCTCGCTCTATTACTATGCTCAGACTAAGATACAACTAAAGAAATATATTACCTTTACCTACTTACCGTTAGCTAGGTCTTTATACAATTCATATCTTCTTAACTCTCTTTCATTTTTGTGGTAAATTTTATGCATCACGTTAAAAGAAGAAGATATATTTTTGAACAGAACGAACCACACAAATCAGACCATGGAATAAATTACCGCAAAGTTAATCATTACCTTAGGGAAATTTCGAGAGCAGGGGATGCTCGCAGTTCTTTTTACAGGGACGGCGGAGCAGTTTTTTGATTGGGGGGGGGGGGCTCAATAGTGACATTGTATGGCATTGTATGTCTCCCCGATTAGTAGGGCACTTGTGCCCGGCTAGAAGATATAGAGACAGTAATAAAGTTATTATTATTATTATTATGAGGTGGGGGGCGGGGGGGGGGGGGGGGGGGGGGGGGCTGAGTTTAGTGAAAATGTATTAAAATTTCACAAAAAGTGGGGGGCTAAAGCCTGTTTTAGGGTTCAAGATCTGCAATTTGGTTGCTCTTAGGTTGTCACAAGTCTAAAAGGATTACCAGAGAGTAAGACAGTACTTCTTAGAGTGTTTTTTGAATGATGGCAGTCAGAATGGCAGTTGTAATTCGGTTCATTGTCTGACTTCTGTCACTTAGCATTCAAAGATAATAGTTACCTTTTAGGCATAATAATAACCAGTTGCCAGGCCCAACTGGACAGAACGCAGATATTTTTAGAGGTCATTTTCAAGATTTCGAGCATCCCCGCCCTTATATATATATGTATATATAGGAATGCCCCCCCCCCTCTCTGCTCATACATAGCCTAAGACAAGAGGGTAATAAACTCATGTATGCAACAGTTATGCATTATATAGTATTGCTTGTCTGTACAGCTGAATCTGTAATAATACCCCTTACTGCTGACAGCTGCAACTATTGAATGCATCATGCAGTAGTTTTAAATATGGAGCTTTTGCTTTCTTTGGCTTCTTTGGAACTTGTAGTCCAAGACTCTCGCTTATGACTTGTAACATTCCAAGTTTCAGATTTTTCAGGGTGTTATTTTCTACCATCGCACAAATGTTATATTGGCCGTAGATAATTGGGTGCTGAAGGCCGATGGATTCGATTGCACTATTTTTTGCCCTCATGAAGTTAATTTCTTCTTCAATGGCAGCAAGGTCGAATTCAGTGGATACTTGGTTTCTACGCTTTGCTGCAAGTCGGGAAAAATATGAGGCAATCTGTTGAGAGCTTAAGAATTCTGACGCTTGAAAAAGCCTTTGGTCATCTGAACCACGAACACGTCTCATATCTTGGGCTACAACATTAGCATCGGCCTTTCTACCAGTTGATTGACCTATCTCAAACTTGGCCAAGAGGTAATCTTTTTGTTTCTTGCTGAAACGGTATGCCTTCTTGGATGCTCGAAGAGCCCAACCTTCAGCAAGAGGACTAGCACTTCTCTCTTCATGTCCTGCTTTGCGTGCTTGTAAAGTTGGTATTACACCAACGCCCTCCTCCAACGCATTCTCGTATCCCATTTTTGCCAGATCTAAAAGTGTGTGTTTCTCCAAAGTCCTCGTACATTTGTCAGATATCAGGTGGTTTTCCAAATTACCAAGTCTCTGGAAGACACGCACACAACCATCATGGGGACAAGTATAGACGGCTTGGCTGATATCCTTGTTATTCCCGTCAGTACTTTTCTCTGCAACCTGGTCTTTTTCATGATGTGCCTTGCGTCGTTCTTGAGAAAGGGGTTTGAAGCTGCCCGATGAAAAGTTTGACTCCAACCACTTGTAAGTAGACTCTAAAACAAAATAAATGAATGAATGAATGAATAAATGAATGAATGAATGGATGGATGGATGGATGGATGGATGGATGGATGAGTGAATGAGTGAATGAGTGAATGAATGAATGAATGAACGAGAGAGCGAGCGAGCGAACGAACAAACGAAGGTTTACACATGGATTAATGAAAGAATGGATGAATCCATGAATCAATCAATCAATCAATCAATCAATCAATCAATCAATCAATCAATCAAGGAAGGAATATATTTATTACATGATATACCTGCTGATGGTTTGACAGTTTTGATAACTTTCCCTTCGCCCACTCCATAGGCACGCCAGACTTTAATTTTACCTGCGGGCATGAATTCAAAGTTGTTCATCTTACTGATGCCTGGTATTTTCTCGGTACACTCATCTGTGTTTCCAATGGACTCCATTGAAACTACGCGCACGCCATTTATACCTCCATGTGAGAGAAGGGCTTTTTCGAGTTGTTTCGCAGTAAGTACATCGTTGCCTTCGTTTATGTAAGCACGGATGTGGCTTTTGCACGTTGCTGCTAGGCGATCTGCCGCTCCCTTGCCACCTTGGGGATCACTAAAATCAAGGCGGGCTATTTTTACTCCAGATGATTTCGCTATAGTGTGGCAGGACAGGATTGTTGTCGCGGAGTGATAACAACCTGCGTTGTCTTGTCGAAAGTGGGCTGTTGTGATTTCGGGATGTTCGCGCTTCAGGGCTCGAAGTACATCCTCCATTATGGTCACCACTGCTGGGCTGTCTTGGCTACATGATTGAATGATGTGCACGAAACCCTGCCACTGTAGTTTTCCACTTTGACGTCTGTACACAACAGATATGTGCCAGGAAATACCACGTTTGCCAAACCAGTCTTGCTGGGATTCTCTATACTTCTGGGGCAAAAACTTCATGGCCCAATCACTTACAATTAATACCGTCTTGTCATCAAGAAGCTCAAGAATATCGAGTCGTGCTTGATCCTGCCTTGAAGACCTGAGAATGTGGCATTTCCATGACTGAATGGCAAGTATGGCTGATCGTACAGTGTAGTGTACTTCATCTCGCTCATCAACAGAGGGAAACTCAAAATCTTTGAAGCATCCTTCGATGTCTTTTAAAGTTTCTTCAAGAGCTAAGCACTGCTCGCAGACAGCATCATGTTTGTGATTACATTCCTTCTTGAAGTCAGCATCGCTACTGTCACTAAGGGAAAAGACTAAACAGTGATCTGCTACTTTATCAGCATTGTCAAGATGAACCTGTGGAAAAAAATGAATTAACAAATTATGATGAATCCTGTTAAGATTGTAAATAATAATGTTTGTTTACCTTATAATCTCCTTTCAAGTAAAGTCTTGATGTCTTTAGATTCTCTGTTGTTTTCACTTCCCATTCTCTGTCAGTAGCACCATATTCAACAAGCTTGGGAACTAGCGATAATAGCTCATCAAACGCTCGCGATCCATCCGCAGCGAAGTAATCGAGGCCTTGAAGAGATTTTCTGACTGAAGCACTGCAGCAGCAGGTAGGGGGACTCGCGATCGATGCCAAAGATATACGGGTTTAACTCGCGGATTTACGAAGACGGGTACAGCAGATTTATCGCAAACGGAGGTTAAAATATTCCTTAGATATACATGGCCACCATCATTGACATTCAAAACAAAACTGTGCGCAGGCTCGGAAATCAGGTGATGGATAACTGAGACGCTGACTTTGTCTTCGCTACATTTATGGAGGGAAAGACAGACAAAACTATGAATCACAAAATGGCTGAAAAGATAATCAACAGAATGCCGGCCGGTGACTACCGTTTGGAGTTGACATTCGTAAAGTACTTAGACGGTGAGTGGATAATAGAAAAGGGTCGTAATCCTATCAGAGCGTCTGGTAAGCAGAACCTGTTCGTTTTGAATAAGCACACACGACCGGGAGCACTTGAGGGAATAGACATGCTCTTCTACGAGGTCGCTTACCCGGTTACCGTGGTCATCTACGGCGCATACGAAATTAAGAAGCCGGACGTTAAGAAGCTTAAACCAATGCGACATCCTGGTAACTGCGTTGGGAAGCTGGTTAGGGAGTTTTTCGAGGATTCCTCTCGGGGTGGTAAGCTCACGCCAAAAAGAAGAGAAGCCATCAGGAAATGGGAGCATTCTACTCGTAAAACTGGAGGAACCATCGAAAACATCAAGAAGTTGGAAACCACGTTAGGAAGGCGAATCCATGTGAAAGATATCACCGACGGCTTTATTTACCCAGGAACGCATAAATACGAAGGCAAAGGTGCTCCCATAGTCATTTACCAACACAACGCGCACGCGTGGAGGGAGTTGAGGTTCCCAAGAAAGAAGGAGACAAAGGTCTATAAGAATTCCCCATTGACAGAATTAGTTCATGAGAATTCTATTTGGTTAATGGATTCAGAAGGATGTCAATTCATGACGCAAGATGGTACTTTATACCGACCAGAAGTGGAACATCAACGCATTAAAAGCGCCTGCGAAACCCTTGGTGAGGACTTTTCAGACGAAGTGCTCAGCTCTCGCAGCTTGGACTTCTTAGCCGCGAAGAAAAGGAACGGCTGGAAACCTACCCCAAAAGAGTTCAAAGATATCTCCAAAGCTTGCGTAGAACACGGTCACGGCGGTCTTTGGAATATGGAGTACAACGAAGACGAGTATGTGTCGTTGGATATGAAACACTGTTACCCCGCCAGTTTCAAAGGCCTTGGGGATTGTAAGGAGTATTATGACCGTTACGGACATCCAGACTCCCAATTCTTTAGGGTGTCACTACCGGGTTACTACGACGCCCCAGCAACGGGGTTCATCAGACTGACCACCTGGGAGTTAGCAAAAGACTTACATCCCATAATTTACGCGTGGTATGGGAAGCACCTGCAGGAGAAAGAATGGATACCCATACCCCTACTGAAGTTCCTCGAAGAGCGCAAGCTTTTAAAATACACAGCGCATGAAGCCATACTCTGCCATAGCGCCTTTACACAATGGCTTCCAGAGCACAACCCCACAGCGCGTGTGGTCATAGGTAAATTCACACAGGGCGCAAAAGAAGGCGAAAAACACATGCAGCGACGCTTAATAACAGACGCCGGTGAGCTAAGCTTCCTCATAAAACGTGCACATGACCAAGGAACAATGGTATCCGTAGAGAAATGGGACTACTTCATAGAAGGTCAAAAAGAACAGAAATGGAATGCGCTGTGTTATTACCAAGACCATCGACCACAGTATTACCATCTGCGTGCCAGCATGCTAGCATATGCGCACATCAATCTCTTAGCAATGCTGCTACGGTTTGACAAAGAGGACATCCCACGCGTAGCCACGGATTCCTTGTATGTAAAGCCAGAAGTGTTAGAGAAGATGAAGGAATTCTACACTGCCGATGAACTCGCAGAAAGTGGCCAATGGCGCGTCAAAGATGAGGAGATAAAAGCATGGAGAGGCCGTGTAGAATATCACGGAGAACATCTTTACGGTAGCGTGGAACCAACCGGGGAGCCTCTACCGTCGGTTGCGGACCCAATCTCTTACCAACGCTTCTCTTACCTTTACGGAACGGGAGGCAGTGGTAAAACTACCAGGGTTTTGGAACTCTTTCCAAAGATAAAGGTGTTAACGCCAACGCACCGTCTGGAAAGAGAATTAACGGAGATGGGTTACGACGCGCAGACCTACCACAGCTTCTTCCGCTGGAATGGTCAAAAGTGGGTACCAGAAGCCATCCACGACATACCCCCGGTGATACTTTGGGATGAGATTTGCACCGTTCCTTTAGAAATCCTGCAGGAATTTGTAGAATTTCTCCGTGGAAAGTGTCAAGTGATATTCGCCGGAGATCCTTGCCAGCCTCCTCCAATAACCGGAGAGATGCCCCACGAATGGTTAAAGGGGTTCGTAGACCATGCGGAGGAAATTAACACCGACTACCGCAGTAAGGATCAAATAAGAAACCTGAAAGCAGAACTTCGGGGCCTTAGTGACGCGGAACAAAACAAGATACTACGCAAGAGGGTACGAGCGAAGAAATACGAGGACTTCCTTCACACATGGCATCCAAAGGATTTGGTGCTAAGCAGCAAACGCGCATCACAGTCTCGCATACAGAAAGACTTGCTAAATATACACCGAGAGCGCTTCCCTACGCATTTGGTGCCCGTTTCTTACAAACCCCACGACACCCGCATGCAAAAAAGAGACGTCTGGGTACCTGGTACCGACATCCAACTGCAGAACGCAGTAACGCATGATAAAGCCTGGGTACCCATAGAAAAGGTGGAAAAAATAACCTCCCATCCAGACTGGCGCTTGGGCTATTGCATGACAGTCCACAGCGCGCAAGGGCTTACCATAAAAGAAACCTTATGGATCATAGACCAGCGGCTGTGTTGGAGCAACCTTATCTACACCGCCGTAAGCCGTGTGGAGTATGCCAAACAGTTAAAAAGAGCCTGGGGTCCGCAATTGCGTTACGACCGCACCCCCGAAGAAGTAGCCAAAGAGAACATTGCTAAGAAGCTCCTTCGCTACAAGCGCCACGACGAAGAAAAGAGCAAAGATCCCCGCTATGCGGGGATAAAGTTTGACCTATGCGTGGACGACGTCTATGAGAAAGGGGCAAGGTGTGCCAAATGTAACATACCTCTACTATGGAGGTTTGACCCAAATGACGATCAACAGTTCTCCGTGGATCGCATAAATAATAAACGCGGGCATTGCAGAGGCAATGTAAGACTGACATGCCTAGAGTGCAATCGGGCGCGTGGAGCAGCACTACTCTGAGTCTTTGGGGACTATGAGCAGCTCTTCCTTGACAAATCCACGACTTGGGCCATCTAGGTAATACAACACGGGCTGCCCTTCCTTGGTGACGGACTTCGAAATCTCATACGTTTCCAGGGACCAGTTAGGATCCGTGGCTCTCTTACTGCCACCTTCGAGTTCCCCCGGCTGATAGAGGTATCTGACCACTATGTCGCGGGGTAGCTTTTTTTCCTTCAGTCCGACCGCCCTTGAACTTCTGACGTAGGACTTGTGTTCCACGTGTTTCTTTTTTATGGCATCCTTGGGTTTCATTCCCGTAGCCCTGGCCACCTCGTTGTTCAAAGCCACGATGACCTGGGGGAGCCTCTGAGTCCATTCCCTGTTGCGTTTGGAGGGATCTTCCAGCTCTTTCCAATACTGGTATCCAAAGAGACGCTCGGCCAAGGTCTTATTGAATCTTTCGACGATGCTCTGACCCCTGTGGTACTCAGCTTCGGCTCTCCTAATCTTGGTGTCGTGGTCTTTCAGGGTTTTGGTAACCACGCCCATGAACTCTGTCCCCGCATCCACTTGCAGCAGCTTAGGCCATTTCAAGACGCGCTTATAAATCCTACCTAGGGCTTCTGCGACTTCCCCAGAATCCTTGCTGGTTATGGGTTCGGCGTCCTTATATCTGCTTGCGACATCAACTACGGTCAAAGCGTACCTATAGGTCTTTTTTCTCACCTTGTCGTGCGGTAAGAAAAGCAAATCCGCCTGATGAACTTCATTGGGGGTATTTACGGTGAAGCTGGGCCTGGGAATGTACTTAGGCACGGGAAGATAAACCTGCCAGAGGGTTTGTTTTTTCAACCAGTTCTTAGCCGTTTCTTCTGATACCCTGGCCGCGGTCGCGAGTTTCTTGATGGCCGACGCTCCTTTCCAATAGCCTTCGGGTCCATAGTAAATCCTTTTGAGTTTATCCTCTACGCGGCCCATTATATGAATTTCAGGACGAGATTGATTTGACGTCCATTGAAATCCACCGTCTCTCCGTCCACTTTAATGGTGATGTTTATGCTTTCTACCAAATTAGACAAGTCATAACTCAAAGAAATGGGAGTGTATTCTTCTGAGTCAAATGGATTACCTTTGGGCAGAAACTTGGACATAAGAGAAGACTTTTCTCCATTGTTGTAACTATGGACTAAATCGCAATAGACTTCGTAAGAGGATGCGACTTTCCATTTCACAGGTATGGCTGTGTTGGTAATCGTCTTGCCTGAAGCACATAATAAAGATCCCAATGGGTCAGACTTTCCAAAAGTCATTGAATAATTTGACATATTATGTTTGAGGGTCATTTCGTGCGGCAATCCTGTGGTGAGAGTATAACCGTGTTTTGCTAATTCCTTGGCCAGTGTGATTGGTGTGTAATGTCCATCGGGCAGCAATACGGCTTGATAGTTAGATCCTCCTGTATGCTCAGTGACTATGCCCCTAATCAGGTTATACCAAGAATTGTACAAAGAGCAACTTATGAGCCTAACCTTATGGGCTTTGATGGGGGGATTCAGATAAGTGGTAAAGTCATTCTTGTCGCTTTCCAAAAAGACGATCATATATTTCAGGAAACACAGTTTCCTTCGTTAGAGCAGATACGCCAAAGCTACGCCTCCTGCCAGCCCTGCGACTCCTACGAAGACCAGCTCACTATCTTTTTGTTTCTTAGAAGGCTGGTAGTAATTCTTGAACTGGGGCTTTCTCAACCCCGTCAATGCCGCGGGGTGTGCTTGCGCATAAAGTTTAAAGGCGTAGTCTGTGTTTTCAAAGTTCTTATCCGCCTGCATCTTGTCTTGGTAGTTCTTATCCAACCAATCCCTGTAAGCTTGTCTTTTTTCATTCCAAGCTGCCACGTCCCTTTGATATTTCTCCAGCGCTAAATCATGCCTCTTCCTTTCGGCGGCTAAACTCCGCTTTTGTCGCCTCTGACTAATCTATCCAAATACTGACCACCATAATTAGCTCCAGTGAATGCTAAAGCTGCAATAACTCCGCCTGCGATTAACTAGCCATTTATATTAGACGCAAGCAAAGCTTACGTCGTCGGCAGGTACTTTTCCTTCCGTAGGTAATCCTTTACCATGATAGCCCCGCCTACGGCAGCGGTCATCTTAGCAAAATTAGCGAAGCTCTTGCTTGGGTCTTCAGTAAAGTCTTCTTTGAGCACTTTCTTACCTACCCAACCAATACCCGCAACGATGGAAGTAATAATAGCTGCTTCTTCAACAGTTTTCAATAACGCGGTTGACATTATATTACAAAGCGAGAAGGTTATTACTCCATTTCAGGGATTTTGCTCCTTCTCACGGGCGGCTCCGTAGGCGTGTAATGCGCTGGCTCCAATTTCGCCCCTGGCTTTGCTGCCCGCCATTGTAAGTAGAGGCTACCTGCTGCTATAGCAACTCCTAACGCGCCGATGACGTACCCAGGATTAATGAAGGATTCCTCTTCTCTTTCCTCCACCTTTTCTTCTTTTTGGCTTTGTTCTTCCTATTCATCTCCGCGAGCTTCTTTCCCGCGGCAACTCTGCCTGGGGATTTAGCCTTGGTGATTCGTTGCTCCTCTTGGGGCTGCTCTACCTTCGACTCTGGTTCACTCATTTATATCTAAGGACTTGAAGGACTTGATAAGTACTTGACTAAGTACTTAAGGACGACTTGGAAATAACCTGGGCGCGACCTGACCAAGTACTTAGGGATGACTTAACTAAGTACTTGAGGCGACTTGATCAGGTACCTCAGCAAGTGCTGCCTGGAAGACCTTTTCGACTTCTCTGTCCTTCTTGAAGTCCTTCCAAGAGGCACCAAAGGTGCCCGCAAGTTCCTTCAAGTCAACGTGCTGAGCCACGTGCAAAGCCGCAGAGGCGACTGCCATTAACTTACCGCACTTCAAAGACAACCAGCCGCAGGTTATCTTAAGTTCTTGGGCGATGACATAGTCCTCGCTTATGTCCTTCCGCAGTTGCTCCACGTCGTCTATGGGCAGCGCAAGTCCAAGCAATTTAGTCGCAAGTCGAATAGCTGAGTCTGCTACGGCGTCCGTGGTCTTACTTGCAAGGGCGGCCTCGTACCTCTTATGGAACTTCTTAACCTCCTCTTCTGACAACTTATTAACTTGCTCATGGGTAAGTTCCTTGCCTATCATTTCTTTGCACTTCCCAGATGACACAAGGATGTTGAGTTGTTCCTTAAGGTTACTTTCATCTAACTGTGTGGGGACTTCATCTAAGAGCTGCTCAATGTCCATATACATTAGGAATCATAGATTCCAACCGTGTAGGGAAACCTCAAAGAGAAGATCATCTTGGAATGTTGGTGCGTTTTTAAATGCCGCATGTATTCGTGTAACTGTTCCTTGGATATCTCACCGCCGTAGTCAGAAAGGATGGTTTCCAGGTCAGACTTACTTGGAGTATAAAATACTACGAGAGAGCCTATGTTTTCCCTGAAGGGCTTAGAGACGCTGGTAAGCTGCTGCGAGAGCAACCAAACGCTGATATTGTCGTGTCTGCCGCTGAAAGCGAGCTTAACGAGCTCGGAGGTGCGTCTTTTTACGTCGTCCCCGCAGGCGATGCCATCCAATATGAGTAAAGTCTGTGTATCTTTAGGGAATTGCTTATGCCAGAACTTAAGATGGCTGGATAACTCGTTAGGGTCTAAGATATCTACGAAGAAGTCGTCATCTTTCACTCCTATGCCCGTCCAGGTGCGGTTATTCACGTAGGTGGGACAAAGTAGCACGATATAGTCGAAGCGGTATCTAAAGGGTCCTAATAGCTGCTCCACGACGAACTGCGTTTTGCCGCAGCCGGTGGGTCCTACTATCAGAGCATTGCAGGGAATATGGTTCGGATCCATTATATATACGATGGACCCAGTGGACGCAGTAAGAAGGATTGCCACCGACGCAAAAGATAAAAGAGACACCATAGAAATGCAAAGGGAGGAGATCGATCGGCTGAAAGAGCGCGTGCAGGAATTGTACGATGAAATGTGCGGTCTGAAGCGTGCGGAAAGGTTTGGTGCGCTTTTGACGATGGCCGGTTGGGCGAAGGAAAGCGTGCAGGACTTTATTAAGAGGCTGTGCACGTAAAAACCGACCGGTGGGGTCGGACTCAAAAAATCGATTTCCCTGATTTTTTGCTCATTTGTAGGGTTTTACCATAGAATAACCAGAATGTATTTTTATGTTTTCATTGTTTTTATTTCCCAAGAAAATGAGCTCCAAAGTTCGACCCAGCTTGGAGGCTCAAATTAGCATCAATACAAGGGCTTCAAAACTCGTTGCGGAGCAAGGTTTCTTCTTACATTATGAAACAATAAGCCAAGGAAAACTTTATATAAATCATATGAGACGATTGTGCAAATATTGACCTTGTCTCCCCGATTAAGAATTTCTGAAATTTTTGA